>JAIUJO010000754.1:0-237500 GCA_023846275.1 Vanilla planifolia | reverse complement strand
AGAGATAGAAGAAGAACATGAAGAAAAAGAAGCGGAAGATGAAGAAGAAGGAGGAGGAGGAGGAGAAGAAGAAGATGAAGAAGAAGAATAGGAAGAAGAAGAAGAAGAAGAACCAGAAGAAGAAGAAGTAGATTAAGAAGAAAAAGAAAAAGAAGAAGAAAAAGAAGAATAAGTAGTAGTAGTAGTAGAAGATGAAGAAACACAAGAAGAAGAAGAAGAAGGAGAAGAAGAAGAAGAGGTAGAAGAAAAAGTAGTAATAGAAGAAGAAGAAGACAAAAATGAAAAAGAAGAAAAAGAAGGCAAAGACAGAGAAGATAAAGAAGAAGAAGAAGAACAAGAAAAAGAAGAAGAAGAAGCAGAAGAAGGAAAAGAAGAAGAAGAAGAAGAAGAAAGAGAAGATGAAGAAGAAGCAGAAGTAGAAATAGAAGAAGAAGAAGAAGAAAATTAAGAATAAGAAGAAGAAAATGTAGCAGCAGAAGGAGAAGATGAAGGAGAAGGAAAAGAAGATGTATATGAAGAAGAAGAAAAAGAAGAAGAAGAAGAAGAAGAAGAGGAAGAAGAAGAAAAAGAAGAAGATGAAGAAAATGAAGAAGAAGAAGACAATGATGAAGAAGAAGAAGACGAAGAAGAATAAGAAGGAGAAGGAGATGCAGAAGAAGAAGAAGAAAAAGAAGAAGAAGAAGAAGACGAAGAAGAAGTAATGAAAGAAGAAGAAGAAGAAGAGTAGAAAAAGAAGAAGAAGTAGAAGAAAAGTAGAAGAAGAATTAGATGAGAAGAAGAAGGAGGCGAAGAAGAAGTAAAAGAAGAAGAAGAAGAAGGAAAAGAAGAAGAAGAAGAAGAAGAAGAAGAGGTAGAAGAAGAAGATGAAGAAGAGAAAGAAGAACAAGAAGTAGAAGAAGAAGTAGAAGACGAAGAAGAAGAACAACAACAAGAAGAAAATGAAGAACAGAACAAGAAAAAGTAGAAGAAGAAGGAGAAGATGAAGCAGAATAAAAAGAAGTATATGATGAAGAAGAAAAAGAAGAAGACAAAAAAGAAGAAGAAGAAGAAGAAGAAGAAAAAGAAGAAGAAAATGAAGAAAATGAAAAGGAACAAGACAATGAGGAAGAAGAAGAAGAAGACGACGAAGAAGAAGAAGGAGAAGGAGATGTAGAAGAAGAAGAAGAAGAAGTAGAAGAAGAAGCAGAAGAGGAAGAAGAACAACAACAATAAGAAGAAAATGAAGAAGGAGAACAAGAAAAAGTAGAAGAAGAAGGAGAAGATGAAGGGAAAGAAAAAGAAGAAGTATATGATGAAGAAGAAAAAGAAGAAGAAGTAGAAGAAGAAAAAGAAGAAGATTAAGAAAATGAAAAGGAACAAGACAATGAGGAAGAAGAAGAAGAAGAGGAAGAAGAAGAAGATGACGAAGAAGAAGAAGGAGAAGGGGATGTAGAAGAAGAAGAATCAGTAGGAGAAGAAGAAGAAGAGGAAGTAGAAGAAGTAGAAGATTAAGGAGAAGAAGAAGAAGAAGAGGAAGAAGCAAAAGAAGAAGAAGTAGAAGAAGAAGAAGTAGTAGTTGTGGAGGAAGAAGAAGAAGAAGAAGAAGAAGATGAAGAAGAAAAATAAGAATAAAAAGTGAAGTAGAAGAATAAGAAGAAGAAGTAGTAGTAGAAGAAGTAGAAGAAGAAAAAGGAGAAGAGGTAGAAGAAGAAGAAGAAGAAGTATAAGTAGAAGAAGAACAAAAATAAGAAGAAGAAGAAGTGGAAGAACAAGAAGAAGAAGAGGAAGAAGAAGACGAAGAAAAAGAAGAAGAAGAAGAAGGAGAAGATGAAGAAGGAGGAGGAGGAGGAGATAATGAAGAAGAAGAATAGGAAGGAGAAGAAGAATAAGAAGAAGAAGAAGTAGAGGAAGAAAAAGAAAAAAAAGAAGTAGGAGAAGAAAAAAGAAGAAGAAGAAGGTTGAGTTGAAGAAGAAGAAGAATAAAAAGTGGATGTGTAGAAGAAGAAAAAGGAAAAGAAGAAGAGGAAGAAGAAGAAGAAGAAGAAGTAGTAGTAAAAGAAGAAAAATAAGTAGAAGAAGAAGTAGAAGGTGAGGAAGATAATGAAGAAGAAGTAATAGTAGTAGTAATAGAAGAAGAAGAAGAATAATAATAACAAAAGAAGTAGAAGAAGATAAAAAAGAAAAAGAAGTTGTAGAAGAAGCAAAAGAAGAAGTAGAAGAAGAAGAAGAAGAAGAAGAGGAAGAAGTAGAAGAAGAAGAACTAGAAAAAGAAATAGAAGAAGTAGAAGAAGAAGAAGAAGAAGAGGAGGAGGAGGAAGAGGAGGGGGGGAGGAAGATGAAGGAGAAGAAACAGAGAAGAAGAAGAAGAAGAGGAAGAGGGAGAAGAAGAAGAAGAAGAAGAGGAAGTGGGAAGAGAAGAAGAAGACAAAGAAGAGGAAGAATAAGGACAAGAAGAAGAAGGAGAAGAAGAAGAAGAAGAAGAAAATGAAGAAGAAGAAGACAATGAGGAAGAAGAAGAAGAAGAAGAAGAGGAAGAAGAAGAAGATGATGAAGAAGAAGAATTAGAAGAATATGTAGAAGAAGAAGAACAAGAAGAAGAAGAAGATGAAGAAGAAGAAGAAGAAGAAGAAGAAGAAAAAGAAGAAGGGAAGGAGTAGAAGATGTTGAGGAAAAAGAAAAATAATTAGCAGAAGAAGAAGAAGAAGAAGAAGTAGAAGAAGAAGAAGATTAAGAAGAAGAAGATTAGAAAGAAGAAGCAATAGAGGAAAAAGAACTAAAAGAAGAAGAAGAAGAAGAAGAAGCAGTCGAAGAAGAAGAAGAGGAAGATGATGAAGAAGAAAACTAGGAATAAGAAGTGAAGTGGAAGAATAAGAAGAAGAAGAAGAAGAAGTTGTAGAAGAAGTAGAAGAAAAAAAAGAAGAGGTAGAAGAAGAAGAAGAAAAATAGGTAGAAGAAGAACAAGAATAAGAAGAAGAAGAAGAAGAGGAAGAAGAAGACGAAGAAAAAGAAGAAGTAGAAGAAGAAGAAGGGGAAGAAAAAGAAGAAGAAGCAGGAGGAGATAACGATGAAGAAGAATTAGAAGAAAAAGAAGTAGAAGAAGAAATAGAAGAAAAAGAAGAAACAGGAGGAGAAGAAGAAGAAGAAGATGAAGAAGATTGAGTAAAAGAAGAAGAAGAATAAAAAGTAGAAGTGTAGAAGAAGAAAAAGGAAATAAAGAAGAAGAAGAAGTAGAAGAAGAAGAATAGTAAGTAGTAGTTCTAGTAGGATCAAAAGAAGAAGAAGAAGAAGATGAAGAAGAAGAAGTAATAGTAGTAGTATAAGAACCTAGCTTAGCCTAGCCTAGCTTAACCTAGCCTAGCTTAATGTTGCTATACCTTACTCTGTTATACTCTGCTTTACTCTATTCTACTCTACTCAACTCTACTCTACTCTAGCCTAGCCTCACCTAGCCTAACCTAGCCAAGTTTTGCCAAGCCTAAATTAACTCTACTTTACTTTACTCTACTCTACTCTACTCTATTATACTATATTTTTCTCTACTTTACTCAACTCTACTCTACTCTACTCTATTTTATACTCTAGCTTATCTTAGCCTAGCCTTGCCTAACCTAGCTTTACTCTACTCTACTCTAGCTAAGGTTAGCCTAGCCTTCCCTAGCTCTACTCTACTCAACTCTACTCTACTCTTCTCTACTCCACTCTACTCTACTCTACTACAACCTAGTATGGCCTAACCTAGTATGGCCTAACCTAGCCTAACCAAGCCTAGCCAAGCCTAACCTAGCTTAGCCTTGCTTATCCTAGCCTAGCCTAGTCTAACATAGCTCTACTCTGCTCTACTCAACTCTGTTATGCTCATCTCTGCTCTGCTCCACTCTACTCTATTCTACTCTAGCTTTGCCTAACCTAGCCTAACCTAGCTCTAGTCTAGTCTAGTCTAGTCTAGTCTACTTTACTATATGCTATTCTAGCATAGGCTAGCCTAGCCTAGAATAACTTAGCCTAACCTAACCTAGCTTTACTCTACTTAACCTTACTCTAATCTACTTTACTATACTCTACTCTACTCTACTCTAACCTAGCCTAGCCTTACCTAGCTTAGCATAGCTTAGCCTAACCTAGTTCTACTCTACTCTGCTCTTCTCTACTCTACTCTTCGTTGCTCTCGTCTACTATACTCTGTTATACTCTACTATACTCTATTCTACTCTAACCTAGCCTAACCTAGCCTAGCCTAGCCTAGAATAGCCAAGCTCTACTCTACTCTAATCTACTTTATGATACTCTACTCTACATTACACTACTTTGCTCTACTCTGTTCTACTCTACTCTACTCTACCCTACTCTATTCTACTCTGCTCTTCTCTACTCCACTCTACTCTACTTTACTATACTCTTCTTTGTTTAGCTCAACTCAACTCTACTCTATTCTACATTACTCTATTATAGCAAAGCTTAACCTACACTAGCTTAGCCTAATTGAGCTCTGCTCTACACTACTCTTTTATACTCTACTCTACTCTACTCTATTCTAACATACCTTTGCCTAATCTACCCTATCCTACCAAAACTTCTTCTAGCCTAGCCTAACCAAACTCTACTCTACTCTACTCAACTCTACTCTACTATAATATATTATACTCTACTCTACTCAACTCTACTCTACTCTACTATACCCTACTCTACACTAACCAAGCCTAGCTTATCCTAGTGCTACTCTACTCTGCTCTAGTCTAGCTTACCTAGCCTAGGCTAACTTAGCTCTACACAACTCAATTCTACTCTACTTTACTTTGCTCTACTATGCTCTTCTCTACTCTTCTTTGCTCTACTCTACTCTACTCCACTCTAGTCTATCCTACTCAACTCTGGCCTTGTTTATCCTAGCCTTGCTTAACCTAACCTAACTAAGCTCTACTCTACTCTACTCTCGCCTAGCCTAGCCTAACCTAGCTTTGCTCTACTCTGCTCTTCTTTGCTCTACTCAGCTCTACACTACTCAGCTCTACTCTACTCTGCTCTTCTTTATTATGCTATACTCTGCTCTGCTCTACTATACTCTACTCTAGATTTGCCTAGCCTGTCCTAACCTTGGTCTACTCTACTCTACTATACTCGACTATAGCCTAGCCTAACCTACTTTAGCCTAGCATAGCCAAACCTAGCCTATCCTAACCTATCTCTACTTAACACTACTCTGCTTTACTCTACTTTGCACTACTGTGCTATGCTCTGCTCTACTCTACTCTACTTTAGCCAAGCATGGCCCAGCTTAACCTAACATAACCTTTCTCTAATCTACTCTACTATACTCTTTCCTAGCCTAAATTTGCATAGCCTTGCCTAGCTTAACATAACCAAGCTCTATTCTACCCTACTCCACTAAACTATACTCTACTCTACTCTACTATACTCCACTTCACTCTACTTTACTCTACTCTACTCAAACCCTGCTTAACGTTGTTAGCTTAGCCTAACCTAGCTCTACTCTACTCTAACCTGCTCTTCTATACTCTACTCTACTCTGCTCTACTATATTATACTTTATTCTACTCTACTCTGCTATGCTCTACTTTATTCTACTCTAGTCTACTCAAATCTTCTCTAGCCTTGCCTAGTCGAACAAAGCTCTACTCTACTCTACTCTACTCAACTCCAGCCTAGCCTATGCTAGCCAATCCTAGCCTAGCCTAACTTAGTTCTACTCTACCCTACTCTACTCTACTATACTCTACTCTATTGTTTTATGCTCTAACATTCCTTAGCCTAGCCTAACCCAGCTCTACTCTAGTCTAGTCTAGCCTAATCTACTCTACTCTATTCTATTCTACTCTACTCTAACTTTGCCTAGCCTTGCCTAGCCTATCCTAGCTCTATTATACTCTACTCTACTCTACTCTAGCCTTGCCAAGCCTAGCCTACTCTAGCCTAGCTTAGCTTAGCCTAACGTTGCTCTACTCTTTTTTATTTTACTCTATTATACTCTACTTTTAATATACTCTTTCATACCCTACTCTATTCTAACTTAGCTTAGTCTAACCTAACCTAACGTAGCTCTACTCCACTCTACTCTTTCTACTCTACTTTGCTCTGGTCTACTTTGCTTTGCTCTGGTCTGCTCTGCTTTATTTTGTTCTACTCTACTCTAGTCTACTCTGTTATGCTCTATTCCACAATGCTCTTATCTGCACTCTTCTACTCTACTCAAATCTACTCACTCTACTCTAACCTTTTTTAGCCTTACCTAACATAGCCTAGCCTAACCTAACTCCACTCTACTCTACTCTGCTCTACTCAATTGTAGCCTAGCCTATCCTACTCTAACTTTACTCTACTCTACTCTACTCCACTCTAATCTAATCTATTCTATTCTACTCTAACCCAACTTAGCCTAGCCTAACCTAGCTCTACTCTACTCTACTCTAGCTTAGCCTTACCTAGCATAGCTTAGCCTAACCTAGCTCTTCTCTGTTCTTCTCTAATACTTTGCTCTACTCTACTATGCTCTACTTTATTCTAATCTACTAAGATCTACTTGACTCTACTTTACTTTGCTCTTCTCTACTCTATTCTGCTATCCACTACTTTGCACTTCTCTCCTCAACTCAATTCTACTCAACTCTGCTCTAGAGTAACCTAACTGAGCTCTACTTTACTCTACTCTACTCTACTTTACTCTACTTTATTCAACTCAAGCTTAGCCTAGCCTAGCTACCCTAGCCTAGCTTAGCCAAGCCTAACCTAACCAAGTTCTACTTTACTCTACTCTAGCCTAGCCTAGCCTAGCTTAGGCTTGCCTAACCTAGCCCTGCTCTACTTTGTTGTGCTTTACTCTACTTTATACTGCTCTGCTCAGTGCCACCCTGCATTGCTCTGCTGTTGTCTACTCTACTCTACTTTGTTCTGCTTTGCTTTTCTTTTCTCTGCTCTTCTCTTCTTTACTTTGCTCTACTCTATTATACTCTAGCCTAGCCTAACATAGCATAACCTAGCTCTACTCTAGTCTACTCTACTTTACTCTAATCTTGCTTAGCTTATCCTAGCCTAGCCTAACCTAGTTCTACACTACTCTACTTTGCTCTACTCTACTCTACTCTAACCTAACCTAGCTTAGCCTAGCCTACCTAACTTTACTCTGCTCTAGTCTTGTCTAGCTCAGCCCAACCTAGCCTAGCCTAATATAGCTCTACTTTGCTCTGCTATGCTCTGCTTGGCTCTACTCCACTCTACTCTGACCTAGCATAGCCAAGCCTAGCCTAACCTAGCTCTACTATACTATACTTTGGCTTAGCCTAACCTAGCTATGCTTTGCTCTACTTTGCTCTACTCTACTCTACCCTACTCTGCTCTACTCTGATCTGCTCTGCTCTATTTTGCTCTGCTCTACACCCCTCTCCTCTAATCTACTCTACTCTAATTTACTATACTCTACATTGCTCTACTCTACTCTAAGCTAACCTAGCTCTACTCTACTCCACTCTACTCTACTACACTCTACTCTGCTCTACTCCATTCCACTCTATTCTAGTCTACTTTAGCCTAGCCTAACCTCGCTAGCTTTGCCTACTCTACTCTACTCTACTCTACTCTGTTTTTCTCTACTTTGCTCAACTCTGTTCTGCTTTGCACTGCCCTACTCTTCTCTACTTAACTTTACTTTACTCTACTCCACTCTAGCCTAGCCTAGCCTAATCGAGCCTACCCTAGACTAGCTTAGCCTAGCCTAGCTTAGTGTAACTTAGCTCTTCTTTACTCTATTATTCTCTGCTCTTCTTTTTACTACTCTGCTCTACTATACTCCACTCTACTCTATATTGCTCTGCTCTGCTCTATTCTCCTCTTCTCTACTCTACTCTACTCTATTGTACTCTAGCCTAACCTAACCTCGCCTAACCAAGATCTACTTTACTCTACTCTAGGCTTGCTTAGCCTAGCCTAACCTAACCTAGCATAACTTAGCTCTACTCTGCTCTGCTCTACTATGCTCTACTCTACTCTACTCCATTCTACTCTACTTTACTCTACTGTAACCTAGTCTAGCCTAAACTAGCTTCACTCTACTCAACTCTAACCATGCTTAGCCTAGCCTAACCTAGCTTAATTCTGCTCAACACTACTTTACTCTGGTCTGCTCTACTCTACTCTACTCTACTCTACTCTACACTACTCTGCCTAGCCTAACCTAATCAAGCACTACTATACTCTACTCTACTCTTGCCTAGCCTAGCCTTGCCTAGCCTAACCTAGCTCTACTCTACTCTACTCTACTATACTCTAACCTAACCTAGCTTACCTAGCCTAACAATGCTCTACTCTAGTCTACTACACTCTTGCCTAGCCTTGCCTAGCATAGCCTAGCCTAACCTAACCTAACCTAGCTCTACTCTTCTTTACTCTACTCTGCTCTGCTCTACACCATTCTACTCTTCTCTACTCTGCTTTGCTTTTCTCTATTCTACTCTGCTCTACTCTACCCTATTATACCATACCCAACTCGAAACTAGCTTAGCCTAGTTTGGCTTAATCTTATCTTACCTCACCTAGCCTAGTCGAGTCTTACTCTACTCTACTCTTCCCTATTTTATCTTTCTCTAGCCTAGCTAAGCCTAACTTAGCCATATGCTACCTACTCTACTCTATTCTACTCTAGCCTAGTCTAACCTCACCTTGCCAAATAGCCTAACTTCTCCTATCCTAACCTTGCCTAGCTTAGTTTAGCCTTACTATACTCTACTTTATTCCACTCTACTTTATTCTACTCTACTATACTCTATTTTATTTTACTCTAGCTAAGCTAAGCTTAACTTAGCTCTATGCTACTCTACTCTACTCTAGCCTAACATAGCCTATCCTTACCTAGCCCAGCCTAACCTAGCCTAACCTAGCCCAACCTTACTATGCTCTACTCTGCCCTAATCTACTCTACTCTAGCATAGCCTAGCCTAACCTAACCTTGCCTAGTCTACCCTAGCCTTGCTCTACTCTGTTATTCTCTACTCTATTTTGTTCTACTCTAGCCTAACAAATCCTAACTTAGCTCTATGCTACTCTGCTCTCCTCTATTCTGCTCTTGCCTAACCAAGCTTAGCCTCACTTAACCTTGCCTAGCGTAGCCCAACCTTATTATACTCTACTCTACCCAACTCTACTCTACTCTACTCAAGCCTAGCTTTGACTAACCTAGCCTAGCCTACTCTACTCTATTTTATTTTACTCTTGCCTAAGCCAAACATTAGTCTATACAACTTTACTCTACTCTACTCTACTATGCTCTTCTCTACTTTTCTATACTCTACTCTACTCTACTCTACTCTACTCTACTCTACTCTACCCTACCCCACACTAACCTAACCTAGCCATACCTACCCTAGCCTAACCTAACCTTGCCTAGCCTAGCCTAGCCTTACACTCTACTACATTTTATTCCACTCTAGCCTAGCTAAGTACTCAACTCTAGCTTAACCAACCTTACCCAACCTTACTATACACTACTCTACTATACTCTACAATACTTTACTTTATTTTACTCTACTCTACTCTACTCTAGCTTTTCTTAGCCTAGCTTAGCATAGCCTATCATAGCCTAGCTTTGCCTAGCCTTGTCTAGCCTAGCCTAGCTAGCTTAACCTAAACTATCCTAACCAAACCTCACCTAGCCTAGCCTTACTCTACTCTACTCTACTCTACTCTGCTATACCTTACTCTATTTTAGTCTTCTTTGGCCCAACAGAGCCTAACTTAGCTCTATTCTATTCTACTCTTTTCTACCCTACTCTAGCCAAACCTAGTCATACTATACTCTAGTTTCCACAACTCCACTCTACTCTACTCTAGCCTAGCCTAACCTAACCTAAACTCACTTAGGCTCTACTTTACTCTACTATACTACACTTTATTTTATTCTTCTCTAGCATAGCTAAGCCTAACTTAGCTCTATGCTACTCTACTTTAACTTATTCTATTCTAACCTAACCTAATCTTGCCTAGCCTAGCCTAGCCAAGTCTTAATATACTCTATTCTACCCTACTCTACTCTATTCTACTCAAGCCTAGCCTAACCTAACCTAGCCTTGCCTAGGCTTTACCTAACTTTTCTTAACTCTATTATATTCTATAATGCTCTACTCTTCTCAACACTGATTTGCTCTGCTCTACTCTGCTTTGCTCTGCTCTACTATGCTTTACACTACTCTACTCTATTATACTCTACTTTGCTCTGTTATGTTATACTTTTTTGTGCTTTATAGTACTCTGCTCTACTCTACTCTACTCTACTCTACTACACTCTATTCTACTCTGCTCTACCCTACCCTACTCTACTCTAACCTAGCCTAGCCTAACCTAACCTCGCTAAGCTTAGCTTAGCCTTACTCTGCTCTACTCTATCAATTTTATTCTACTCTAGTTAAGCTAAGCTTGACTTAACTTTGTGCTACTTTACTATTCTCTACTCTAGTCTAACTTAGCCTAGCCTAGCCTAGAGCCTTACCTAGCCCAACTATACTATACTCTACTTTACTCTACTTTATTATACTTTACTCTAATTTACCCTACTCTACTCTACTCTACTCTTTCTTAGACTAGCCTAGCCTAGCCTAATCTAGCCTAGCCTAGCCTTGCCAAGCTTAGCCCATCCTAACCTCTCCTAGCCTAGCCTAGCCTAACCTATCCTAACTTAACCTTGCCTAGCTTAACCTAGCCTTACTCTACACTACTATACTCTACTCTATTCTATTCTACTCTAACCTAACATAGCTTTATGCTCCTCTACTCTACTCCACTCCACTCCACTTAAGCTTAACCAAGCCTAGCTTAGCCTAACCTAGCCTAGCCTAGCCTTTTTATACTCTACTCTAATCTACTGTAGCCAAGCTTAGACTTACAAAGCCTAGCCTAGCGTAACCTATCCTCACCTAGCCTAGCCTAGCCTAGCGTAACCAAACCTCACCTAGCCTAGCCTAGCCTTGCTCTACTCTAATTTACTTTATTCTACTCTAGCTTAGTTAAGCCTAACTTAGCCTTACTCTACTCTACTCAACTCTAGCTTAGCCTAGCTTAGTTTAGTCTATCTTAACCTATCCTAGCCCAATCTTGCCTAGCCTATCTTTACCTAGCCTAGCCTAGCCTAAGTTATCCTAACCTAACCTCGCTTAACCTTGCCTAGCCTTACTCTACTCTACTATACTTTACTCTACACAACTCTACCCTATTTTATTCTACTCTAGCCTAACTAAGCCAAACTTAGCTCTATGCTACTCTACTCTACTCTAGCCTAACCTAGCCTAGCCTAGTCTTGCCTAAGCTAGCCTCGCCTTGCTATACTCTACTTTAACCTTCTCTACTCAACTTTACTCTTGCATAGCCTAGCCTCACCTTGGCACTACTATGCTCTGCTTTACTCTTCTCTTCTTTACTTTGCTCTTCTCTGCTCTACTATACTCTTCTCTTCTCTGCTCTGCTCTACTCTACTCAGCTTTGCTCTGCTTACTTTGCTCTGCTCTACTTTGCCCTACTCTACTCTGCTCTGCTCTACTCTACTGTACTCTACTCAAACCTAGCTAACTCTACTCTACTCTGCTCTAGCCTAGCTAAGCCTCACTTACCTTAGCCTAGCCTAGCCTAGCCAAACCTAGCTGTACTCTAGCCTCACCTAACCTAGCAAAGCCTAACCTAGCTCTACTTTACTCTAGCTTAGCCTAACTTAGCTCCACTCTGCTCTAAATAGCTTTACTCTGCTCTACTTTGCTTTCCTCTGCTATTCTCTACGCTGCTCTACTATACTCTACGATACTCTACTCTATTATATTATTCTCTAGCCTAGCGTAGCCTAGCTTAGCAAAGCCTTACCTAGCTCTACTTTATTCTATTCAACTCTACTCTACTCTAGTTTAACCTAGACTAGAAGAATTTAGCCTAGCCTAACCTAACTCTACTTTACTTTACTCTACACTACTCTACTCTGCTCTATTCTACTCTACTTTACTCTAACCTAACCTAACTTAGCTCTACTCTACTATAGTGTAGCGATGCTTAGCCTAGCGTAGCCTAACCTAGCTTTCTATCGCTCAAATTTGCTCTGCTCTGCTTAACTCTACTAATTTTTACACTTCTCTACTTTACTATTCTCTACTCTACTATAATCTAGCCTAGCCTACCCTAACCAAGCTCTACTCTACTCTACTCTAGCCTAGTATAACCAAACCTAGTTTTGCACTACTCTGCTCTGCTCTACTCTTCTCTAATCTTCTCTACTCTACTCTACTCTGCACTGCTCTATGCTGCTCTGCTCTACTCTACTCAGGTCAGCTCTAAAATGCTCTACTCTACTCTACTCTACTCCAGCTTAGCCTCACCATGCCTAACCTAGCTCTACTTTACTCTACTCGATTCTTCTCTACTCTACTTTACCTTAGCCTAGACTACCCTAACCTAGCCTAACCTAGCTCTACTCTACTCACCTCTACTCTACTCTACTCTACTCTAATCAAACCTAGCCTAATCCAACCTACCTCTGCTCTACTCTATAGCTACTCTGCTCTACTATACTCTAGCCTAACCTTGCCTAGCGTAGCCTAACCTAGCTCTGCTCTGGTTTGCTCTGCTCTGCTCTTCTTCGCTTTGATCTGCAATGATCTACTCTTCTCTATTTTTCTTTGCACTACTCTACTCTACTCTGCTCTACTTTGCACTGCTCTGCTTTGCTCTACTCTACTCTTCTCTACTCTTCTATATTTTACTCTACTCTAGCCTCGTTTCGCATAGCCTAGCCTAGCCTAGCCTAACATAGCTCTACTCTACTCTACTCTACTTCAACCTAACCTAGCCTAGCGTAGCCTAACCTTGCTCTGCTCTGGTCTACTCTATTCTTTTCTACTCTGCTTTGCTCTACTCTGATCTTCTCTACTCTACTTTGCTTTGCACTGCTCTGCTCTACTCCACTCTACTCTGCTTAGCTTTACTTTGCTCTGCTCTACTCTTCTCTACTCTGCTGTGTTTTACTCTACTCTACTTTAGCCTAGTTTAGCATAGCCTAGACTAGCCTAACATAACTCTACTCTATCGTACTCTACATTACTCTACTCAACTCTACTCTACTCTAGCCTAGCCTAACTAGCTCTACTCTACTCTAGCCTGCTCTACTATACTCTACTATACTCTACTCTAATTTAGCCTGACCTAGCCTAGCAAAACCTAGCTCTACTCTAATCTACTCTACTTTACTCTAATCTATCCTAGCCTAGCCTAACCTTGCTTTGTTATGCTCTGCACTACACTACTATGCTCTACTCTGTTATCCTCTACTCTTCTCTACTCTCTTCTATTATACACAAGCCTAACCTAGACTAACCTAGCTCTTCTCTACTCTACTCTACTATACTCTATTATACTTTACTCTACTCTACTCTAACTTAGACTAGCCTAGCCTAGGCAAACCTAGCTCTTCTCTACAACACTGTACTCTACAATAGTCTAGCCTAGTCTAACCTTGCTTTGCTCTTCTCTGCTCTACTCTAGCCTAGCCTACCGATTCATAGACAAGCCTAACCTAGCTTTACTCTACTCTACTCAACTCTATTATACTATACCCTTATCTACTCTACTCTACTCTACTCTACTATACTCTACTCCGCTCTACTTTACTACACTCTACTCTACTCTACTGTACTCTAAAAAGCCTAGCCTAGTCTAGCTCTGCTCTATTATACTCTACTCTACTCTACTCTACTCTAACCTAGTCTAGCCAAGGCAAGCCTAGCCTAACCTAACTCTATTATATTCTGCTTGCTCAACTCTACTCTATTTTTGCTATACTCCACTCTAATTTGCTCTGTTTTGCTCTACCCTACTTTCCTATGCACTGTTATGCTCTATCTATTTTTTTTTCTCTACTCTGCTCTACTCTAACAAACCCTAGCCTAGCTAAGAGTAACTTAGCTCTACTCTACTCTGCTTAGCTTAGCTCAACTATGCTCAGCTCTACTCTACTTTGCTATGTTTGCTCTACTTTGTTCTGTTATGTTGTACTCTACTCTGCTTAGCATTACTCTACTCTAACATAGCCTAACTTAGCCTAGCCAAACTTAGCTCTACTTTACTCTACTTTGCTCTGCTTTAATATGCTCTACATTGGTCTAACCTACTCTACTTTAACGTAGCCTAGCCTAGCCTTGCCTAGCCAAGCTTAACCTAGCCTAGCCTTACTTAGCTCAACTCTACTCACCTCTACTCTACTCTATTATACTCTACTCTACTCTACTCTACTTTACTCTACTCTACTCAAACCTAGCCTAGCCTAACCAAGCCCAACCTACCTATACTCTACTTTGCTTTACTCTATAGCTTAGTATAGCCTAGCCTGACCTAGCTCTACTCTACTCTGCTCTGCTTTGCTCTGCTCTGCTTTGCATTACACTACTTAGTTCTTCTCTGATCTACTCTACTCTACTCTGCTTTACTCTGCTCTACTCTCCTCTATTATATACAGCTCTGCTATACTTTTCTCTACTCAACTCTACTCTACTCTACTCTACTCTACTCAACTATACTCTAGCATAGTTTAGCATACCCTAGCCTAACGTAACTCTACTCTACTCTAGCCTAGCCTGACCTAGCTTTACTCTACTTTGCTCTGCTCTACATTGCTCTCTTCTACTCTGCTCTACTCTACTGTAATCTGCTCTATTATACTCTAGCCTAAACTAGCCTACACTAGTCTTACCCAGCCTAGCCTAGCCTCGCTTAACCTAGCAATACACTGCTCTACTCTAGTCTACTCTAACCTAACATAGCTGAGCCTAGACTTGTATATCCTAACCTAGCTCTACTCTACTCTACTCTACTCTGTCATGCTCTGCTTTGCTCTACTTTGCTTTGCTCTACTTTGATTTGCTCTGTTTTGCTCTACTTTACTTTGCTCTGCACTGTTATGCTCTACTCTATTTTTTCTGCTCTACTCTGCTCGACTCTAACCAAGCCTAAGCTAACAAAGACTAAAAAAACTCTACTCTACTCTACTATGCTCTGCTTAGCTCGTCTCAACTCAGCTCAGCTCTGCTCTACACTTCTATCCTAACCTAGCTCTGCTCAACTCTACTCTACTCTGCTCTACTCTATCATGCTCTACTTTGTTTTACTCTACTCTGTTTTGCTCTATTGTAATCTAGCCTAGCCTAACTTAACCTAGCTTTATTATACTCTACTCTACTCTTGCTTAGCCTAGCTTACCCTAGCCTAGCTAGCCTAGCTAGCCTAATCAAGATCTACTCCTCTCTACTCTTCTCTACTCTTTGTACTCTACTATACTCTAACCTATCCAAGCCAAGCTTTGCCTAACCTAAATTTACTATACTCTACTTTGCAATGCTCTGCTATACTCTGATATGCTCTCTCTACTCTGCTCTTCTTTGTTCAACTCTACTTTGCTCTGCTCTGCTCTACACTATTCTACTATGCTCTAGTCTGCTTTACTCTGTTCTATTCTACTCTACTCTACTTAGCTCTGCTCTAGCCTGGTTTAGCCAAGCCTATCCTAACCTAACCTAGCTCTACTCTATTATAATCTACTCTACTCAAGCCTAGCATTGTCTAGCCTTGCATACTCCTACTTAGCCTAGCCTAAACATTCCTAAGCCTAACCAAGCTCCACTCTAGTTTACTCTATTCAGCTCTACTCTACTCTAATCTATTATACTTTACTCTACTCTACTCTAACTTAGCATTGCTTAGCCTAGCCTAACCTAGCTCTACTCTTCTCGACTCTACTCTACTCTAGCCTCGCCTATCCTATCCTAACCTAGCTCTGCACTACTCTACTTTGCACTACTCTTCTTTGCTCTACTCTGCTTTACTCTGCTTGTTCTACATTGCTCCAATCTACTCCACTATACTCTACTATACTCTAACCTAGCATAACCTAACCAAGCCCTATTTTACTCTACTCTAGCCTAGGCTAACCTAGCACAGCCTAGCCTAGCCTAGTTTAACCTATCTCTGCTCTGCTCTACTTTGCTCTACTATGCTCTTGCCTACTTTACACTTCTCTATGCTACTCCACACTAATTTTCTCCACTTTGCTCTACTCCACTCTGCTATGCTCTGCTCTACTTTGCTTTTCTCTGCCTTGCTTTACTCTACTCTACTCTACACTACCCTTCTTTAGCATAACCTAGCCTAGCTTAGCCTAACCTAACCTAGCTCTACTCTACTCTTATCTACTCTACTCTATCCTAGCCTAACCTTGCCTAGCCTAGCCGAGCCTCAACATGCCAAGCCTAATCTAGCTCTACTCTACTCTACTCTACTCTATAGTACTATACTCTACTTTACCCTACTCTACTCTACTCTACTTTGCTCTACTCTACTCTAACCAAGGCCAACCTAGCTTAGCCTTGCCTAGCATAGCCTAACCTAGCTCTATCTTTATTTGATCCACTCTACTCTACTCTTCTTTTCTCTGCTCTACTCATCACTATTTTGCTCTGCTATGCTCTACTCTATGCTTCTCTACTATGGTCTTCTCTACTCTACTTTGTAATTCTCTACTCTACTTAACTCCACTCAACTTTGCTCTAACTTAACCTAGCTTAACATAGCTTAACTGAGCTGTATTCTACTTTACTCTATTATACAGTAGCCTAGCGAAGCCAAGCTTAACCTAACATAACCTAGCTCCACTTTCCTTTACTCTACTCTACTTTAGTCTAACCTTTCCTAGCCTAACCTAACCTAACTCTACTCTACTCTACTCTACTCAAGCCTAGACTAGCCTAGCTCTACTTTACTATACTCTACTCTACTCTACTCTACTCAGCTATCCTATGCTCTGTTCTGCTTTGCTCTACTCTAGTCTACTCTTCTCTACTCTGCTCTACTCAGTTGTACTCTAGCCTAGCCTTGCCTAACCTAGCTCTATTCTACTATACTCTACTCAAGCTTGGCCTAGCCAAGCTCTACTCTACTTCTCTCTACTGTACTCCACTCTATTATATTCTGCTCTGATTTACTCTACTCTACTCTCTTGTACTTTAGCCTAGACTAACCTAGCTTTACTTTACTCTACTCTACTCTAATGTAGCCTAGCCTAACCTAGCCTAACTTAGCCTTACCTAACCTAGCTCTACTCTACTCTACTTTAACCTACCCTACTTAGCCTAGCCTAACTAACTCTACTCTACTCTAATTTAGCTTAGCCAAGACTAGCCTAACCTAGCTCTATTCTTCTTTACTCTACTCTACTCTACTATACTCTACTCTTCTCTCGCCTAACCTAGCCTACCCTAACCTAGACAAACCAAGCACTGCTTTTCTCTGCTTTACTCAGAGTTCATCTGCTCTACTCTACTCTGCTTTACTCTATTCTACTTTGCTCTACTCTGCTCTACTCTACTCTACACTACTCTACTCTACTCTGGCCTAGCTTAGCATAACCTAATCTATCCAAGCTCTACCTTACTCTAATCTACTCTGCTTTACTCTACTCTACTCTACTCTAACCTAGCTTAACGTTACCAAGCCTAGCCTAACCTAGGTCTTCTATGCTCTGCTCTACTCTACTCTACATTACTTTGCTCTGCTCTACTCTTCTCTACTCTACTCTACTCCACTCCATAAAGCTTTATTATACTCTATCCTAGCTTAGCCTAACCTAGCTTTACTCTACCATACTCTACACTACTCTACTACTCTACTCTATTCTACTCTATTACAGCCTAGCCTAGCCAAGCCTACGCCAACTCTACTCTACTTTACTCTACTCTACTCTACTCTACTCTACTCTACTCTACTCTACTCAAGCCTAACATAGCCTAGCCTAACATGACCTAGCTCTACTATACTCTGCTCTACTCTACTCTACTCTACTATTCTCTACTATACTCTACTCTACTCTACTCTACACTACTCTACTCTACTCTAGCCTTGCCAAGTGTAACCTAGCCTAGCATAACTTTGCCTAGCCTAACCTAGCTCTACTCTATTTTACTATACTCTATTATACTCTAATAACCTCTACTCTATTCTACTATAGTCGAGCCTAGCTTTGCCTAACCTAGCTCTATTCTTCACACTCTGTTGTACTCTACTCTAATCTACTCTAGCCTAGTGTAACCTATCCAAACCTAGATTAACCTAGCTCTGCTCTACTTTGGTCTACTCTACTCTGCTCTGCTCCACTCTTCTCTACTCTACTTTTCTATGCTCAATTTTGCTCTGCTCTACTCTGCTCTACTCTACTTTACTTTACTCTACTCAACTATACTCTAGCCTACCTAAGCCTAATTAGCCTAGCCTAGCCTAACCTAGCTCTACTCTACTTTATTATACTCTACTCTAGCCTAGCCTAACCTAGCTCTATTCTTCTCCACTCTACTCTACTCTACTCTAGACTAGCCTAGCATACCCTAACCTAAAAAAATCTAGCTTTACTCTACTCTACTTTGCTCTATGATGCTCTGCACTGCTCTACTCTAGTCTACTCAACTTTGTTCTACTTTTCTCTGCTCTGTTCTGCTTTACTCTACTCTGCCCTACTCTACTTTATCCTAGTCAAGCCAAGCCTAACCTAACTTAGCTCTATTCTACTCTACTCTACTCTGCTCTACTCTAGCTTAGCCTAACCTAGCCTAGCCTAGCCTTGCCTAGCCTAGTTTAACTTAGTTCTACTCTACTCTATTGTACTCTACTATACTCTACTTTACTCTTTTTTACTCTACTACACTCTAGTCTACTCTACTCTACTCTAACTTAGCTTAGCCTAGCCTAGCTTAACCTAACGAAGCTTTACTCTACTCTACCTTACCCTATGCTGTTCTACTCTACTCTGCTCTACTCATCTCTACTTTGCTTTGCTCTACTCTTCTCCATTCTACTCTACTCTTCTTTGCTCTATTTTTCTCTACTCTGCTCTACTTTATACTACTCTACTCTATCCTAACCTAGCTTAACCTAGCCTAACCAAGCTCTACTCTAATCTACTATATTATACTTTACCCTAGCCTAGCCAAGCCTAGCTTAGCTTTACTCTACTATATTGTACTCTACTCTATTCTACAAGACTCTACTCTACTTCACACTATCTACTTTACTCTACACATTTCTAACCTAGCCTTGCCTAACCTAACTCTACCCTACTCTTCTCTACACTAGCCTAGCTTAACCTAGCCTAGCCAAACCTAGCTATAACGATCAGCTCAATTTTGCTCTACTCTGCTCTGCTATGCTCTACTCTACTCTATTATATTATATTCTAGCCTAGCCTAGCCTAACCTAGCTCAAATCTACTCTACTCTAGCCTAGCCTAACTTAGCCTAACCTGGCAAAGCCATGCATAGCCTAGCATAACATAACCTATCTCTACTATACTCTACTCTACTCTACTATGTTCTACTCTTCTATACTCTACTCTACTCTACTCTACTCTGACATAGCTTAGTGTAGCCTTATTGAACCTAGCTCTACTCTACTCTACCTTAGCCATGCCTTGTAAAACATAACTCTACTATGTTCTACTCTACTTTGCTCTACTCTACTCTGCTTTGCTTTGCACTTCTCTACTCTACTCTACTCTACTATACTCTAGTCCAGCCAAGCCTAACCTAGCTCTACTTTGCTCTACTCTACTATACTCTACTATAATCTACACTATGCTACTCTATCATACTCTTCTCTACTATACTCTAGCCTAGCCTAACCTAGCTTAGCCTAGCCTTGCCTAGGCTAGCCTGACCTAGCTCTACCCAGCTCTACTCTACTCTACTCTATTATACTATACTATACTATACTATACTATACTATATTTACTCCACTCTATTTTATTCTACTCTACTCTACTCTATTTTACTCTACTCTGCTCTACTCTACTCTACTCTACTCTAGCCTAGACTAACATAACCTAGCCTTGCCAAGCCTAGCTTAGCCTAACCTAGCTTTACCCTACTCTACTCTACTTTACCCTACTCTGCTCAACATTGAACGACTCTATGCTTCCCTTCTCTACTCTGCTCTCCTCTACTCTGTTATACTTCATTCTTCTCTGTACTACTCTACTCAACTCTACTCTTACCTGGCCTAGCCTAACTGAGCTCTACTCTACTCCACCTTACTCTTCTCCACTCCACTCTACTCTAGCCCAGCCTATCCTAGCCTACCTTTGCTTAGCCTAACCTACCTCTACTCTACCCTACTCTACTCAAGCTTAGGTTAGCCTAGCCAAGCCAAGCCCAGCCTATCCTTGCCTAGCATAGCCAAACTCTACCATTCTCTGCTTGCTCAGCTTAGCTATTTTTTCCTCTGCTCTACTTAGTTTTGCTCTATTATGCTCTACTCTACTCTACTCTGTGCCACTCTATTATGCTCTGCTATGTTCTGCTCTTCTCAACACTTCTCTTCTCTAACATAGCATGGCCGAGCCTAGCCTAAACAAGCTCTACTCTACTCTTCTTTTCTCTACTCTGCTTAGCTCAGCTCTACTCTACTCTACTATACACTACTCTGCTCTTCTCTACTCTATTATGTTATGCTCTACTCTATTATACTCTACTCTGCTATACTCTAGTCTACTCTGCTTTGCTCTACTCTACTCTACTTTGCTCAACTTTTGTCTGCTCTACTCTACCCTACTCCACTTTGCTCTATAGTACTCTACTCTAGCCTAGTTCAGCCTAGCCTTGTTGACCTTAGCCTAACTTAGTTCTACTCTACTCTATTCTACTCTATTCTACTCTACTTTACTTCTCTATTGTGCTCTTACCTAGCCTAGCCTAACCTAGCTCTTTCTTCTCTACTCTTCTCAACTCTGCTCTACTTTATTCTACTCTAGCCTAACCCACCCTAGCCTAACATTTTCTTGCCTAGCCTAACCTAGCTCTACTCTATTATACTCCACTCTACTCCACTCCACTGTACTCTACTCTACCCTACTATAGTCTAATCTAGCCTAGCCTAACTTAGCTCTACTTTACTTTGCTCTCTTCTACTCTGCTCCTTTCTATTATGCTCTATTCTACTCTTCTTTGCTCTCTTCTACTTTGCTCTACTCTTCTTTACTCTGCTCTACTCTGTGCTACTCTGCTCTGCTCCATTCTACTCTACTCTACTATAGCCTAGTTTAGCTTAGCCTAGCCTAACCTGGAGTAACCTTGCTCTACTCTACTTTGTTGTACTCAACTCTAGCCATGCCTAGCCTAACCTAGCTCTACTCTACTATGCTCTAGTCTTCTCTGCTATATTGTACTCAAGCCTGGTCAAACCTTGCTTAGCCTAACCTAGTTGTACTTTACTCTACTCTACTTTATGCTACTCTACTCTACTCTATTATTCTCTACTTTAGCCTAGCCAAGCCTATTCTAACCTAGCTTAGCCTAACCTAGCCTCGCCTAGCCTAACCTAACTTAGCTCTACTCTGCTCTACTCTACTCTACTCTATTATACTCTTACTTAGCCTAACCTAGCTTAACATAACCTAGCTTTACTCCACTCTACTCTACTCTAGGCTAGCCTAACTTAGCCTATGTCTATCCTAGCCTAGGCTAGCTTAGCCTAACCTAGCTCTGTTCTACTCTACCCTAATCTACTCAACTCTACTATACTATACTGTACTATACTCTTCTCTACTCTACCCTACTCTACCCTAGCTTAGCCTACCTTAGCCTAGCCTAACCTAACCTAACTCTACTCTACTTGACTCTACTTGACTCTAACCTAACTTAACCTAGCCTAACCTAGCTCTGCATTACTCTGCTCTACTCTGCTCCACTTTGCGCTACTTTATTTGAGCCTGGCCTTGCTTACCCTAACCAAATCTAGCTCTACTAAACTCTACTCTACTCTAATCTACTCTTCTCTACTCGAGCCTAGCCTAACCTGACCTAGCCTAACCTAACCACACCTAGCCTAGCCTAGCCTAGACTAGCTTAATCAAGCTCTACTCTACTTTACTCTGTTACACTCTACTCTACTCCACTCTATTTTACTTTACTCTACTCTACTCTACTCCACTCTACTCTACTCTATTCTACTCTAACCTAGCCTAACCTAGCTTAGCTTCACCTAACCTTCCACTACCCTAGCCTAGCCTAACCTAGCTCAACTCACCTCTACCCAACTCTACTCTACTCTACACTACTCTAACAAAGCCTAGCCTAGCCTCGCCTCGCCTAACCTAGCTCTACCCTATTCTAGCCTAGTTTAGCCTAGCCTAGCCTAGCCTTGCTTTGCTTAGCCTAGAATAGCCTAACCTAACTCTATTCCACTATTTTCAGCACTGCTCTTCCCTACTTTACTCTGCTCTACTCTATTCTACTCTACTATACTCTATTGTACTTTAGCTTAGCCTAGCCTAACCTAACCCAGCTCTACCATATTATAGTCTACTCTACTCTAGCCTACCCTAGCTTAGTCTAGCCTAGGCTAGCCAAGCCTAACCTAGCTCTTTTCTACTCTACTCTTCTCTACTCTACTATACTCTACTCCATCGCTCTTTACCTTAACTTCACTATGCTCTACTTTTCTCTACTCTACTCTTCTCTATTCTGCTCTATTCTACTCAGCTCTACTCTACTCTATTCTGCTCTACTCTACTCCAATCTACTCTACACCAGCCTAACCAAGCTCTACTCTACTCTACTCTACTCTTCTCTACTCTAACATAGCATAGCCTAACTTAGCCCTCCCTAACCTAAATTTACTCTACTCTACTTTACTCTACTCTACTTTACTTTACTTTACTCTACTTTAACCTAGCCTAACATAGCCTATGATAGCCTAGCCTAGTCTAACCTGGCTCTACTTTTATATACTCTACTCTACTTTACATACTCTACTCTACTCCACTACACTCTACCTAGCTTAGCCTAGCCTAACTAAGCTCTGCTCTACTCTACTATAGCCTAGCCTTGCTTAGCCTAGCCTCGCTTAGCCTAACCTAGCTCTACTCTACTCTACTCTGCTCTGCTCTTCAATGCTCTTTTCTACTACTCTTCTCCTCTCTTTGTTGCTCTACTCTACTATGCTCTGCTCTGCTCTACTCTACTATACTCTTGCCTTTCCTAGCCAACCCTGCCATTACATAGCTTAACCTAGCCTATCCTAGTTCTACTATACTCCACTCTACTCCACTCTACTCTTCTTTCCTCTAATCTATTCAACTCTACTTTACTCTACTCTCACCTAACCTAGCCTAGCCTAACCTAACCTAACCTAGCTCAGCCAAGCTTAGCTTTTCCAAACTTAACTCTATTTTGCTCTACTTAACTCTTCTCTACTCTACTCTATAATCCTCTGCTCTACTCTACTCTACTCAATCCTTGCCTAGCCTAGCCTAGCCTTGCTTTGCTCTACTCTAGTCTACTCTCTTCTACTCTTCTACACTCTATTCTATTCTAGCCTAGCCTATCCTAGCCTAGCCTAGCATAACTTAGCCTAACATAACCTAGCTCTCCTCTACTCTACTCAACTCTACTCTACTCTACTTTACTCTGTTCTACTCTACTCTACTCTACTATACTCTACTATACTCTACTCTACTCTAACTTAAACAAGCCTAGCCTTGCCAAACCTAGCTCTGCTCTACTCAACTCTACACAACTCTACTCTACACAACTCTATCCAACTCTAGCCTATGCTTGCCTAGATAACCTAGCCTAACCTAGCATTATTATACTCTAGTAACCTCTTATCTTCTCTAGTTTACCCTAATTTTTTATTCTCTATTATGCTCTCCTCTACTCTGCTCTGCCCTACTTTGTACTGCTCTGCTCTACTCTACTCCACTTTATTCTGCTCTACACTACTATGTCCTGCTTAACTCTACTCTGCTCTACTCTACTCTACTTTACTTTGTTCTACTCTATTCAACTGTGCTCTACTCTATTCTATTCTACTCTACTCTACTCCACTATACTATAACCTAGCCAGTCCTAATGTAACCTAACCTAGCCTAACATAGCTCTACTCTACTCCACTCTACTCTACTCTACTCTACTCTATTCTATCCTAGCCTAACCTAACCAACCTAGCCTAGTCTAACCATGCTCCACTCGACTCTACTATACTCTACTCTACTCTGCTCTACTCTACTTTACTATACTATACTATACTCTACTCTACTCTGCTCTACTCTAGCCTAGGCTAGCCTGGAATATGTTGGCCAAGCCTATCTCGCTTCGCCTAACCTAGCACAACTCTATTCCACTCTACTATCCTCTACCATACTCTACTCTAATCTACTCTAACCTAGCTTAGCCTAGCCTAACCTAGCTCTACTCTACTCTACTCGACTATACTCTATTCTATCCAACTCCATTCTAACTTAGATTTGCTTAGCCTAGCCTAACAAAGCTCTGCTCTACTCCACTCTACTCTAGCCAAGTTTAGCCTTAGCCCAGCCTAGCCTAGCCAACCTTTTCTATCCTAGCCTAACCTAACCAAGCTTTTCTTTTCTCTGCTCTTCACTTCTTTGCTTTACTCTATTCTACTCTACTCTGCTTTACTTTACTCTGCTTTGCTCTACTCTACCCTACTCTACTCTACTCTACAATAGCCTAGCCCTATTTAGCTTAAACTAACCTTGCTTTACTCTACTCTACTCTACTCTACTCTACTTTACTTTAACCTAGCCTAGCAAAACCTAACCTAGCTCTACACTACTTTATTCTACTCTTCTATACTCTATTCAATTCTAATTTACTTTAATTTAGCCTAGCCTAACCTAGCTCTTTACTACTCTACACTACTCTACCTTAACCTAGCCTTAGCCAAGCCTTACCTAGCCAACCTTGCCTATCTTAGAGTAAACCTATCATAGCCCTACTCTGCTATGCTCTTTACTACTCTACTCTACTCTACTCAGCTCTACCCTGCTCTACTCTACACTGCTTGGCTCTGCTCTACTATACTGTACTCTACTCTACTCAAGCCTAGCCCAATCTAGCCTAACCTAACCTAGCTCTACTCTTTTCTACTCTACTCTAAGCTACTCTACTCTACTCTACTATAACTTAGCCTAGCTTAACAAAGCTTAACTTTGCCTAACCAATCTCTACACTACTTTATTATACTTTATTATACTCTACTACACTTTACTATACTCTACTCTATTCCAGTTTAGCCTAGCTTTGTGTAGCCTAACCTAGCTCTACTCTACTCTGCTCCACCCTAGCTTAGCCTAACCTAACTCTACTCTGTTCAATTTTATTCTACTATACTCTAACCAAGCCTAGTCTAACTTGTCCTAGCTCTACTCTACTCTACTTTACCCTACTCCACTCTACACTAGCCTAGCCTAGCCTAACCTAACCTAGCTCTACTCCACTCCACTCTACTCTACTCCACTCCACTCTACTCTACTCTGTTCTACTCTTCTCTAACCTAGTGTAACCTAGCCTAACCCAACCTAGCTCTTCTCTATTCCACTATAGGTTAGCCTAGCGTCGCCTAACCTAACTCTCTATACTCTACTCTACTCTATTCTATTGTACTTTGCTTTGCTCTACTCTACTTCATTCTACTCTACTCTTCCCTACTTTGCTCTACACTACTCCATTCGAGCCTTGCATAGCCTAGCCTAACCTAGGTCCTAACCTAGGTTTACTCTACTCTACTGTACTCTACTATTCTCTACTCTACTCTACTCTACTCTACTCTAGCCTAGCCTAACCTAACCAAGCTAGCCTAGCCTAGCCTTGCCTAACCTAACCTAGCTCTACTTTACTTTACTATACTCTATGCTACCCTACTCTATTCTACTCTACTCCACTCAAATCTAGCCTTGCCTAGGCTAACCTAACCTAGCTTTATTCTTCTCTACTCAACCCCTTTCTACTCTAGGCTAGCCTTGCCTAAGCTAACCTATCCTAACCTTGACTAACCTAGCACTTCTCTGCTCTGCTCTTCTCTACTCTGATCTACTTTGGTCTGTTATGTTCTTCTCTTCTCTCCTCTCCTCTGCTCTACTCTACTCTACACTACTCTAGCCTAGCCAAGTCTAACCTAACCTAACCTAGCTCTACTCTACTCTACTCTACTATACTCTGCTCTACTCTACTACTTTCTTCTAGCTCAGCTTAACCTAGCCAAGCCTAACGTAGCCTAATCTAGCTCTATTCTACCCTCCTCTACTCTTCTATACTCTATTCCACACTAGTCTACACTACTCTGCTCTACTCTTCTCTACTCTTACCTAGCCTAGTAAAGCCTAGCCTAGATTAGCCTAACCAAGCTCTACTCTACTCTAATCTACTCTACTATACTCTACTCTATTTTCCTTTACTCTACTATGCTCTATTATAGTTTACTCTACTTTACTCTTCTCCTCTCCACTCTACTCTACTCTACTCTACTTTGCTCTGCTTCACTCTGCTACTGCTCTGCTCTACTCTACTCTACTCTACTATAGGCTAGCCTAGCTTAACTCAGCTCTACTTTACTCTACTCTAATTTAGTCTACTATACTCTACTCTTCTACTCTACTCGACTCTACGACAACCTAGCTTGGCCTAGCATAGCCCTACTAGCTCTAGTCTACTCTACTCTAGCCAAGCCTAACTTAACCTCACCTAACCTAGCCTAACCCAGCTCTCCTCAATTCTGCTCTGCTCTAATATGCTTTGCTTCGTTTTTCACTACTCTGCTCTTCTTTGCTCTTCTCTCCTCTCCTCTCCTCTCATCTACTCTGCTTTACTTTGCTCTCCTCTCCTCTATTTTCCTTTCCTCTACTCTAGTCTACTTTACTCTACTCTACTCTACTCTACTCTACTCTACTCTACTCTACTCTTACTTAGCTGAGGCTGACCTACCCTACTGTAATCACTATACTCTACTCTATAATACTCTACTCTACTCTACTGTACTCTAGCCTAACCTAACCTAGCTTTGCTCTACTATGCTTTACTTTGCTCTGTTCTTCTCTACTCTACTCTACTCTGCTCTACTATACTCTTCTCTGCTCTACTTTTCTATGCTCTACTCTACTCTCCCTTACTCTACACTGCTCTACTCTACTTTACCCTATGCTAGCTCTACTCTACTCTAAAATAGTCTAGTATACTCTACTCTACTCTACTCTTCTTTAGCTTAGACAAGCCTAGCCTTGCCTAGCCTAGCTATGCCAAACCTAGCTTTACTCTACTCTAGTCTACTATACTCTTGCCTACCCAAGCTAAGCCTAGCCAAACTTACCTCTACTCTACTCTAGTCTAGCCTAGCTAATGTAGCCTACCTTAGCCTAGCTTAGCCCAACCTAGTCTAGCTTAACCTTGCTCTACTCTACTCTACTCTATTCTACTCTACTCTACTCTAGTCTAGCCTAGACTAGCCAAACCCAACCTCACTCTACTCAACTCTACTCAACACCAGCATAGCATAGCCTAGCCTAGCCTGACATAGCTCTGCTCTAGTCTGCTCTGCTTTGCTTTTGTTTGCTCTACTATACTCTACTATGTTCTACTATTCTCTATTTTATGTTGCTCTACTCTACTCAGCACTGCTCTACTCTATTGTGCTCTGCTCTACTCTACCCTACTATATTATACTCTAGACTAGCCTAGCCTAATCTAACTTTACTTTACTTTACTGTCCTCTACTCTAATCTACTATACTATTCTCTACTCTATTCTAATCTAACTTTGCTTAGCCTAGCCTATTCAAACCTAGCTCTACTCTACTCTGCTCTACTCTAATTTCCTTAACCTAGCCTAGCCAAGACTAACCTAACCTTGCTCTACTCTGCTCTGGTTTACTCTATTATGCTCTCCTCTGCTTTGCTCTACTTTACTCTACTCTACACTGCTCTACTATACTCTAGCCTAGCCCAGCCTAATCTTGCTTTACCCTCTCTATTCTACTCTTCTCTACTCTACTATGCTATGCTCTACTCTACTCTACTCTACTCTATTCTACTCTACTCTGCTCTACTCTACTATACTATACTCTACTCTACTCTAACCTAGCCTAGCCTAGCCTAGCTAAGCCTAACCAAGCTCTATCCTTCTCTACTATGCTCTAATCTACTCTACTTTATTCTTCTCTGCTCTTCTCTACTCTATTGTACTCTAGTCTACCCTACTCTTATGTACTTTGGTATATTCTGCTCTGCTCTATTTTTTCCTACTCTACTCTACTCAACTCTACTATATTATAGCCTAGCCTAACTAAGCACTACTCTACTCTACTCTAGCCTAGCCTTGTCTAACCTAATCTAGGCTAGCCTAGTAAAACCTTGCTCTAGTCTACTCTTCCCTACTCTACTCTACTCTACTCTATTATTCTCTACTCTACTCCACTCTACTCTACTCTACTCTATTATCCTTTACTCTACTCTAACAAAGTCTAACATAACCTAGTCTATCCTAGCTCCACTCTACTCTATTCCATCCTAGACTAGCCTAACCAAGCCTAGCATCGCCTAGCCTTGCCTAACCTTATTCTATTATGCTCTATTTGCTCAACTCTACTCTATATTCTCTACTCTACTCTACTATACTCTACTCTGCTTTGCTCTGCTATGCTCTACTCTATTCTGCTTTGCTCTACTTTGCTATACTATACTCTATTCTACTTTGCACTAACCTTGCCTAGCCCTCCTCTTCTCTGCTCTGCACTACTCTACTCTACTTCTCTCAGTTAAGCTAAGCTCAGCTTTGCTTTGCCTTACTCTACTATGCTCTATTTTTCTTTGCTCTATTCTACTCTACTCTACTCTACTCTACTCTACTATACTCTAGTTTGGTCTACTCTACACTGCTCTGCTCCACTCTACTCTACTCTACTATACTCTACTCTACTCTAGCCTAGTTTAGCATACATTAGCATAACCTATGTCTACTCTACTCTACTCTACTGTACTCTATCATACTTTACTTCACTCTACTCTAGCCTAACCAAGCCTAGCCTACCTTATCCTAGCCTAACCTAGCTCTACTTCACTTTTCTCAAATCTACTTTATTCTACTCTACTCCAATCTACTCTACTCTACTCTAATTAGCTTAGCCTAGCCTAATATAACCTAGCTTTACTCTACTCTACTCTACTCTAGCCTAATCTACCCTAGTAGAGCTTAGCCTCACCTAGCCTAGCCTAACCTAGTTCTACCCTACTCTACTCTGCCCTACTCTATTATAATATACTCTACTATATTACACTCTAGCTTAGCCATGTAAAGCCTAGCCTAACTTAGCTCTACTCTCCTCTACTCTACTCTATCTACTCTACTCTCCTATACT
Source organism: Vanilla planifolia (assembly GCA_023846275.1). Taxonomy (NCBI): domain Eukaryota; kingdom Viridiplantae; phylum Streptophyta; class Magnoliopsida; order Asparagales; family Orchidaceae; genus Vanilla; species Vanilla planifolia. The sequence continues at coordinate 208,307 of JAIUJO010000754.1, read as the reverse complement.
CTTCTCCACTATACTAAATCCTACCTTAGCCTAGTCAGTCTAACTTAGCCTACCTTGCCTAACCTAACCTAACCTAGCTCTACTCTACTCTATGTACTCTACTCTAGCTAGGCTAGCCTAAACTTACTCTACTCAACTCTTCTCTGCTCTACTCTACTCCACTCTATTCCTCTCTCTACTATGCTCTACTCTTTTATACTTTGCTCTGTTCTACTCTATTATACTCTACTTTATTCTACTCTACTTTGGCTTAGTCTAGCCTAAGTTAACCTAGCTCAACTATACTCTACTCAACTCTACTCTACTCTACTTTACTCTACTCTAGCCTAGCCTAACCTCACCAAGCCTAGCCTAGCCTTACCTAGCCTAACCTAACCTAGCTCAACTCTGCTCTACTATACTCTATTATACTCTACTCTACTCTACTCAACTCTACTCTACTCTACTATACTCTACTTTATTCTACTCTACTCTACTCTACTCTACTCTAACTTAGCTTAGCCTAGCCTAACTTAGCCTAACCTAACTCTACTCTGCTCTGCTCTACTCTACTTTACTCTACTCTACTCTACTTTGCTCTGCTCTACTATACTCTGCTCTATTCTTCTATGCTCTGCTCAACTTTACTTTGCTCTACTCTTCTCTACTCTGCTCTGCTTTTCTCTACTCTACTCTACTCTTCTTTCCTCTAATCTACTCTAGCCTAGCCTAGCATTACCTAATTGGGGCCTACTCCACTCTACTCTACTCTAATCTACACAACCCTACTCTACTCTAACTTAGCCTACCCTAGCCTAGTCTAGCCTAACCTAGCTCTACTGTACTCTACTCAACTCTACTGTACTCTACTCTACTCAAACCTAGCCTATCCTAACCTAGCTTTCATATACTCTACTCTACTCTACTCTTCTCTACTCTACTTTTCTCTAATATTCTCTAATTTAGCCTAGCGAAGCCTAGCCTTCCATAGCGTAAAATAGCTCCACTTTACTCTACTCTACTTTACTCTACTCTATGTTACTCTAGCTAGCCTAAGCTAGCTTAGCCAACCCTAGCCTAGCCTAACCTCGCTCTATTCTACTCTACTCAACTCTACAATACTCTAATCTACTACATTGTACTCTACTCTATTTTGCTCAGTTTTGCTCAACTTGCTCCATTATGCTCTACTATACTTTGCTTTGCTCTGCTCTGTTATGCTCTACTCTACTTTGCTCTACTCTACTCAGCTTTGCTTTGCTCTTCTCTACTCTATTCTACTTTACTCTACTCTACACTACTCTATTACACTCTAACTTAGTCTTATCAAGCTTAGCTTAACCTAGCTTTACTCTACTATACTCTACTCCTCTTCACTCTACTCTGCTCTACTTTATTCTACTTTACTCTAGTCTACTCTTGCCTAGCTTATCATAGCCTAGCCTAGCTTAGCTAAACATAGCTCTACTTTGCTCTACTTTGCTCTGCTCTTCTCTACTCTACACTACTCTATTCAACTCTACTTTAACCTAGCCTAGCCTAACCTGGCTCTACTATACTCTACTCTGCTCTACTCTACCCAACTCTACTCTACTCAACTCTAAACTACTCCCCTCTACCCTATCCTAGGCTAGCCTAGCCTAGCCTAGCGTAGCCCAACCTAACCAAGCTACACTCTACTCTACTCCACTCTACTCCACACAACACTATCCTACTCTACTTTGCCCTCTTCTACTCTACTTTAACCAAGCCTAGCCTAACCTAGCTCTATTATACTCTTCTCTACTCAACTCAACTCTACTCTGCTCTACACTACTCTAGCATAGCCTAACCTAGCTGTGCCAAGCCTAACATAGCTCTAGTCTACTCTACTTTACTTTACTATACTCTATGCTACTCTAGTAAGCCTAACCTAGCTTAGCCTAGCCTAGCCTAACCTAACCTAGCTATATTCTACTCCACTCTACTCTATAATACTCCACTCTACTCAGCTCTATTTTGCTCAGCTCTATTATTTTCTCTACTCTACTCTACTTTACTTTACTCTACTCTACTCTACTCTACACTACTCTACTCTAACTATACCAAGCCTGGCTCCTATCTTTACTCTACTCTACTCTACTTTATTCTACTCTACTCTACTCAACTTTATTCTACTCTAGTCTAGTCCACTCTAGCTTAGCTTAGCATAGTCGAGCCTAGCCTAGCCTAACAAAGCTTTACTCTGCTCTACTTTTCTTTAATGTGCTCTACTCTACTATGCTCTACTCTTCTCTACTCTATTTTACTCTACTCTACTCTACTTTACTCTACTCTAGCTTAGCCTAACCTAATCTAGCCTACCCTAACCTAGCTTTGCCTAGCCTAGCCTAACCTAGCTCTACTCTACTCTATTATGCTTTGCTCTACTTTCTTCGGTTATGCTTCTCTCTTCTCTACTCTACTCTACTTTTCTCTACTCTGCTCTACCCTACTCTGCTCCACTCTACTCCACTATGCTATACACTATTCTACTCTTCTCTACTCTACTCTACTCTAGCCTAGCTTAGCCAAATTGAGCTGTACTCTACTCTACTCTATTCTTTGCTAGCTTAGCCTAGCATAACTTAGCTCTGCTCTACTATACTTTACTCTACTCCACTCTACTCTAATCTTGTCTAGCCTAATAATGCTCTATCTACTATACTCTACTCTAAACTAGTCTAACCTAGTTTTGTCTAGCCCATCTAGCTCTTCTCTGCTATACTTTTCTTTGCTCTATTCTACTCTACTATTCTCTACTCTGCTATACTCTACTCTATTATACTCTAGCCTAGCCTAACATAGTGAAGTTAACCTAGCTTTACTCTTCTCAACTCAACTAAACCTGACTCTGCTATATTCTACTTTAGCTTAGCCTAGCATAGCCTATCCTAGCCTAACTTAGCATGACCCAACCTAGCATAACCTACCTCTACACTACTCTACTCTAAACTACTCTTCTCTTCTCTACTCTACTCTACTCTATTATACTCTAATCTATCCTAGCTTAGCCTAGCCTAAGCTAACCTAGCTCTACTCTACTGTAGTCTAGCCTTGCTTAGCCTAACCTACCTTTGCCTAATCTAGTTCTACTATGGTCTACTCGACTGTACTCTACTCTACTCTAGTATGCTCTACATTATTCTACTCTATTTTACTTAACTTTACTCTACTCTACTCTTCTCTATACTCTAACCAAGCCTAGCCTTGCATAACCTAACTTAGCTCTACTCTACTCTACTCTAGCCTTGCCTAACCTTGTTTTGCTCTACTTTACTCTACTCCACTCTACTCTGCTCTGCTCTACTCTTCTCTGCTTTGCTCTACTCTACTCTATTCTACTCTACTCTGCTCTACTCTGCTCTGCTCTGCACTACTTTCTCTACTCTACTTTAGCACAGCCTAGGCTCATCTTGCTTAACCTCAATCTACTTTACTCTACTCTACTCAACTCTTCTCAACTCTACTCCACTCTATTCTAATTAACTTTAGCCTAGCCTAACCTTGCCTAGCCTACTCTAATAGCCTAAACTAGCATAACATATCCTAGCATTACTCTACTCTCCTCTACTCTACACTTCACTACTCTACCCTACTCTACTCTACTCTACTCAACTCAAACCTAGCGTAGCCTCGTGCAACCTAGCTCTACTCTAGACTACTCTACACTACTCTATTATACTCTAGCTTAGCCTCACCTAACCTAGCCCTACACATCTCTGCTCTGCTTTGCTTTGCTCTGCTCTGACCATCTCTATTGTTCTCTATTTTGCTCTAATCCACTCTACTCTGCTCTACTCTACTCTTCTCTGCTCTACAATCCTTTACTCTATTCTATGCTACTCTACTCTACTCTTCTCTATTGTACTGTTCTCTACTCTACTCTAGCCTAGCCTAGCCAAGCATAGCCTAACCTAGCTTTACTCTACTTAACTCTACTTTACTCTACTCTACTCTTACCTAGCCTGGCCTAGCCTAACCTAGCTCTATTCTTCTCTATTATACTCTTCCCTACTCTAGCCTAACCTAGCCTAGCTTAACCTAGACTAACTTAGCTCTACTCTACTCTGCTTTGCTCTGTTCTATTTTGTGCTACTTTGCTCTACTCTGCTCTTCTTCACTATGTTCTTCTCTACTCTACTCTACTCTATTCTAGCATAGCTTAGCCTAGCCTATCCTAACCTCTCTCTACTCTATTCAACTCTACTCTACTTTAGCCTAACCTAACCTAGCATAGCCTTGTCTAACCTAGCCTAACCTAGCTCTACTATTCTCTACTCCATCCTACTATAGTATATTATACTCTAATCTATTCTATTCTATTCTACTCTACCCTATTTTACTCTAACATAGCTTAGCCTAACAAGGCCCTACCCTACTTTATTGTACTCTACTCCACTCTACTATGCTCTATTTTACTTTACTCTGCTTGCTCTACTATACTCTACTCTACTCTGCCCTGCTCTTTTATACAATGCTCTACTCTGCTCTGCTATGCTATGCTTTGCTTTACTCTACTCTGCTCCACTCCGCTCCACTAAATCCTACTCTACTCTTGCCTAGCCTACCCCAATCTAATCGACCTCTACTATACTCTACTCTACTCTGTTTTAGCCAATCCTAGCCAAGCCTACCATAGCCTAACCAAGCTTTACTCTTGTTTATTGTACTTTATTCTACTCTACTAGACTATACTCTACTCAACTATAACCTAACCTCGCCTAGCCTAGCATAAACTAGCTCTACTCTACTCTACTCTAGCCTAGCCTTGCCAAGCCTAGGCTAACCTAGCTCTACTCTGCTCTACTCTACTATACTATACTCTGCTCAATTTTTCTCTAGTCCACTCTGCTCTGCTCTACTTTGGTATACTCTACCTACTCTACTCTACTCTAATCTACTCTAACATAGCCTAGTCTAACCTACCTCAACTCTAGTCTAATCTACTATTCTCTAGCCTAGCCAAGCCTCGACTAGCCTAGCCTAAGCTAGCTCTATTCTACTCTACTCAACTCTACTCTACTTTACTCTATTCTACATTTCTCTACTCAAATTCACTCTAGTTGACACTACTCTAACCAAGCCTAGTCTAGCCAAGCCCAACCTAGCTCTGATATACACTACTCCTGCCTAACCTGACCTAGCTTAGCCTAGCCTAACTTAACTCTACTCTGCTCTGCTCTGCTATACTCTCCTCTACTCCACTCTACTCTGTTATGCTCTGCTCTAATGTTCTCTAATCTTTTCCTAACCTATATCTACTCTACTCTTGCCTAGCCTAGCCTAACCTAACTCTACTCTAAATTACTTTACTCTATTATAGTCTAGTCTACTCTACTCTATTCTACTCTATGCTACTCTACTCTTGCCTAGCCTAGCCTACCCTAGCCAAACCTAGCTCAACTCTACTCTACTCTACTATACTCTAGCCCAACCTAGCCTAGATTGGCCTAGTATAGCCTAACCTACCTCTACTCTGCTCTACTATGTTCTGCTCTACATTACTCTACTCTTTACAACTCTGGTCTACTCTGATCTACTCTGTATTGCTCTGCTCTTCTCTTCTACTCTACTATGCTCTCCTTTGCTTTCCTCTACTCTACTCTACTCTACTTTGCTCTCCTCTCCTCTACTCTACCCTGCTCTGCTCTACTCTACTTCACTCTACTTTACTCTACTCTACTCTACTCTACTTTACTCTACTCTAGCCTATCTTATCCTAGTATACCCTAGGCTAGCCTAACCTAACCTTGCTCAACTCTATTATACTCTACTCTACTCAACTCTATCATACTATACTCTACTCTCACCTAACCATGCCTAACCTAACTAAGCTCTACTCTGCTCTACTAAACACTAGCAAGCCTAGCCTAGCAATGTCTAGCCTAGACTAACTTAGCCTAACACTACTCTCCTCTACTTTGTTCTCCTTTACTCTAATATACTCTACTCTACTCTACTCTAATCTATACTAGCCTTACCTAATTGTGCTTTGCTCTACTCTACTCCACTCTACTCTACACTGCTCTACTCAACTCAACTCTACTCTAGCCAAATCAAGCCTGGCCAAGCGTAGCCTAGCCTAGCCTAACCTTGTTATGCTCTCCTCTACTCTACTCTACTCAACTCTACTCTACTCTGATTTTCTCTACTCTATTATACCCTCCTCTCCAATGCTCTACTCCACTTTGCTCTACTCTACTCTACTCTAGCCTAACTGAGGCTAGCCAAGCCTATCCGAGCCTAACCTAACTTGGTTCTACTCTGCTCTTCTCTACTCTGCACTAATCTAATTTTCTCTACTTTGCTATACTCTACCCTTCTCTACTATACTCTACTTTATTCTACCTTGTGTTGCTTAGCTCTGCTCTACTCTATTCTACTTTACTCTTCTCTATTCTACTCTACTCTTCTTTGCTCTACTCTACTCTACTCTGTTCTTCTCTACTCTGCTCGACTTTACTTTGCTCTACTCTTCTCTGCTCTGCTCTACTATGCTTTGCTCTACTCTGCACTACTCAGCTTTGCTCTACTCTAGTCTAACATAACCTTATCTTATTGGGACCTACTCCACTCTACTCTACTCTACTCAACCTTACTCTACTCTAACTTAGCCCATCTTAGCCTAGTCTAACTTAACCTAGCTCTACTCTACTCTAGTCTAACCTAACCTATCCTAACCTAGCTTTAATATACTCTACTCTACTCTACTCCACTCAATTCTACTCTTCTCTACTCATGCCTAGCCAAATCTAGCTCTGCTATACTTTGCTATGCCCTACTCTGCATAGCTCTACTCTGATTTTTTCTACTCTACTGTACTCTACTCTGCGCTCTTCTGTTTTGCCTTGCCTTGCTTTGCTCTATTCTACCCTACACTGCTCTACTCTACTATGCTATACTCTGCTCTTTTTTGTTCTACTCTATCTCCTCTACTTTAATCAAGTCTACTCTAACCTAGTTTAGCTTAGCCTCACCTAGCTCTACCCTATACTTTACTCCATTCTACTTTACTCTACTCTAGCCTAGCCTAGCCTTCTCTAGCTTAGCCTAGCCAAGCCTAACTTAGCTTTACTCTACTTTACTCCACTTTACTCTACTCTACACTAATATACTCTACCATACTCTACTCAAACTTAGCCTAGCCTAGCCTAGCCTAACCTAGCTCTACTCTATATCACTCTACTATTCTCTATTCTACTCTACTATAGCCTAGCCTAGTCTACCCTTGCTTAACCTAGCTTTGTCCACTCTACTCTGCTCATCTCTTCTCTGCTCTACTCTACTTTACTCTACTCTACTGTACTCTACCTTAGCCTAGCCTAACCTAGCTCTACTCTACTCTACTTTACTCCACACTACTCTACTCTACCTTAGCCTCACCTAGCCTAGCCTAGTCTAACTTAGCTTTACTCTATTATACTCTACTCAACACTACTCTACTCTACTCTAACATAGCTTAGCCTCGCTTAACCAAGCTCTGCTCTACTCTACTCTTCTCTCCTCTTCTCAACTGTGCTTTACTCTGCTCTACTTTACTCTGCTATATAGCTCTACTCTGCTATGCTCTACTCTTCTCTACTCTACTCAGTACTCTAGCCTAGCCTGACTTAGTTTACTATAACTTTGCTCTACTCTACTCTACTCAACACTACTATACTCTACTCACCTTTAGTTTACTCTAACCAAGACAGACCTAGCCTAACCAAGCCCAACAATGCTTAGCCTAGGTTAGCTCTACTCTGCTTAGCTCTATTCTGCTCTACTCTGCTTTTCTTTGCTTTACTTTGCACCACTATGCTCTACTTTGCTCTGCTCTACTCTACTCTACTCTACATTAGCATAGCCTCTCTTAGCCTAGCCTAACTTAGGTCTACTCTACTCTACTCTACTCTAACCAAGCTTAGCCTACCTTAGCCTAGCCTAGGTTACCTTAGCCAAGCAAAACCTAGCCCTACTTCACTCTACCATACTCCACTCTACTATACCCTACTCTATTATACTCTACTCTACTCTACTCTACTTTAACCTAGCCAAGCCTAGCCTAACCTAGCTCTACTCTGCTCTACTCTAGCCTAGCCTAGGCTTCTCTAGCTTGGCATAGCCTAGCCAAGCCTAAATAAGCTCTACTCTACTTTACTCCACTTTACCCTACTCTAATATGCTCTACCCTACTCCACTTAAAGTTACCCTAGCCAAGCTTAGCCAAACCTCACTCTACTCTACTATACTCTGCTCTACTTTACTCTACTCTAGCCTAGCCTAGCCCAGCGTAATATAGCTCTACTCTACTTTGTTTTTCTCTTCTCTACTAGACTCTCCTCTACTCTACTCCACTCTGCTCTTCACTGCTCTACTCTACTCTACTCTACTTTAGCTTAGTATCGCCTAGCCTTACTGGGCCTAGCTTAACCTAGCTCTACCTTACTCTACTATCTTACTCTAGCCTAGCCTAGGATAGCTTAGCCTAGCCTAGGATAGCTTAGCCTAGCCTAGCCTTGCCTAACCTAACCTAATGTAGCTCACCTCTACTCTACTCTACTCTACTCTACTATAATCTACACTCTATTCTATTCTACTCTAGCTTAGCCTTTCCTAGCCTAGCCTTGCCTAACCTAGCTCTGCTTTGCTCTGCTCTACTCTTCTCTACTTTTCTCTGCTCTACTCTACTCTACTCTGCTCTACTCTACTCTACTCTACTCTATTTTGATCTACTCTGCTCTGCCCTGCTCTACTGTAGTTTACTCTACTTGGATTAACTCTAGCCTAGCCTAGCCAATCCTAAACTAACCTAGGCTAACCTAGCTTTATTCTACTATACTCTACTCTATTACTCTACTCAAGCCTAGCCAAACTTACCTTCACCTAACTTAACATAGCTCTACTCTGTTCTACTCTAGTCTAAATAAGCCTAACCTAGCCTAACCTAAACTAACTTTGCTTTACTCTGTTATGCTCTTCTCTACTCTACTCTTCTTAGCTCTTCTCTACCCAACTCCACTCTACTCTACTCTGCTCTGCTTTACTATGCTCTGCTATGCTCTAATCTACTCTTCTCTCCTCTTCTTTGCTCTCTTCTCTTCCATTAGCCTTCCTCTTCTCTACTCTACTCTATATTACTCTACTCTACTCTACTTTTCTCTACTCCACTCTAATATACACCAACGAGCATAGCCTAACTTAACTATACTCTAGTCTACTCTACTCTAGCCTAGTCTAGCTTAAACTCATTATACTCCATTCTATTATACTTTGTTCTGCTCTACCTTACTCTACTCTGCTCTATTATACTCTACTCTGCTTTTTCTACTCTGCTTTACTCTACACTACTCTACTATTCTAAACTCTACTCTATTCTACTCTAGGCTTTTTTAACTTAGTCTATCCTGGCTTACACTAGCTCTACTCTACTCTACTCTAGCCTAGCTTGGCTAAGACTACCCTTGCTTAGCCTGTCCTACCCTAACCAAGCTTTATTATACTTTACTCTACACTACTCCACCCTATTATTATCAACTCTACTCTAATCTAGCCTAACTAAGCTCTGCTCTACTTTACCCACTCTGCTTTTCTTTGCTCTTCTCTGCTCTTCTTTTCTCTTCTTTGCTCTACTCTCTTATCCTCTGTCCTACTCTTCTCTGCTCTGCACTGCTTTGCTATGTTGTGCTCCACTCTACTCTGCTCTGTTGTGCTCGGCTCTGCTCTACTCTACTCTACTTTACTCAACTCTACTTTACTCTAATCTAGCCTTGCCTAGCCTAAGCTAGCCAAGCTTTGCCTAAACTAACACTAATCTAATCTACTATACTTTACTCTAACAAACTACTCCATCCTAGCCTAGACTTGCTTAGCTTAGTCTAACCTAACAAAGTTCAGCCTTACTCTACTCTACTCGACTCTACTCTACTCTACTCTACCCTACTCTATTCCATTCTGTTATATTCTATCATAGGCTAGCCTATCTTATCCTTACCTAGCCTAGTTTTGCTTTATAGTGCTCTACTCTACTCTGCTCTGCTTTGCACTACTCTGTTATGCTCTACTCTACTCTACTCTACTTAGCTATGCTCTACTCTATTGTACTCTACTTTACTCTACGCTAGCCTAGCCTAGTAATGCCTAACCGAACCTAGCCTAACCTAGCATTACTCTACTCCAGCCTAGCCTCGCCTAGCCCAGCCTAGCCTAACCTAACCTTGTTCTACTCTGCTCTACTCTACTCTATTATACTCTACTCCACTATAGCCTAGCCTAGCCTAACTTAACCTTACTTTGTAATGCTCTGTTCTGCTCTTCTCGAATCTACTCTGCTCTGCTCTGCTCTGCTCTTCACTGCTCTACTATGCTCTACTATGTTTTGCTCTGCTCTGGTATACCCTTCTCTCCTCTCCTTCTCTCTCACCTCTGCCCCTCTCCTCTCTTCTCCTATACTCTACACTACTCTGGTCTACCCTACTTTACTCTACTCTACTCTACTATACTCTACAATACTCTACTCTACTCTACTCTACTCTACTCTACACTACTCTAATCTACTCTACTCTACTCTACTCTACTCCAACGTAGCCAAGCCTAGCCTAGCCTAACCAAGCTCTACTCTGCTCTACTCTACTCTACTCTACTCTAATCTAGCCTAGCCTAGGGTAGCTTAGCCTAGTTAGCCTTTGTTAGCTTGGCTATACTCTACTTTGCTCTACTATGCTCCACTATGCTCTATTCTTCTCTGCTTTACTCTGCTCTTCTCTGCTCTACCCTACTCTGCTCTATACTCTAGCCTAGCCTAACCTAGCTCTACTTTACTCTACTCTACTCTAACCAAGCCTGTCGTCGCTTAGCCAATCCTAGCCTAACTTAGCCTTTCCTTCCCTAGCTCCACTGTACTCAAGTCTACTCTACTCTACTCTTCTATACTCTACTTAATCTACTCTACTCTAACCTAGCCTAGCCCAATGTAACTTCGCCTAACCTAGCTCTACTCTGCTCTGCTCATCTCTACTTTGCTCTACTTTGCTCTACTCTACTCTATTCTACTCTAGCCATACTTAGCCTAGCCTAGCATAACCTACCCTAGCTCGACTCTACTCTAGTCTACTCTAATCTACTCCAGCCTAACCAAGCCTACCCTAGCCTGGCCTAGCCTAACATAGCCCAACCTAACCTAGTTCTACTCTACTAAGCTCCACTCTACTGTACTCCACTTTACTCTACACTACTCTGCTCTATTCTATTATATTAAACCCTAACCTAGTCGGCCTAGCCTTGCCTAACCTAGCTCTACTCTACTATACTCTGCTGTACACTACTCCACTCTGTTCTAGCCTACCTCAACCTAACCTAGCCTAGCTTTTCCTGACCTAGCTCTACTCCACACTACTCTACTTTATTCTTCTCTGCTCTACTCTGCTCTACTTTTCTATTCTTTACTCTACTCTCCTTGACTCTACTCTGCTCTACTATGCACCACTCTATAATGCTCTACTCTACTCTACTCTCCTCTGCTCATCTCTACTCTGCTTCACTCTACTCTGCTCTGCTCTACTCTACTTTGCTATGCTACGCTCGCTCAACCTTGCTCTACTATGCTATACTCCACTATACTCTGTTCTACTCTACTCTGCTCTATTATACTCTACTCTACTTTACTCTATATGACTCTACTCTAGCCTAGCCTAGCATAGCTTAACCTAACCTAGCCTTACCTAGCTCTGCTCCATTCTACTCTACTCTACTCTACTCTACTCAACTCTACTCTGCTACTCTACTCTAGCCTTTCGTAGCTTAGACTCACCTAGCCTAACCTAACCTAACTCAGCTCTACTCTTTTCTACTATTCTTTACTCTACTCTACTATAACCTTGCCAAGCCTTGCCTTGCCTAACTTAGCTCTACTAAACTAAACTCTAGCCTAGCCTAGCCTAACCTAGCTCTGCTCTACCCTGCATAACTCTGCTCTGCTCTGCAATGCTTTGCTATGTTCTATTCTACTCTGCTTTACTCTACTCTACTCTACTCTGCTCTACTCTACTCTGGCCTACTTTAGCTTAGCCTTCCCAAGTATAGCCTAATAAAGCACTACTCTACTCTATTCTACTCTACTCTACTCTACTCTAGTCTAGCCTATCTTAACAATGCTCTGCTCTACTTTATGCTACTTTACTATGCTCTACACAGCTAAGCTCTTCTCTACTCTACTCCATTCTACTTTACTCTACTCTAACCAGGCCTACCCTAACCTAACCTAGCTCAGCTCTACTCTACTTTACTCTACTCTACTATACTTTACTCTAGCCTCGCCTAACTTAGCTCTAGCCTACTCTACTCTTCTCTGCTTACTCTACTCTACTTCACTCTGCTCTATTCTACTCTCCTCTCCTCTACTATTATCTCCTTTCCTCTCTTATCCTCTCCTCTCCTCTCCTCTACAATACTCTACTCTACTCTATTATACAATACTATACTCTACTCTACACTACTCTACCCTACTATACTCAACTTTACTATACTTAACAATACTCTACTCTACTCAGCTCTACTCTAACCTAGCCTAGCCTAGTAGAGCCTAACCTAGCTCTACTCTACTCTACTCTAGCCTAGCAAAGCAAAATCGAGCTCTACTTTGCTCTACTCTGCTATACTCTGCTATAGTCTACTCTGCTATACTTTGCTCTTCTTTACTCTGCTCTACTATACTCTACTCTACTCTACTCTAATCTACTCTAGCTTAATATAGCCTAGTAAAGCCTTACCTACTTTAAACAAGCTCTACTCTAGCCTAGCTCACCCCGATCCTATCATAGCCTAGCTCTACTATACCATACTATACTATACCGTATTCTACTTTACTCTAGCCTAGCCCAACCTAGCTCTACTCTATTCTACTCCACTCTACTCTATTCTACTCTACTCTACTCTACCATAGTTTTCTCTTCTCTACTCTTCTGTCCTCTACTCTACTCTATTGTGCACTACTCTGCTCTACTCTACACTACTCTGCTCTACTCTACTATACTCTGCTCTACTCTATTCTACTGTGCTTACTCTGCTCTACTATACTCTACTCTGCCCTACTATAGCCTAGCCTTACCTAGCACTAATTTAATCGACTCTACTCTACGTTATTGCTCTAGCCTAGCCTCACCTAAAAAAATCTAACATAGCTCAGCTCTACTCTACTTTACTCTAGCCTAGCCAATCTTTGCCTAGCTTATGCTAACTAGCTCTACTCTGCTCTACTCTAGTCTACTATGCTCTACTCTACTCTACTCTGCTTTGCTCTTCTCGACTTTGCTCTGCTCTGCTCTGCTCTTCTTTGCTCTACTCTGTACTTTTTTGGTATACTCTATTTTACTCTACTATAGTCAACTATAGCCATGTTTAGCCTAGCCTAACCTAGATCTACTTTATTCTACTGTACTCTACTATACTCTAGCCTAGCCTAGCTTAGCCTAGCCTAACTTAAGCCTAGCCTAGCCTAACCTCGCTCTACTCCTCTCTTCCCTAATCTACAAGTCTCTACTCTGCTCTGCTCCGCTCTGTTCGTCTATGCTCTGCTCTATTATACTTTACTCTGCTCTACTCTGCACTGCTCCACTCAACAATACTCTTGCCTAAGCTAGCATAACCTAGCTCTACTATAATCTCCTCCAATCTACTCTACTCTAGCCTAGCCTATCCTACCCAATCCAAACCTGGCTTAGCCTAGCCTAACCTAGCTCTACTCAACTCTTCTTTACTCTACTCTACTTTACTCTACGCCACTCTACTCTACTCTACTTTAATCTAGCCTAGCCTAGCCAAACCTAGCTCTACTATACTCTACTCTGCTCTGCTCTACCCTACTCCAATCTACTTTGCTCTGCTCTACTCTGCTCTACTCTACTCTACTATACTCTAACCTAGCCTAACTTAGCCTAGCCTAGCATTGCATGCCTAACTTGGAAAAACCAAGCTCTATTCTATTATATTCTACTATACTCTACACTATTCTTCTCTACTCTAACATTGCCTAGCATAGCCTAGCTTCGCCTAACCTAGCTATAATCTACTCTACTTTGCTCTACTATGCTCTGCTCCACTCTACTCTACTCTACTCTACTCAACTCTACTCTACTCTATTTTACTTTATTCTACTCTACTCTACTATACTCTACTATACTCTAGCCTAGCCTATTTTGGTATAACATACCTTAGCTTTGCCTAGCTTATCCTAACCTAGCTCTACTCTTGCCTACTCCACTCTACTCTTCTCTTCGATGCTAACAATACTATAACCTAGCCTAGCCTAACCTAACTAGCCCTACTCTACTCTACTCTAAATTATTCTTGCCTAGCCAAGCCTAGCCTATACATGCCTAACCTAACTTTTCTCATCTCTACTCTTCTCTACTCTACCCTGCTATACTCTATTTTTCTCTACTCTACACTGCTCTTCTTTGCTCTAATTTACTCTGTCAAGCTCTGCTCTATTTTTCTCTACTCTTTTTGTTCTTCTCTACTCTTCTTTGCTCTACTCTACTTTACTCCACTGTACTCTAACCCAGCGTAGTCGAGCTCTACTCTACATTACTCTGCTTTACTCTACTCTACTCCACTCCACTCAACTCTATTATACTCTTACCTAGCCTAGCCTAATCCCGCCTAGTCTAGCTTAGCCTAAACTAGCTCTACTCTACTTCATTCTAACCTAACCTAGCCTATCCTAACCTAACCTTGCTCTTCACTACTTTACTCTAGCATAATATAGCCTAGCCTAATAGAGCTCTACTCATCTCTACTCTACTCTATTTTGCACTACTTTTCTCTACTCTAGTCATCTCTTCTCTGCTCTACTCTACTCTGATCTATTCTACTCTACTCCTCTATTCTTTACTCTGCTCAACTTTCCTCTACTATACTCTTCTCTACTCTACTTAACCTAGCCAAGCCTAGCCTAACCAAGCTCTACCCTACTCTACAATGCCCTTCCCTAATCTACTCTACTCTACTCTGCTCTACTCTGCTCTAATCTACTCTACTCTACTATTCTTTTCTCTTCTCTACTCTACCCTATTCCATTCTAGTCTGCTCTGCTCTACTCTCCTCCCCTCTCCTCTTTTCTACTTTGCTCTACTTTGCTCTACTCTGCTCTACTATACTCTTTTCTACTCTACTCTATTCTACTCTACTCTACTCTACTCTGCTCTAACCTAGCCTAACTTAGCTCTACTCTACTCTCTACTCTACTTTAACTTAACCTAGCTTAAATTAGCTATGCTCCGCTCTGCTCTGCTTTGCTCTGCTCTACTTTACTCTGCTCTACTCTACTCTACTCTGCTCTGCTTTGCCCAGCTTTATTTTGCTCTACTCTACTCTTGCCAAGCCTAAGCTACCCTAGCCTAGCCTAACCTATCTCTACTATACTTTACTCTACTATACTTTATTCTACCCTGCTCTAATGTACTCTAGCCTAGCTTAGCATAACTTAGCTCTATTTTGCTTTGCTTTTCTCTATTTTACTCTACTCTACTCTGCTCTGCCCTATTCTATAATGCTTTACTCAACTATGCTTTACTTAGCTTTGCTCAACTATGCTTTACTCTATTTTACTCTACTCAACTCAACTCTACTCTACTCTACTCTATTGTACTTAAGCCTTGCCTTGCCTAGCCTTGCTCTAATCTACTCTACTCTACTCTGCTCTAGCCCAGCATATCCTAGCCTAGCCTAACTTAGCCTTTCTTAGCTTAACGAAGCCTAAACTAACCTACCTCTACTCTACTCTAGTTTAATATACTTTACTTTAGTTAGCTTAGCCTACCTTAAACAGGCCTAACCTAGCCTAGCAAAGCCTAACCTAACCTTGTTTTACTCTTTTCTACTCTGCTCTACTCTACAATACAATATTCTACTCTACTCTACTCTACCCTACTCTACTCTACCCTACCCAACTCTATCCTAATCTAGCCTAACCTAGCTCTACTCTACTCATCTCCACTCTACTCTACTCTACTCTACTCTACTAAAGCTTAGCCTAGCATAACTTAGCTCTACCTTACTCTACTTTGCTCAGCTATACTCTTGTCTGCTCTGCACTACCCTATTCTACTTTGCTTTGCTCTGCTCTACTTTACTTAGCTTTGCTCTACTATGCTCTACTCTACTCTACTCTACTCTATTGCATTCTAGCCTAGTATAGCCTAACCTTGCTCTAATCTTCTCTACTCTACTGTACTCCACTCTAGCTTAAGATATTCTAGCCCAACCTCACCTAACCTAGCCTAGCCTAACCTGCCACTTCTCTACTCAAAACTACTCTACTCTACTTTATTCTACCATATTCTACTCTACTCTACTCCACTCAAACCTAGCCTAGCCTAGCATAGCCTAACTTAGCTCTACTCTACTGTACATTAGCCTAGCCTAGCCAAGCCTAGCTTCGCTTAAGCTGGCTCTACTATACTCTACTCTTCTCTGCTCTACTATGCTCTGCTCTACTTCGCTAATCTCTGCTCTACTCTGCTCGACACTACTCTGCTCTACTCTATTCTGCTTAGCTCAGTTCTGGTCTACTCTGTTCTACTCTGCCCTACCTATGCTAGCCTAGCCTTGCCTAGTCTAGCACGACCTTGCTCTACTCTACTCTACTCTTCTTTACTCTACTCTATTCTACTCTACTCTAGCCTAGCCAAACCTTGCCTACCCTAGCTTAGCCTAGCCTAGCCAACCCGAGCCTAACTTAACCTACCTCTACTCAACTATACTATGCTCTACTCTACTCCAGCCTAACCTATCTCTGCTTAACTAGCTCTACTTTGCTCTTCTCTACTCTACTTTACTCTACTCTACTTTGCTCTGTGTTGTTCTGCTCTACTCTATTATTCACTACTCTACTTTACTATACTCTACTATATTCTTCTCTACTCTACTCAACTCTACTCTACTCTACTCTAGCTTGGCCTAACCTAGGTTAACCAAACTTAGCTCTACTCTACTCTATTTTATTTTATTATAGTCTACTTTAGCCTTGCATAACCTAGCCTAACCTAACCTAGCTAAGCCTAACCTAGTTCTACTCTACACTATTCTACTATACTCAACTCTACTCTACTCTACTCTATTCCACTCTACTCTATTCTATCTAACTCTACTCAAATTTACTCTACTCTACTATACTTTACTCGTACCTAGCCTAGCCTAGCCTTGCTTAGCTTAAACTAGCTCTACTCTACTCTTTTGTCTCTACTCTACTCTGCACTACTATTCTTCTCTTCTCTTCTCTACTCTGTACAACACTGCTCTGCTCTAGAATGTTCTACTCTTCCCTAGCCTACTCTACTCTGTTCTTCTCTGCTCTACTCTACTCCACTCTACTATAGCCTAGCCTGACCAAGCTCTACCTTACTTTAATCTAATATGCTCTATGTTAACCTTGTGTAGCCTAACATAGCTTACCTTAGCAAAGCCTAAAATAACTTAACCTAGCTCAACTAAACTCTACTCTACTATACTCTATTATATTATACTCTACTATACTCTACACTACTCTAGCTTAGCCTAACCTAAACTTGCTTAGCATACCCTAGCCTAGCCTAACCTAGCATTACTATACTCAGCTCTACTCTAAATTACTCTACTCTTCTGCTCTGCTCTACTCTACTCTACTCTCCTCTCCTCTCCTCTCCTCTTCTCTCCTCTATTCCACTCTACTCTGCTTTACTCTACTCCACTCTACTTTGATCAACTCTACTCTACTCTACTCTCCTCTACTCTTCTCTAATCTACTCTACTCTACTCAACTCTAGCCTAGCCTTGCCTAGCCAAGCATACAATAGCCTATCCTAACCTAGCCTTCCCTATCCTAAGCTAGCTTTACACTGCTCTATTCTACTCTGCTCTACTCGACTCTGCTTTACTCTACTCTACTCTAGTGTAATCTACTCTACTCTACAACACTCTAACCTAGCTTACCTTAACCAAGCTCTATTATACTCTATCTAT
The DNA here is from genome assembly GCA_023846275.1 of Vanilla planifolia. Classification (NCBI taxonomy): domain Eukaryota; kingdom Viridiplantae; phylum Streptophyta; class Magnoliopsida; order Asparagales; family Orchidaceae; genus Vanilla; species Vanilla planifolia. The sequence goes on along the minus strand of JAIUJO010000754.1, from coordinate 190,331 downwards.
TCTTTTATACTCTACTCTATTCTAGCCTAGCATAAGCTAGCTCTTCTCTTCTCTGCTCTACTCTACTATGCTTTACTCTGCTTTGCTCCACTCTACTGTACTTTGCTCTTCTTTGTTCTACTCTACTCTACCCTGCTCTTATCTTATCTGTACACTAGCCTAACCAAGCTTAATTTAGCTCGACTCTACTCTACTCTAACCTAGCCTAGCTACGCCATGGTTAACCTAGCCTAGGCAAGCCTTTCCATAGCTTAGCCTAGCCTAACTTAGCTTTACTCTACTCTACTCTACTCTACTATAGTCTACTCTACACTACTCTGCTCTACTCTACTCCACTCTGTCCTATCTTAGCCTAGCCTAGCCTAACTTAGCCTAGCCTAGCCTAACTTAACCTAGCTCTGGTCTACTCTATTCTACTATACTTTTCTCTAGTCTACTTATCTCTACTCTGCTTTACTCTACTCTATTCTAGCATTATTTAGATTAGCCTAGCCTAACCTTGCCTAACCTTGCTCTACTCTACTCTACTCTACTATACTATACTCTAGCCTAGAATTGCCTACCCTAGCCTAGTGTAGCCATGCTTAGCCCAATCTAACTTAGCTCTATTTTACTATACTCAACTCAACTCCACTCTACTCTATTTTACTCTACTCTACTCTCCTTTACTGTACTCTACCCTACTCTAACCTAGCTTATCCAAGCCTAGCCTAACCTAGCTGTACTTTACTCTATTCTACACTAAGCTAGGCTAGGTTTGGCTCGGTAAGAGTAGACCAGAAAAGAGAAGAGCTAGGTTAGGGTAGGCTAGGCTAGGCATGACTAGAGTAGTGTAGAGTAAGGTAGAGTGTAGTAGAGTAGAGTAGAGTAGAGCAGAGTAGAGAAGAGTAGAATGGAGCTGAGTAAAGTAGAGTAGAGTGGAGAAGAGTAGTGTAGAGCAAAGTACAAAAGAGCAGAGCAGATCAAAGTAGAGCTAGGTTAGGCTAGGAGTGGATAGAGCAAAGCATAGCAGAGTAAAGTAGTTAGTATAGGGCATAGTAGAGCAGAGTAGAGTAGAGCGGAGTAGAGTAGAGTAGAGCATAGCAGAGTACAATTGAGCTAGTTTTAGCTAGGCTAAAGTAAAGTAGAGTAGAGCTAGGTTAGGCTATGATAGGCTAGGCTTGGTTAGAGTAGAGTAGAGTAGAATAGAGTTAAGGAGAGTAGAGTAGAGTAGAGTAGAGAAGAGTAGAGTAGAGCTAAGTTAGGTTAGGCTAGGCTAGGCAAGGTTATGTTAGGTTAGGTTAGCATAGGCTAGGCCAGAGTAGAGTCGAGTAGAGTAGAGTAGAGCTTAGTTAGGCTAGGCTAGAGGATAATAGAGTACAGTAGAGTAGAGTACAGTAGAGTAGAGTAGAGTAGAGTAGAGCATACTAGAGCAACACCTAATAGAGTAGAGTAGAGTAAAGCAAAGTACAATAGAGTAAGATTGAGTAGAGTAGAGTAGGGTTGGGTAGAGTAGAGTAGAGCTAGGATAGGCAAGGTTAGTTAGGGTAGGTTTGGTAGACTAGGCAAGGCAAGTGTAAAGTATTATAGAGTAGAGTAAAGTAGAGCAAAGAGAGTTTAGGTTAGGTTAGATTATAGTAGAGCAGACCAGAGCAAAGTAGAGTAGAGCAAAGAAGAGTAGAGTAGAGCAGAGTAAAGCAAGGTTAGGCTAGGCTAAATAATGCCAGGCTAGAGTAGGGTTGAGTATAGCAGAGTAGAGTAGGGTATAGTAAAGTGGAGTAGAGCTAGGATAGGCTAGACTAAGCTAAGTTATAGTACAATATAGTAGAGTAGATTAGAGTTGAATAGAGTAGAGAAAAGTATAGTATATAAGGTTTGGTTAGGCTAAGGTAGGCTAAGCAAGGCTATAGTATAGTAATGTAGAGTAGAGTAGAGGATAGTAGAGCTAGGTTATGGTAGGGTAGGGTAGGGTAGGCTAAACTAGGCTACAATAGAGTAGAGTAGAGAAGAGTAAAGTAGGGTAGAGCAGAGAAGAGCAGAGCAAAGTAGAGTAGAGTAGAGTAAAGCAGAGTAGAGCATAGCAAAGTAGAGTAGAGTAGAGTGGAGTAAAGTAGAGCAGAGTAGAGTAGAGCCAAGTTAGGCTAGGCTGGGCTAGAGTAGAGTAGAGTACAACAAGGTTAGGTTAGGTTAAAGTGGTTAGGCTAAGCTAGGCAATGCTAGACTAGAGTAGAATAGAGTAGAGCAGAGTTGAGCAGAATGGAGCAAAGCAGAGTAGAGAAGTGTAGAGAAGAGCAGAGTAGAAAAGAGTAGGTAGAGCAAAGTAAAGCAGAGTAGAGCTAGGTTAGGCTAACCTAGGTTAGGCTAACCTAGGTTATGCTAGGCTAAGTAAGGTTAGGTTAGAGTAGAGTAGAGAAGAGTAAAGTATAGTAGAGTAGAGTAGAGAAGAGTAGAGTATAGTAAAGTAGTGTAGAACAAAGTAAACTAAAGTAGAGTAGAGCAGAACATATTAGAGTAGAGAAGAGAAAAATAGAATAGAGTAGAGCAAAGTAGAGTAGTGCAAAGCAGAGTAGTGCTTGGTTAGGCTAAGCTAGGCTAATCGAGTCTAAGTTTGAGTAGAGTAGCATAAAGCGGAGTAGAGTGTAGTACTATAGAGTAGAGTTGAGTTGAGTTGAGTAGAGTAGAATAAAGTAGTATAGAGTAGAGTAGAGTAGAGTAGAATAGAGTAGAGTGAAGTAGAGTAGAGTATAGTTGAGTAAATTTGAGTAGAGTTAAGTTAAGCTTGGTTAAGTGTGGCTAGGCTAGGGAGGGTTGGGCTAGGCTAAAGTAGAGTATAGTAGGATAGAGTAGAACAAAGAATAGTAGAGTAGAGTAAAGTAGAGCTGAGCTGAGTTGATCTAAATAGAGTGTGGTGGAGCAGAGTAGAGTCGAACAAAGCAAAGTAGAGTAGAGTAAAGCATAGCAAAGTAGAGCAGAGCAAAGTATAGTAGAGTACAAAAGAGCTAGGTTATGCTAAGCTAGGTTAGTCTAGGCTAGGCTAGAGTAGAGTAGAGTATAATAAAGTAGAGTAGAGTAGAGCTAAGTTAGGGTAGGCTAGGCTGGACTAGTTATAGTAAAGTAGAGCAGAGTAAAGTAGAGCTAGGTTAGGATAGGCTAGGATAGGATAGGTTAGACTAGGCTAGAGTGGAGTTGAGTAGAGTAGAGTAGAGCAAGGTTAGGCTAGGCTAGACTTGGGTATAGTAAAGAAGAGTGGAGTAGAGCAGAGAAGAGTAGAGTAGAGTAGAGTAGAGTGAAGCAGAGTAGAGCTATTAAGCTAGGCTAGGGTCTACTAAACAAGGCTATATTAGAGTAGAGTAGAGTAGGGTAGAGTAGAGTTAAGCTAGGTCAGGCAAGGTTAGGATAGGCTAAGTTAGAGTAGAGTAGAGTAGATTAGAGTAAAGCAGAGTAAAGTATAATAGAGCAAAGTTAGGTTAGGCTTGGCTAAGCTAGGGTAGGCTAGGCAAGGCTATAGTATAATAAATAAGAGTAAAGTAGATTAGAGTATACTATAGTAGAGCTGGGTTAGGCTATGCTAGGCTGAACGAGGCCATAGTAGAGTAGAGTAGAGAAGGCAAGAGCAGAGTAGAGTAGAGAATAACAGAGTAGAGAAGAGATGAGTAGAGGAGAGCAAGGTCGAGTAGAGTAGTGTAGAGTAGAGAAGAGCTAGGTTAGGTTAGGCTAGGCTTCGTTAGAGTAGAATAGAGTAGAGTAAAGCAAGGTTACATTGGGCTAGGTGTGGTTAAAGTAGTTAACCTAGGCTTGTCTAATCTAGGCTAGAGTTGAGTGGAGTAGAGTAAAGCAGAGTAGAGTAGAGTAAAGCAGAGCATAGTAGACAAAAGTAGAGAGGAGAGCAAAAAAGAGTAGAGTAGAGTATAACAAAGTAGAGCAAAGCAGAGTATTGCTAGGAGGCTAAGCTAGGCTAGGCTAGACTAGGTTAGGCTATGCTAGAGAAGAGTAGAGTAGAGTAGAGTATAGTAAAGTAGAGCATAGTAAAGTAGAGTGGAGCTAGGTTTAGCTAGGCTCGAGTAAAGCATAGTAGTGCTAGGTTAGGCTTGGTTAGAGTAGAGTAGAGTAGAGTAAAGTAGAATAGAGTAGAGGAGAGTAGAGTAGAGTAGAGTAAAGTAGAGTAGAGTAGAGTGGAGTAGAGCTAGGTTAGTTTAGGCAAGGCTAGGAAAGGTTAAGCAAGGTTAGGTTAGGCTAGGCTAGGCTAGAGTAGAGTCGAGTTGAGTAGAGTAAAACAGAGTAGAACTAAGTTAGGCCAAGCTAGGCTATGCTAGGCTAGAGTATAATAGAGTAGAGGAGAGTAGAGTGGAGTAGAGTAGAGTAGAGTAGAGCAGACTAGAGCAACACCTAGTAAAGCAGAGCAGAGCAGAGTAGAGCAAAGTACAATAGAGTAGGGTTGAGTAGAGTAGAGTAGAGTTAAGTTAGGCAAGGTTAGGTTAGGGTAGGGTATGTAGGCTAGGCAAGGAAAGAGTAAAGTATTGTGGAGTACAGTAGAGCAAGGTTAGGAAAGGTTAGATTATAGTAGAGCATAGTAGAGTAGAGTAGAGCATACCAGAGCAAAGTAGAGCAGATTAAAGAAGAGTAGAGTAGAGTAGAGCAGAGTAGAGCAAGGTTAGGCTAGACTACGCTAAACAATGCCAGACTGGAGTATAGTAGAGTACAGTAGAGTAGAGTAAGGTAAAGTAGAGTGGAGTAGAGTGAGGTTAGGCTAGGCTAAGTTATAATAGAGTATAGCAGAGTAGATGTATAGTAGAGTAGACTAGAGTTAAATAGAGTAGAGAAAAAAAAAGGATAGTGAGGATCGGCTATGCTAGGGTAGGCTAGGCAAGGTTAGGCGAGGCTACAATATATATAAAAAAAAAATAAAAAAAAAAAAAGGCGAGGCTACAATATAGTAATGTAGGGTAGAGTAGAGTATAGTAGAGCTAGGTTAGGGTTGGGTAAGCTAGGCTAAGATAAACTAGGCTACAATAGAGTAGAGTACAGAAGAGTAGAGTTGAGTAGAGTAGAGAAGAGCAGAGCAGAGTAGAGTAGAGCTGAGCATAACAAAGGAGAGCATAGCAAAGCAGAATAGAGTAGAGTAACATAGGGTGGAGTGGAGTGGAGTACAGTAGAGAAGAGTAGAGTATAGTAGAGTTGAGTAGAGTGGAGTAGAATAGAGTAGTATAGAGTAGAGTAGAGTAGATTGAAGTAGAGTAGAGTATAGTTGAGTAGATTCGAGTAGAGTTAAGTTAAGCTAGGCTATGTGTGGCTAGGTTAGGCTGGTTTGGGCTAGGCTAAAGTAGAGTAGTGTAGGATAGAGTAGAACAAAGAATAGCAGAGTAGAGTTGAGCTGAGTTTAACTAAAATGAGTGTAGTAGAGTACAGTAGAGTGTAACAAAGCAAAGTAGAGTAGAGGAGAGCAAAGTAGAGTAGCACAAAGCAAAGTAGAGTAGAGAAGAGCTAGGTTATGCTAGGCTAGGCAAGTTTAGGCTAGGCTAGAGTAGAGTAGATTATAGTAAAGTAGAGTAGAGTAGAGCTAGGTTTGGGTAGGCTAGGCTAAACTAGGTTAGAGTAGAGTAGAGTTGAGTAAAGTAGAGCTAGGTTAGGATAGGATAGGTTAGACTAAGCTAGAGTGGAGTATAATAGAGTAGAGTAGAGCAAGGTTAGGTTAGGCTAGACTTGAGTACAATAGAGAAGAGTAGAGTGGAGTAGAGAAGAGCAGAGCAGAGCAGAGCAGTGTAAAGTAAAGCAAAGTTGAGTGGAGCTATTAGGCTAGGGTCTACTAAACAAGGCTATGCTAGAGTAGAGTAGAGTAGAGTAGGGTAGGGTAGAGTAGAGTTGAGCTAGGTTGGGCGATGTTAGGATTGGCTAAGTTAGAGTAGAGTAGAGTAGATTAGAGTAAAGTAGAGTAGAGTAAAGTAGAACAAAGCAAAGTTAGGCTAAGCTTAGGGTAAGCTAGGCTAGGCTAGAGTATAATAAATAAGAGTAAAGTAGCGTATAGTATAGTAGAGCTGGGTTAAGCTATGCTAGGCTGAACGAGGCTATAATAGAGTAGAGTAGAGAAGAGCAGAGCAGAGTAGAGAAGAGAAGAGCATAGTAGAGAAGAGTAGAGTAAAGAAGAGCAAAGTCGAGTAGAGTAGAGTAGAGTAGTGTAGAGCAGAGCTAGGTTAGCCTAGGCTAGGTTTTGGTTAGAGTAGAGTAGAGTAGAGCAAGGTTACATTAGGCTAGGTAAGGTTAGAGTGGCTAAGCTAGGCTTGTCTAGTCTAAGCTCTAGTAGAGTGGAGTAGAGTGGAGAAGAGTAAAGTAGAGCAGAGCAGAGAATAGTAGAGAAAAGTAAAGTAGAGGAGAGCAAAAAAGAGTAGAGTAGAATATAACAAAGTAGAGCAAAGTAGAGTAATGCTAAGAGGCTAAGCTAGGCTAGGCTAGGTTAGGCTATGTTAGAGTAGAGTAGTGAAGAGTAGAGCAAGGTAAACTATAGTATAATAGAGTAGAGTAGAGGAGAGGAGAAGAGAGTAGAGCAAAGTAGAGCATAGTAAAATAAAGTTGAGCTAAGCAGAAGAGAGTAGAGTAGAGCAAAATAGAGCAGAGCAAAGAATAAAATAGCAGAACAGAGTAGAGTAAAGTAGAGCATAATAGAGTAGAGCAGATCAGAGCAGAGTAAGATAGAGTAGAGTAGAGCTATGTTAGGCTAGGCTAGGTTATGCTAGGCTAGAGTAGAGTAGAGTAGAGTATAATAGAGTAAAGCTAGATTAGGGTAGGCTAGGCTAGACTAGGCTGGAGTAGAGAAGAGTCAAGTATAGTAGAGTTTTACAGAGCATAGCAGAGTTAGGTTAGCCTAGGCTAGGCTTGGCTAGGCTGGGCTAGGCTAGAGTAGAGTATAGTGGAGTAGACTTGAGTAGTGCTAATTTCGGCAAGGCTAAGTAGGGCACGATTAGAGCAGAGTAGAGTAGAGCAGAGCAGAGCAGAGTAGAGTAGAGTGTAATAAAGTATAGTAGAGTAGAGTAAAGCTAGCTTAGCGTAAGCTTGGCTAGGCTAGGCTACGCTAGGCTAAGCTATAGTAGGTTAAGTTAGATAATGCTTAGAGTAGAGTAGAGTAGAGTATAGTAGAGTAGAATAGAGTAGAGAAGAGTAGAGTAGAGTAGAGTAGAGTAGAGCTAGGTTAAGCTAGGCTAGAGTAGTGTAGAGTAGAGTAGAGTAGAGTAGAGTAGAGCATTAGAGAACAAAGTAGAGAAGAGCAAAGTAGAGTAGAGTAGAGCAAAGTAGAGCTAGGTTAGGCAAAGCTAAGCTAGGCTAGGCTAGGTTAGAGTATAATAGAGTAGAGTAGAGTAGAGTAGAGTATAATAAAGTATAGTGGGGTAGAGTAGAGTAGAGCTAGGTTAGGCTTTGCAAGAGTAGAGTAGAGTATAGTAGAGTATAGTAGAGAAGAGTTAAGTGAGGTTTGGCTAGGCTAGGCTATCTCTGAGTAGAGTAGAGTAGAGTAAAGAAGAGCAGAGCAAAGCATATTAGGATAGAGCAGAGATGAGAAGAGTAGAATAGAGTAGAGCAGAGTAGAGCAGAGGTAGGTTAGGCAAGGCAAGGCTAGGCTTGGCTAGAGTAGAGTTGAGTAGAGTATAATAGAGTAGAGTAGAGTATAGTAAAGTAGAGTATAGTAAAGTAGAGTAAAGTAGAGCTAGGTTAGGCTATGCTTGGATAGGCTAAGTTATAGTAGAGTAAAATAAAATATAGTAGATCAAAATAAAGTAGAGTAGAGTTAGGTTAGGCTGGGCTAGAGTAGGCTTGGCTAGGTAAGGCTAAGCAAGACTAGAGTAGAGCGAGATTGGGCTAGGTGAGGCTAGGCTAGTCTAAACTAGGCTAAAATAGAGTAGAGTAGAGTAAAGTAGAGCAGAGTAGAGGATAGTAGAGTAGAGAAGTGTAGAGTAGAGTAGAGCATAGTAGAGTATAATAGAGTAGAGTAGAGTAGAGTAGAGTAGAGCAAAGTAGAGTTTTGTAGAGCATAATAGAGTGGAGTAGAGTTGAGAAGAGCAAAAGAGAGTAGAGTAGAGTAGAGTAGAGTTAGGTTATGCTAAGCTAGGATAAGAGTGGTTAGAGAAGAGTATAGTGGAGTAGAGTAGAGTATAGTAGTGAAGTGCTAGGTTAAGCTAGGCTAAGCTAGGGTTGGGTTCGCAAGGATAGGCAAGGTTAAGCTAGGCTAAGCTTGGGTGGAGTATAGTAGAGTATAGCTAAGTTATGCTAAGCTTGGCTAGAGTACAATAGAGCATAGTAAAGTAGAGTAGAGCAGAGTAAAGTAGGCAAGAGTAGAGTAGAGTAGAGCATAAAAAAGTAAACGAGAGCAAAGCAGAACTGGGTTAGGCTAAACTAAGCTAGGTTAGGCTAGGAAAGAATAGAGCAAAGTAGAATAGAGCTTTGTTATGCTAGGAAAGGCTAGGTTTGGTTAGAGTTGAGTAAAGTAGAGTAGATTGGGGTGGAGTAGTGTAAAGTAGTGTAGAGCTAGGTTAGGCTAGGCTATGTTACACTAGAGTTGAGTAGAGTAGAGTAGGTTAGAGTTAAGTAGAGTAGAGTAGAGTAGAGTATACTATAGTATAATATAGTAGAGTATAGTACAATAGAGCTAGGTTAGGCTACACTAGCCTAGGCTAAGAAAACTAGGCTAGAGTAGAGTACAGTAGAGTAGAGTAGAGCAGTGTAGAGCATAGCAGAGTAGAGTAAAGTAAAGCAGAGCAGAGCAGTGTAGAGCAAGATAAAGCAGAATAGAGTTGGGCAAAATAGAGCAAAGCAGAGTAGAGTGGAGCAAAGCAGGGCAAGAAGAGCAAAGTAGAGTAGAGCAAAGCAAAGCTAAGCTAAGCTGAGAAGAGTAAAGAGAGTAGAGCAAACTAGAGCATTGGAGAATTGAGTAGGGCTAGGTTAAGCTAGGCTAGGCTAGCATAGGTTAGAGCAGAGCATAGTAGAATGGAGAAGAGCATAGTAAAGCAAAGTGGAATAGAGTAAAGTATAGTAGAACAGAGCAGAACAGAGTAGAGTAAAGCAGAAAAGAGTAGAGCAAAGAAGAGTAGAGAAGCTAAAAATTGAATAAAGTAGAGTTAGTTTAGGCTAGGCTATGTTAGGATAGGTTAGGCTAGGCTAGAGTAGAGTAGAGTAGAGTTAGGTTATGCTAGGCTAGGTTAGAGTAGAGTAGAATAGAGTGGAGTAGAGTAGAGTAGAGTATAGTATAGTAGAGTAGAGCAGAGTAGAGAAGAGTAGAGTAGATTAGAGTAGAACTAGGTTAGGCTAGCCCAGGCGAAGCTAGGATAGGCTAAGCTAGAGTAGAGAAGACTAGAGTAGAGTAGAGTAAAGCAAAGTAGTGTTGAACTTAGTTAGGTAAGGCTAAGCTAGAGTAGTGTAGAGTAGAGCAGAGCAGAACATAGCAAAGCTGAGCAAAGTAGAGTAGAGCAGAGTGGAGAAGAGTACAGTAGGATAGAGTAAAGTAAAGTAGAGTAGAGTAGAAAAGAATAGAGCAGAGAAGAGTAAAGCATAGTAGAGTAGAGCAAGGTTAGGTTAAGCTAGGCTAGACAAGGTAAGAGTATAGTAGAATAAAATAGAGTAATATAGAGTAGAGCATAATATAGTAGAGTAGTGTACAGTAGAGTAGAGTAAATTTAGGTTAGGCTTGGCTAGGCTAGGTTAGGTTAGGCTAGAGTAGAGTAGAGAAGAGTAAAGTAGAATAAAGTTTAGTAGAGTATAATAAAGTAGTGTAGAGTAGAGCTAGGTTAGGCTAGGCTAGGCTAGAGTATAATATAGTAGAGTTGAGTTGAGTAAAGTAGAGCAGAGTTGAGCATAGCATAATAGAGTAGAGCAGTGCAGAGGAGAGTAGAGCTAGGTTAGGCTAAGCATGACAAGCTTAGGCGAGGCTATGCTAGAGTAAAGTAGAGTACAGTAGAGTAGAGTAAAGCATGGTTTAACTAGGCTAGGCTAAGCTAACTTAGAGTAGAGTAGAGTAGATTATAATAGAGAAGAGTAGTATAGACTATAGCTAAATTTTGGTAGGCTAGGCTGGAGAAGAGAAAAGTAGAGCACAACAAAGAATAGAAGACCTAAGTTAGGTTAGGCCAGGCAAGGCTATGCTATGCTAAAGTAGAGTAGAGCTAGGTTTGGCTTGGCTTGGCTAGGCTAAAGTAGATTAGAGTAGAGAAAAATAGAGTAGAGTTAGGTTAGGCTAGGCTAGGTTGGGCTAGGTAGGGCTAAGATAGGCGAGGCTATTCTAGGCTAGAGTAGTGTAGAGTAGAGTAGAGTAGTGTGGAGCTCAATTAGGCTAGGCTAAGTAAGGCGAGGCTAGAGTATAGTATTGTTGATTAAAATAGAGCAGAGTAGAGCAAAGTAGAGTAGACAAAATAGAGTGGAGCAGAGCAGAATAGAGAAAGAATAATAGAGTAGAGTAGAGTAGAGTAGAGCGGAGTAGAATAGAAGAGAGGAGAGGAGAGGAGAGGAGAGAAGAGTAGAGCAAAACAAGGTAGAGTAGAGTAGAGTAGAGCCGAGTAAAGCAAGGTTAGGCAAGGCTAGGCTAATCTAGAATAGTGTAGAGTAGAGTATAGTAGAGCTAAGCTAGGTTAGGTTAAGTTAGGCTAGGCTAAGTCAGGCTAGGCTAGAGTAGAGTATAGTAGAGTAGAGTAGAGTAGAGTAGAGAAGAGCAAAGCAAAGCTGAGTAGAGTAGAGTAGAGCATAGTAGAGCAGAGCAAAGCAAAGCATAGCAGAGCAGAGTAGAGCAAAGTTGAGAAAAATAATGCTAAGTAGGGTAGAGTGTAACAGAGAAGAGCAGAGCAGAGAGGAGTAGAGTAGAGAATAGAAAAGTAGAGCAGAGTAGAATAGAAAAGAGTAGAGTACAGTAGTATAGACATGAGCTAAGTTAGGCTAGGTTAGGCTAGTGTAAAGTAGAGTAGGGTATAGTAAGGTAGAGCTAGGTTAGGCAATTCTTGGCTAAGCAAGGTTAAAATAGCGTAGAGTATAGTAGAGTAGAGTAGAGTGGAGTACAGTAGAGTAGAGCTAAGTAGAGTAGAGTAGAGTTAGGTTAGGTTGGGCTAAGGAAGGCTTAGCTGAGCTAGGCTAGGCTAGGGTAGGCTAGGCTAAGCTAGAGTAGAGTAGAGTATAGTAAAGTAGAGTAGAGTATAGTAGAGTAGAGTATAGCTAAGTTAGGTTAGGATAGGCAAGGATAGGGTATGGTAGAGAATAGCAGAGCTGAGATAAGTAAAGTAGAGTAGAGTAGAGGAGATTAGAGTAAAATAGAGTAGAGTAGAGTAGAGTAAGATGTAGAGTAGAGTAAAGGAGAGGAGAGTAGAGTAGAAATGAAGAGAGAAGAAGAGAGGAGAGCATACAGAGCAAAGTAGAGCAGAGCATAGTAGAGCAAAGAAGAGCAATTCAAAGTAAAGTAAAGTAGAGATTAGTAGAGTAGAGCAGAGTAGAGAAGAGTAGAGGAGAGAAGATCACAGTTGAGAAAAATACAGAAGAATAGAGTAAAACAGAGTAGAGTAGAGCTAGGATAGGCTATGCTGGAGTAGAGTAGAGTAGTGCAGAGTAGACTAGAGTAGAGTAAAATAGAGGTGCTAGGCTAGGTAAGGTCAGGTTAGGCTAGGTAAGAGTAAAGTAGAGAAGAGTAGAGTAGAGCTAGATGAGGATGGGCTAAACTAGGCTATGCTAGGCTAGAGCAGAGTAGAGTAGAGTAGAGTAGAGTAGAATAGAGTAAAGTAGGGTAGAGTAGAGTAGAGTAGGGCCGAGTAGGGTAAAGTAGAGTAGAGTAAAGCTAGGTTAGGCTATTGTAGAGTAGAATAGAGCAAAGCAAAGCAGAGAAGAGTAGAGTAGAGCAAGAAAGCTGAGAGTAGAGAAGAGCAGAGTAAAGTAAAGTAGAGTAGAGCAAAGTAAGGTAGAGCTGAGCAGAGCAAGTTTAGGCTAGGCTAGAGTAGGATAGAGTAGAGTAATGTAGAGCTAGGTTAGGCTAAGCTAGGTTAGGTTAGAGTAGAGTAGGGTAGAGTAGAGTAAAGAAGAGTAATATAGAGCTAGGTTAGGCTAAGCTAGGCTAGGTTAGAGTAGAGTTGAGTAAAGTATAATAGAGCAAGGTTAGGCCCGGCTAGGGTAGGATAGCCTCGTCTAGGCTAGGCTAGAGAAGAGTAGCATAGAGTAGAGCATAGTAGAAGAGAGCATAATAGAGTCGAGCAAAGAAGTGCAGAGTAGAACAGAGCAGAGCAAAGAAGAGCAGAGTAAAGTAGAGGAGAGGAGAGGAGAGCAGAGCATAGTACAGCATTGTAGAGAGGAGCAGAGTAGGGTGGAGTAGAATAAACCACAACAAAGAAGATAAAAGCATAGCAGAGTAGAGCAGAGCAAAGTAAAGTAGAATAGAGTAGAGCTAGGTTAAGCTAAGCTAAGCTAGGATAGGCTAGGCTTGGCTACAATTGAGTAGAGTAGAGTAGAGTGGATTAGAGTAGAGTAGCATAGAGCTAGGTTAGGCTAAGCTATGCTCGGTTAATTAGATTAGAGCAGAGTAGTGCAAGGTTGACTAGAGAAGAGTAGAGCTAGGTTAGGGTTGGCTAGGCTAGGCTATAGTAGTGTAGAGTAGAGCTAGATTAGGTTATGCTATGCTAGGCTAGGCTAGGCTAGGGTACAATAGAGTCGAGTATAGTAGAGAAGATTAGAGCTGAGCAGAGTGGAGTAGAGCAGAGTAGTGAAGAGCAGAGTTGAGTAAAGTGGAGTAGAGAAGAGTAGAGCAGAGTAGAGTAGACCAGAGTAGAGCAGAGTAGAGCAGAGCTAGGTTTGGCTAAGTTAGGTTAGGCTAGGATAGAGTAGAGTGAGTAGAGCTAAGTAAGGCTAGGTTAGAGTGGAGTAGAGTAAAGTAGAGCAGAGTAGAGTAGATTAGAGTAGAGTGTAGTAGAGGGGAGTAGAGTAGAGCTAGGTTAATGTAGGTTAAGTTAGGAGAGGCTCAGCTAGGTTAGGCTAGGGTAGGCTAGGCTAGGCTAGAGAACAGTAGAGTATAGTAGAGAAGAGCAAAGTAAAGCAGAGTAGAGCAGAGTAGAGTAGAGCAGAGTAGAGCTTAGTAGAGCAAACCAGAGAAAGGAACCATAGAGTAGAGCAGAGCAAAGCTGAGTAGAGTACAATAGAGCATAGAAAATCATGGTAAATCATAGCAGAGCATAATAGTGAAGTGTAGAGTAGAGCATAGCTAGTTTGGTTAATCTAGCCTTGGCGAGGCTCGACTAAGCTAGGGTGGAGTAAAGTAGAGTAGAAAAAAGTAGAGTAAAGTAGGTTGAGTAAACTAGAGTACAATAGAGGAGAGTTAGGTTAGGCTAGGCTAAAGTAGAGTAGAATACAGTGGAGTAGAGTAGAGTTACGTTAGGATAGGCTAGGCTTGTTAAGTTAGAGTACAGTAGACAAAAGCAGAGTAAAACTTGGTTAGACTAGGCTTGGGTGGGCTAGATTTGGCTAGGTTAGCCTTTAGTAGAGTATAATAGAGTAGAGTAGACTAGGGTGTAGTAGAGTACATTAGAGCAAGTTTGGTAGGGCTAAGCTAGGCTAGGATAGGCCAGGGTAGGCAACGTTAGGTTGGAGTAGAGTTGAGTAGAGTAGAGCTAGGTTAGTCTAGGCTAGGTTAGGCTAAGCTAGAGTGGAGTAGAGTATAGTAGAGTAGAGCAGAGAAGAGTAGAGAAAAGTAGAGTATGGTAGAGTAGAGTAGAGTAGAGTCAGGTAAATTAGAGCAGAGCTAGGTTTTGTTGGGCTAAGCTAAGCAAGGCTAGGCTAGGATAGAGTAGGCTAGGCAAGGCTAGAGTAGGGTAGATTAGAGCTAGGTTAGGGAAGACTAGGTTGGGCTAAGTTTGGCTAAGCTAGCCTAAGCTATAGTAGAGTAGAGTAGAGTAGAGCAGAGAATAGCATAGCAGAGCAGAGTAGAATAGAGTAGAGAATAGTAGAGTATATCAAAGCAGAATAGAGAAGAGAAGAGTAGAACAAAGTAGAGTAGAGTAATGTTTGGCTAGGCTAACTTAGGCTAAGCTTGCTTAGCCAAGGCTAGGCTAGGCTAGGTTAGAGTAGAGTAAAGTAGAGTATAATACATTAGGATAGAGTAGAGTTGGGTTAGGCATAGCTAAGCTTTGGAAAGGCCATGCTAGACAAGGCTATGGTAGGCGAGGTTGGGCTAGGCTAGAATAGAGTATAGTTGGGTAGAGTGGAGTAGAGTAGAGCTATGCTAGGTAAGGCTAAGCTAGGCAATGCTATAGTGAAGATTAGAGTAGAGTAGAGCAGGGCAAAGTAGAGCAGAGCAGAGTGGAGCAGAATAGAGAAGAGTAGAGCAAAGCATAGCAAGGTAGAGTAGAGGAGAGTAAAGCTAGGTTATGCCAAGCTAAGCTGGGCTAGGCTAGGTAAAGCTAAGTTAGAGTAGAGTAGAGTATAGTAGAGTAGAGCTAGGTTAGGCTAGGCAAGGCTAATGTAGGCTAGGCTAGGATTGGCTAGAGTAAAGTAGAGTAGAGTAGAGCAGAGCAAGGTTTGGTTAGGTTAGGCTAGAGTAGAGCAGAGTAGTGTAAAGTAGAATAGAGAAGAATAGAGTAAAGTAGAGTATAGTAAAGTAAAGTATAGTAGAGTAGAGTAGAGTAGAGTAGAGTAGAGAAGAGCAAAGTAGAGCAAAGTAGAGCAAAGTAAAGTAGAGCAGAGCATAGTAGAAAAGCAGAGTAGAGTAATAAAGAGTAGAGTAGAGTAGAGCAGAGTAATGTAGAGAAGAGCAGTGTAGAGTAGAGCATAGTACACTAGAGTTGAGGTAGGTTAAGCTATTCTAGGATAATCTAGGCTAGGCTAGAGTAGAGCAAAGTAAAGTAGAGTAGAGTAAAGCTAGGTTAAGCTAGGTTAGGCTAGGGTAGGCTTTAGTAGAGTAGAGTAATGTAGAGTAGAGTAAAGTAGAATAGAGTAGGTTAGAGTAAAGTAGAATAGAGCTTGGTTAGGCTCTGCTAAGGTAGGCTAAGCTGGGCTAGGTAAGGGTAGAGTAGAGTAGAGTAGAGTAGAGCTAGGTTAGGCTAGGGTAAGAAAGAGTAAAATAAAGTAGGTAGAATAAAGTAAGGCAGCGTAGTGAAGAGCAGAGCAGAATAAAGTAGAGTAGAAAAGAGCAAAGCAGAGTAGAGCTAAGCAGAGCAAGGTTAGGCTAGGCTAGGCAATGATTGGTTGGCCTAGAGTAGTGTAGAGTAGTATAAAGTAGAGTAGAGTAGTGTAGAGTAGAGAAGAGTAGAAGTAGAGTAGAGTATAGTAGAGTAGAGTTGAGTAGAGTAAAGTAGGGTAGAATAGAGAAGAGCTAGGTTAGGCTAGACTAGGCTAGGCTGAGCTAGGCTAGGTTAGGCTAGGTGAGCTTAGAGTAAAGTAGAGCTTGTTTAGACTAGGTTAGGCTAGATTACAATAGAGTAGTATAGTAGAGTAGACTAGAGTAGAGATGAGTAAAATAGAGTAGAGCAAAAATGTGTAGAGTATAACAGAATGGAGCAGAGCAGAGTAGAGCTTTATTAGGCTAGGCTAGAGTAGAGTAGAGTAGACTAGAGATAGGTTAAGTTTGGTAAGGTTATAGTAGAGTAGAGTAGAGAAGAGTAGGGTATAGTAGAGTAGAGTATAGTAGAGTAAAGTATAATAGAGTAGAGTAGAGCTAGGTTAGGCTAGGCTAGGCTAGACTAGAGTAGAGTAGAGTAGATTAGAGCTTGATTAGGCTATGCTAGGCTAGAGCTGAGTAGACTAGAGTAAAGTAGAGTAAAGCTAGGTTAGGCTAAGCTAGGATAGGCTAGGGTAGGCTAGGCTAGAGTAGAGCATAGCAGAGCTGAGTAAGACAAAGCAAAGTGGAGTAAAGAGGAGCAAAGTAGAGCTAAGTAGAGTAGAGTAAAGAAGAGTAGAGTAAAGTAGAACAGAGCAAAGTAGATTAGAGTATAGTAGTGCTTGCTTAGGCTAAGCTATGCAAGGCTATAGTAGGTTAGAGTAGAGTAGAGTAGAGTAGAGTGGAGTAGAGTAGAGTATAGTAGAGTAGAGTAGAGTAGAGAAGAGTAAAGCGAGGTTAGGCTAGGCTAGGCGAGGCTAGACAAGACTAGGCTAGGTTCTACAAGGCTAGAGTAGGGTAGAGTAGATTTGAGTAGAGTAGAGTAGAATAGAGTAGAGCTCGTTAAAGTTATGCTAGGCTAGGCTAGGCTAGAGTAGATAGGAGTAGATTAGAGTAGAGCAAAGCAAAACATAATTGAGCAGAGCAAAGTAGAACAGAGTAGAACAAGGCATAGCAGAGTAGAGAAGAGAAGAGCAAAGTAGTGTAGAGCAAAGCTAGGTTAGTCTAGGTTAAGTTATGCTAAGCTAGGCCAGAGTAGAGTAGAGAAGAATAGAGGTAGGTTAGGTTAGGATAGGCAAGGTTAAGTTAGAGTAGAGTAGAGTAGAGTAGAGTAGGATAGAGTAAAATTGACTATTGTAGAGCTAAGTGGAGTAAAGCTAGGTTAGGCTATTTGAAGGCTAGGCTAGGCAAGAGTAGAGTAAAGTAGAGTAGAGGATAGAAAAGTAGAGAAGAGCATAGTATCGTAGAGTAAAGTAGAATATTGCTAGGTTAGGTTGGGATAGGCAAGGCTAGGCTCGAAAAAAGTAGAGTAGAATAGAGCAGAGAAAAGAAGAGTCGAGAGACTAAAACATAGTAGAGCTAAGTAGAGTAGAGCAGAGTAGTGTAGCATAGAGAATAACAGAGCTAGGTTAGTCAAGGCTAGGCTAGGAGAGAGAAGACCAAAAAAGAGCTAAGTTAGGCTAGGCAAGGTCAGGCTTGGTCAGGGATGAGTAGAGTAGAGTAGGGTATAGAAGAGTGTAGTAAAGTAGAGTAAAGCTAAGTTAGGCTAGGCTAGGCTATGGTTAGCTAGGGTAGGTCAGGCAAGGTTAGAATAAAGTAGGGTTAAGGAGTAGAATAAAGTAGAGAAGGGTAGAGTAGAGCAGAGTAGAGTAAAGAAGAGCAGAGCATAGCATAGCATAGTAAAGCAGAGCTGATTAGAGCTGAGCTTCGTTAGGATAGGCTAGGTAAGGCTAGGTATTGCTAGGGTAGGCTAGAGAAGGCTAGGTTAAGAGTAGAGCTTGGTTAAGATAAGCTAGGTTATCCTAGAGTAGAGTAGAGTTGAGTTGAGTAGAGTAGAGTAGAGTAGAGTAAAGCTATGTTAGGTTGGGCTATGCTAGGCGAGGCCAGGCTAGGGTAGGCTAGGTTAGGCAAGAGTAGAGTACAGTAAAGCAAGGTTAGGCTATGCAAGGCTAGCCTAGAGTAGAGTAGTAAAGTAGAGTAGATGGAGTAGAGTGTAGTAGAGAAGAGAAAAGTAGAGGAGAGCAGAGCAGAGTAGGGTAGAGTAGAGCAAAAGAGAAGAGTAGAGCAACACAAATTAAAGTAAAGTAATGTAGAGTAGAGTAGAGTAGAGTATAATAGAGCTTGGTTAGGCTAAGGTAGGTTAGGCTAAGCTAGGCTAGGCTAGAGAAGAGTAGAATAGAGAAGAGTAGGGCAGAGTAGAGTAAAGCTAAGTTAGGCTAGGGAAGGCTAAGCTTGGCTAAGCTAGGCTAGGCTAGGCTTGAGTACAATAGAGTAGAGTAGAGCTAGATTAGGCTAGGCTTGTGTATAGTGGACTATAGTAGAGTAGAGTATAGAAGAGTAGAGTAGAGAAGAGTAGAGTAGAGTAGAGTAAACTAGAGAAGACGAGAGGTGAGGAGAGGTTAGCAGAGTAGAGTAGAGTAGAGTAGAGAAGAACAGAGTAGAGTAGAACATAGTAGAGCATAGAAGAATAGAGCATAGCACAACAGAGTAGAGCAAAGGATAGTTAGGTTAGGCTAAGCAAGGCCAGGCAAGGCTAGGCTAACCTATAGTAGAGTAGAGCAGAGTAGAGTGGAATCGAGCATTGTAGAGTAGAGCTAAGTCAGGTTAGGGTAGGCAATGTTAGGCTAGGTTAGAGAAGAGTATAGTAGTGTAGAAAAGTGTAGAGTTGATTAGAGCTTGGTTAGGCTAGGGTAGGTTAGGCTAGAGTAGAGTAGAGTAGAGTAGAGCATAATAGAGTAGAGTAGTGTAGAGTAGAGTAGAGTAGAGTATAATAGAGTAGAGTAAAGTAAAGTAGAGTAGAGTAGAGCAGAGCAGAGTAGAGTAGAGGGAGGAGAGCAGAGCAGAGCATAGCATTGCAAAGTAGAGTAGAGTAGAGAAGAAGAGCAGAGCTAACGAATACAAAGAAGAGTAGAGAAGAGCAGAGCAGTGTAGAGCATAGTAGAGTAGAGTAGAGTAGGGTAGAGCTTGGTTAGGCTATGCTAGGCTAGGCTAGCCAAGAGTAGAGTAGAGTAGAGTTGAGAAAAGGTAGGTTAGGCCAGGATAGGCTTGGCAGAGCTATGCTAGAGTAGAGTTAAGTAGAGTATAGTAGTAGAGTAGAGCAGAGTAGAGTAGAGCACAGTATAGTGGAGCAGAGCACAGAAGAGTAGAGTAGAGTAGAACAAAGTAGGGTAGAGCAAAGAAGAAAAGAGTAGAGTAGAGCAGAGAAGAGAAGATTAAAGCAGTGCAGAGCATGGTCGTGCAAAGCAGAGTAGAGTAGAGCTAGGTTAGGCAAAGCTTGGCTAGGCTTGGATAGAGTAGAGTAGAGTATAATATAGTATAGTATGGTAGAGTTGAGTAGAGTAGAGTAAAGCGAGGTTAGGCTAGGCTATGTTAGGCTAGGCTAGAGTGGAGTAGAGTATAGTAAAGTTGAGTAGAGCTAGGTTAAGTTAGGTTAGGCATGGTTAGGCTAGGCTAAAGTGGAGTGGTGTAGAATAGAGTAAAGCAGAGTAGAGTAGGGCAGAGCAGAGTAGAGTAGAGTAGAGCAAAGAAAATTCGAAGAAAGCAAAGAAGACCAGATTAGAGCAAGGTTAGGCTATGCTAGGCTAGGCAAGGCTACTCTAATCTACTCTACTTTACCCTACTCTACCCTATCTTACTATACCATACCATATCCTATGATACTTTACTCTCTTCTCTTCTTCTCCACTCTCTTCTTCTTTGTTCTGCTTTGCTCTGCTTTATTCTCCTCAACTCTCCTTTGCTCCACTCTACTCTACTCAATTATATCATGCTCTTCTCTGCTCTAGTCTCCTATGCACTACTTTCCTTTAATCTACTTTACCCTGCCCTACCTAACCCTATCCTACCATACCCTATCCTATGCTTCTTTACTCTATTCTATTCAACTATACTCTACTCCACTTTACTCTACCTTCGTCTACTCTACTCAACTTTATTCTACTATACTCTTCTCTACTCCATTCTCCTCTAGCTTAGCCTAGTTGAGCTTAGCTTAACCTCACTCTGCTCACCTCTACTCTGCTCTACTCTACTACTACACCATTATGCCCAACCCAACCATACCCTACTCTATCCTACCCCACGCAACCCTAGCCTAACCTACCTTATGCAATGCAACTCTACTCTATTCTACTCTACTCTCTGCACCCCTCTTCTCATCTGCTCTATACTATTCTACACTTCTCTTCTCTACTCTGCCCTATTTTGCTCTACACTACACTACTATTCTAATTTACCCTACTCTACTCTATCCAACCCTACCCTTTCTTATCTTATGCTACTCTACTCTACACTAAGCTACTCTATGGCACACTACTCTAGCCAAACGTAGCCTAAGATAGCCTAGCTTAACTTAACCTTATGCTACTCTACTCTAATTCACTCTATTATATTATTCTTAGCTTAACCTAGCCTAGCACTACTCTACTCGACTCTACTCGACTCTACTTTACTCTTTTCAATTATTCTATACTCTATTTTAATCTAATCTATTCTATTCTTCTCTAACCTAACTTTGCTTAGCCTAACTTAGCTTAGCTTAGCCCATCTCAACCTAGCATAGTCTTACTCTACTCTACTTTTCTATACTCTATTCTAACCTAGCTTAGGTTTAATCTATTATTCTCTAGTCTACTTTTCTCTATTATGCTCTAACCTAACCTAGTGTAGCTTAGTACTACTCCACTCTACTATGCTCTACCTTACTCTACTATGCTTTGCTTTGCTCTATATTTCTCTACTCAACTCTACTTTGATATGCTCTACTCTACTTTACTTTGCTCTGCTCTTCTCTACTCTACTCTGCTCAACTCTGCTCTACTCCACTCTTCTCTGCTCTACACTACTCTACTCTACTTTGTTCTACTCTATTCTACTTTATTCTACTCTACTCTATTCTACTCTACTCTATAATAGCCTACTCTAACCTAGCCTAGCTTAGCCTAGCCTAGCCTAACTTAACCTAGGCTAACTAACCTAGCCTTACTCTACTCTACTCTACTCCATTGTACTTTATTCTTATCTAGCCTAGCTTAGCTTAACGTAACCTTATGCTACTCTACTTTGCTCTTCTCTACTTTAGCCTAGGTTAACTTACCCTAGCTTAACATTATTTTATTCTAATTTACTCAGCACTACTTTGCTTTACCCCTCTCTATTATTACTCTACTCTACACTAGCTTACCCTTGCCAAGCTTAGCCTAGCCTAGCCTTGCCTAACCCAGCCTAGCCTAGCCTTGCTGTACTCTACTTGACTATGCTCTATTATACTCTTTCTTACTCTACTATAATCCAATCTACTCTACTCTATGCTACCTTAGCCTAGATTAGCCTAACCTAGCCTAGCTTAGCCTTACTCTACTCTACTCTATTCTAACCTTCTCTACTATACTTTACTCTAGCATAGCTTAGTCAAACATAGCATAGCTTAGCCAAGCTTAGCCTTATGTTACTCTACTCAACTCTACTTCACTCTATTATACTCTAGCCTATCTTAGTACTACTCTACTCTATTCTACTCTACTTTGCTTTACTCTTCTCTACTCTACTCTACTCTACTTTGCTCTATTATGTTCTACTCTACTCTGTTATGCTCTGCTCTACTTTGTTCTACTCTACTCTATGTTGCTTTACTCTACTCTGCTTTACTCTGCACTACTCTACTCTAGTTTGCTGTTATGTTTCTTAATCTTGGAGCATCTCGTACTTCCTATCATCATTTGTATTGCAAACATGAATATTAGAAATGGATTTAAATTAAAATTAATACCTTTTAAAGATAAAAAATTTTAATTTTTTAAAACTTGGTTTTATTCCAAAAATAAAAAAACGTAATGTTTATTTCTTAAATACATTTAATTTTAATCATGATTTCTATTAATTATTCTAAAAAAATTAATTTATTATACAAATAAAAAAAGACTTAAGATATTAATTTTTATATAATGTATGAGTTTAATAAATAAATAAGTATTTTTTAAAATAATTTTACAAAAATATATTTCATTAAAAGTATTTTTATTCAAATTTATAATAAATATTTAATTTTGTCATAATTAGAAATTTCTAGAAAATCTATTTCAAGTTATTTTATATAAAACAATTAAGTATAAAATCTTTATTTTAATAATTTCTGTATCCACCAAAAAAACTATTTTATTAAAATAATAATTAAATTCTACTATGTATCATTTTTTAAAAATAAGCAAATTTTTAAAAATAAGATTTGAGTTTTCATTCATTGAAACAAACAAATTATTATAAAAGATTATCACTGAGTTTATTTTATTAGATGATTGTATAAAACATAATAACTTTTATGTAATATATATTTTAGTTAATTTAAAATATATATTTATTTTTTTGTATAAAAATATTTTATTTTGAAAATTTTTACCTATCACTTTCTTAAAGAAAAGAAAATTTTTGTCTTTTATTAGATTTTTTATTGCTAATTAAAAACATTCAAAAAAATCTAAAAAATTATTTAATCTATAAAAAATATCAAAATAATTTTTTTAATGTTTTTTAATAATTTTAAAATCTATGACTATGTGATGTAGATATTGTCATTTAAGTTTATTTTTAAAGATAAGTTTGAATGAAAACTTTATTAATAAATAATAGTTTTAAAATGTATTTTTAAAATTGCTACAAAAAGTTTATATATTTAATAACTTTATTGTGTATAGTGACTTCATAAAATAGTTATACTTTAAAATGAATAAAATAGTATTTACTTTTTATAAAAAAATCTCTTTCTTTCATTATCTTTTAAGGATAAAATTATTATTTATTTTGGTCAAACTATGTTTTTAATTTTTTAATTAAAAAAATTAACAATGTGCTTATAAAAGTTTCTAATTAGAGTTTTAAAATTATTTTTAATGTGATAAATATCATCTTAAATTGTGATTAAACAAATGCAATATTTCAATAAATCAAACTGTTTTTAGACTAAAAAATAATAATTAAATTTTCTATTTTAATACCTCTTTTCTTATAATATAAATATACCTTATATAAAGTAAAATGAGGTCTATAAGATCATAGAAATATAAAGTGATGACATTAATTATTTAGATTTTTATCTTTTTAGTTTAAGGTAACTAAATTATAATAATATTAGGCATATTTTAATTTTATAGTTAGAATGATGATATTTAGGTTTCTAGTTGCTTATTTATTTATAGATTATGTTATTATTGTTTTCTTTTGTTTGTATATTAATCACATGTTTGAAGTTTCTTCTTTATGTTTTGGGAGTATAAAGTTTCAAGATATTATAATTTTATCTATAATTTTTCTTAACGGTCATTAAACAAATTTCAAACTAAAATAAAATTGTAATCCAAAAGAACATTATATATACCAACTTTAAAATTTCTCCAAAATATATATCATTATTATTAGTTAATTCATATTTTTTAAAAAATATGTAAAACTATCATACAAAAAAAATTATGACTATTTATAATTTTTTTATTTCTAAATTCAATCATTAAAATATTAATTTATATATTAAAAATTTTAAAAATTAAATATTATTTTGTATATAATAAATTTAATATATTGATTTAATACTTATGTTTTAAATCAAATGAAAATTAAAAGTTTTTACTATGAGTAATAAATATAAATTTCTTTGTAGCAACTAAATTTTTTTTCGTAAGCATGAATTACTCTTATTTTAACATGAAAAACAACAAGGAGAAACCATTTTAATGTTTAAATATACCTACATTAATTTTGTTATTTTCCATGAACTAGTAAAATTTACCAATAATGTTATATATTTATTTATAAATTTAATTTAAATATGATTATATCTACAAAATGTTAAGTAAAAAAATAGATTTGAAATTCAATTATTCCAGATTTTATACTTCAAAAATAATCTACGTATTTGTCTATTGGTTTGAAAATGTGACAATATGTATTATAGGTAAAACAATATAAAACAAATTATGTAGATGTGAAAAACTAAGAAAACTCATGCACTAACCATCATTGAATTTTTCTCAAATTTCATAATTTCGATGGTGAATATTTTTGTGAAAGTTGCATAAATTGTATCATATGAAAAAAATATAAAATAACTAATGCTTTAGAATTTGCAAATTTTAAATAATTATTAACAAACTATGAGACATTTTTTCTCTTTGTCCCACATAATGAAAAAGTTTTTACCATGGGTGCAAAACCATAAAAAATTAACAAATTTCAAAATAGAGCAAAAATCATGAGCTAACCATAATTTCATAAAAGGCTATAAATTGGACAGCTACTAATTTTGTGGCTATTCCATAAAGCATATTATGCAAAAAACAATCACGTAATCAACAACATGAAATTTGCAAATATTTTAGTAATAAATGATAATTAATAAACCAAAGAAATTATTAAGAATAATTGTCTACTTTCTTATTTTAAATATTTTCAATTTTATTTTCTTTAGAAAATATTTTTTAATTTTTTTTATCAATGCGCCATCATAAAAAATAAAATAAAATCAAACATTGAAATATTTAATTTTTTCTAAAAGATATATCATTAATATTAGTTAAATAATATTTATTAACTTTATTATTTTAAATATAAAGATTAATTTACTTCTTAAATAATAAAGGAATCTAATGGTTTGAAAAAATTGTAGAATCTAAATGTGATTTGATATAATTATATAAATACTTTAAATTTTTTTAATTTTCAAAAAAACTTTCCTTGGTATTTATTAGTTTTATTTTTAATTATAAATTAAAAAAGACAAAACATTAATTTATATAATAAAAATAACAAAACAAAATATTATTTCGTATATCAACAACATAATATATTTCATTACTCCTTATGCTAAAAAAATTCAAATTAATTTTTTTTACATGGCTGTTATTCAAGGTATAATTTGTTACCAATTTATGAGTATATATATATATATATAAAAGACCAATGTATCATATGTTAAACGTAAAGATTAAAATTATAAAATATAATCTTTAAAATTATATATTATAAGAATATTTTTTATTTTTAAAACCTAACCAAACCAAGAGGAAACAAACCAAAGCAAAGAAAAACCGAACCGAACCAAACCAAACCAAACCGAACCAAACCGAACCAAACCGAACTTAACCGAACCGAGCCAAATCGAATCGAATCGAACCGAAATATATCCGAACAAAACTGAACCGAATAGAATCAAACTCCACCAAACCTTACCCTACCCTATCTTGACCTACATACCCTATCCTACCCTACATTATGCTACTCTATTCTACTCTAACCTATCCTAGCCTAGCCTAGCTTAGCCTATCCTAACCTAGCTCTACTCTGCTATGCTCAACTCTACTTTACTATACTCTACAATACTCTACTCTGCTTTACTCTATCCTACCCTACCCTAATAGCCTAACCTAGCTCTACTCTGCTATGCTCAACTTTACTTTGCTATACTCTACTCTACTCTACTCTACTCTACTTTACTTTAATATATAACTTTAAAGATTATATTTTATAATGTTAATCTTTATGTTTTACATACGATACATTGATATTTTATATATATATATATATGTAAAAGATCAATGTATCGTATGTTAAACATAAAGATTAACATTATAAAATATAATCTTTAAAATTATATATTATAAGAATATTATTTATTTTTAAGACCAAACCAAACAATGACAAACCAAACCAAAGCAAACCAAACTGAACCGAACCAAATCAAACCAAACAGAACCAAACCGAACCAAACGAACAAAACTAAACCAAACCGAACCAAATCGAACCGAACTGAACCGAAAATATCCAAACCGAACTGAACTGAACTGAACCGAATTGAATCGAACCCCACCCAACCTTACGCTACTGTATCTTGCCCTACATACCGTATCCTAGCTTACGTTATGCTACTCTACTCTATTCTACTGTAACCTATCCTAGCCTAGCCTAGCCTAGCTTAGCCTTGCTTAGCCTAGCCTAGCCTAACCTAGTTCTACTCTGCAATGCTCAATTCTACTTTACTATACTCCAATATACTCTACTCTGCTCTACTCTACCTTATCCCATCCTACCCTACTAGCCTAACCTAGCTCTATTCTGTTATGCTCAACTCTACTTTATTATACTCTACTCTACTCTGCTCTACTCTACCCTACCCTCCTTAGCATACCCTCCATTACGTTACACTACCCTGCCCTACCCTACCATTCCCTACTGTACTCAACTCTATCGAACTGAACCAAACCAAACCAAATCAAATCGAACCAAAATGAATGGAACCATACCAAACCGAACCAAACCAAACCAAACTGATCAAAACTCAATCGAACTGAACTGAACCGAGTCGAACACTACCCTCCCTTACCCTATCCTACCCTTCCGATCTTGCCCTACCCTACTACTCTACTCTACTCTACTCTTGCCTACCATAACCCAATGTAGCCTAGCTTACCATAGCCTAGGCTTACTTAGCCTAACCTAGACTAGCATAACCTAACTCTACTCTACTCTACTCTACTCAACTCTACTCTACTCTACTCCACCTTACCCTATTTTACTCTACCCTACCCTAGCCTCCCATACGTTGTCCTACCCTACCCTACCCTACCCAGCCTTACCCTACACTACCCTACCCTACGCCACTGTACCCTCTATCAAACCAAATCGAATCGTACCAAACCAAACTAAATGGAACAGAACTAAAACGTTCTAAACCAAATTGAAACGAACCAAACTGAACCAAATCGAATGGAACCTAAGAGAACTGAACATAAACGATCCCATCCAAATCAAATCGAACCGAATTGTAATGAACCTTACATTAGATACCTAACTCTACTCTTCCCTACCTTATCTTAACATACTTTATCTTATCGTACCCTACCCTATCCTACGCTACTCTACTCTACTCTATTCTAGCCTACCCTGGCCTAGCCTAGATGAGACTAACCTGGCTTAGCCTTGCTTAGCCAAGCCTAGCATACCCTAACCTATCTCTACTCTACTTTACTCCACCCTACTCTATACTACTCTACTCTACCCAACCTTATCCTACCATACCCTCCCCTATGTTACACTTTCCTACCCTACCCTATCGTATCGTACCCCATCCTGAACTACTATACACTACTCTACTCTACTCTAGTATACTCTGTTATACTACACTCTACTCTACTCTACTCTATTTTACTCTATAGTAGCTTACCATAGTCTACCCTAGCCTAGCCTAACTTACCTTAGCCTTGCTTACCCTAGTCTAGCCTAATCCAACCTTGCTCTTCCCTACTCTACTCTACTCCACTCTACTCTACTCTACTCTAGCCTAACCTAGCTTAACTTAGCATTTCTCTACTCGACTCTGCTCTTCTCTACTTTTACCCTACCCTACCCTATCCTTTGCTACTTTACTCTACTTTAGCCTACCAACCTTTACCCTATTCTATCTAATCCTACCCTTCCCTACCTTACACTACACTATGCTAATCTACTCTACTCTACTCTACTCTACTTTACTCTACTCTACCCTACTATACTCTACTCTACTTTACTATATTCTACTCTACTCTACTCTACTCTACATTACTCAACTCTCTTTTACTCTAGTCTAATCTATTCTACTCTTCTCTAACCTAGCTTAGCCTAGACTGGCCTAACTTAGCCTTACCTTATTATACTTTACTCTACTATACTCCACTCTACTCCAGCCTAACTTAGCTTAACATGGTATAGCCTAGCTAATCCTATGCTATTCTACTCTACTCCACTTAACTCTATTACATTCAAGCCTTATCTAGCCTAGCCTAACACTATGCTACTCTACTCTACTCTGCCCTACCATAATCTGATTTGCTCTACTCTTCTCTCCTCTTCTTTGCTCTAGCTTAGCTTAACTTAGCTTAGCCTAGCCTAACTTAACCTAACCTAGCCTAACTCTACTCTAGTATGCTCTTGTCTACTCTTCTCTAGCCTAGCCTAGGCTAGCCAAACTTTGTTGAACCTAACTCTACTCTACTTTACTCTACCTTACCTTACTTTATTGTACCATAATCAACCCTACCCTACCCTACCTTACCTTACCTTACCTTACCCTACCCTACCCTACATACCCTACTCTACTCGACCCTATCTTACTCTACTCTACTCTACTCTACTACACTCTACTCCACTTTACTCTACTCTAGCCTACCCTAGCTTAGCTTAGACTCTTCTAACCTAGACTAGCTTAGCTTAGCCTAACCTAGACGAACCTAGCTCTACTCCACTCTACTCTACTCTACTCTACACTACTCGAGTCTACTCTACTTTACTCTATTATACTCTACTATACTCTAATCTACTCTACTCAACTCTACCCTATCCTACGATACCCTACCCTACCCAACACCACCCAATTCTATCGTACCCTACCTACCTTACCTTACCCTACCCTACCTTACCCTACTCTACTCTACCTTATTTACTCTACTCTGCTCTACTCTACTCGATTCTACTCTACTATACTCTGCTTTGCTCTACTAAATTTTATCCTAGCTTAACCAACATCTACTTAACTCTACTATATTATCTTTTACTCAATTCTCGCTTATACAACCATAACCTACCCTATAATACACTACTCTACTCTACTTTACTTTAATCAACTCTAAACTCTTCTCTTCTCCTCTCCTCTACTCTACTCTCCTCTCCTCTCCTCTATTCTACTCTTCTCTACTCTATGTTGCTCTACACTGTACTAAACTACTCTACTCTTCTCTACTCTTCTATACTCTACTCTATTATATTTTGTTGTACTCCACACTACTACACCCTACCCTACCCTACACTACCATTCCATACCCTAACCTATTCTACTCCACTCGACTATACTTTACTCAAGTCCACTCTTTCCTACTCTACTCTACTCTATTCTACCCTACTCTAGCATACCTTAGCCTAGTCTAGCCTAACATTTCCTAGCTTAACTTAGCCTACCCTAACCTAGCCCTACTATACTCTACTCTACTTTATTAAACTATACTATACTTTACTCTAATCTACTCAACTATATTGCACAGTATTACATTATACTCTATTCTATTGTACTCTACTCTACTCTTCTTTACAATACTCTACCATAGTCTAACCAAGCCTAACCTAACCTAACTCTACTCAACTCTACTCTACTCTTCCTTACTCTACCCTATCTTATATTATTATACTCTACAATAGTGCACTCTCCTCTCCTCTCCTCTTCTCTACTCTACTCTGCTCTACTCTACTCTACTCTACTCTACCCAACTTTATCACACCCTATCCTACCTTATCTTACTCTACTATATTTTACTCTATTTTACTCTACTCTACTCCATTATACTCTACTCTATTCTATTCTACTCTACTCTACTCTAATCTACTCTACTTTGTTCAATATTAATATACCCTACTCTACACTACTATACTCTATTGTCTATTCTACTCTACTCTACTCAACTCTACTCTACTCTACTCTACTCTATTCTACTCTAACCAAACCTAGCCTAACATAGCTTTGCCTAGCCTAACCCTTTACTACTCCACTCTATTCTACATTACTCTATTGTACTTTAGCCTAGCATAACCTAGCCTAGTATTACTTTACTTTGCTCTACTCTACTCTACTCTACTATACTATACTCTACTCTACTCTACTTTACTCTACTCAATTCTATTATACTCTACTCTACTCTATTCTACTCTACCATAGCTTACTTAATCCTAATCTATTCTACTCCACTTTATTATATTTTACTCTACTCTACTCTACTCTACTATAACCTAACCTAGCCTAATCTAGACTAGCCTAGCCTAACCCCCTGCTACTCTATTCTACTCTACTTTACTCTATTATACTCTAGCCTAGCTTAGCCTAACCAAGCCTAGAATTACTTTTTACTCTACTCCACTCTATTCTATACTACACTACTCTACTATACTATACTTTATTATACTATACTATAATCTACTCTTATCTACTCTACCCAATTATACTCTACTCTAATCTATTCATCTCTAGTCTACTCTACTTTACTATATTTTACTCTACTATACTCTACTCTACACTACTCTACTCTACTCTACTCTAGCCTAGCCTAGCGAAGCCCTTCTTAGCTCAGCCTAGCCATTATTAGCATAGCCAAGCTTAGTCCTACTTTACTCTACTCTTCTCTACTCTATTCTACTATACCATATCCTACCCTACAATACCCTATCCTATCTTGTCATACTCTACCCTACCCTATCATACTTTATACCTTACCCTACCCTACGTTATGTTATGCTATAGTACTCCACACTACTCTACTCTTCTCTACTATATTTTGCTCTATTCTACTATATTCTACTAGGGTGGGGTAAGGTATAGTAAGGTATAGTAAGACGGTGTAGAGTAGAGTAGAGTTCTAATAGACTAGGTTGTGGTAAGCTAGGTGATGCTCGATTAGAGTAGAGTAGAGTAGACTAGAGTAGAGTAGGGCTAGGCTAGGTTAGGTTAGGTTAGGCTAAGCTAGGCTAGGCTAGGCAGAGCTAAGTTAGAGTAGAAGAGAGAAGATTAGAGTAGAGCATAGTAGGAAAGAGTAGGGAAGAGTAGAGTATTACTAAGCAAGGCTAGGCTAAAGCATAATAAAGTGAAGTAGGGTTAAGTAGAGTAGCATAGGATTTACTAGGGTACACAATGTAAGGCTAGGCTAGAGTGTAGTGTAGTAAAGTAGAGTAGAGTAGAGTAAGGTTAAGCTACATTAAGTTAGAGTAGAGTAGGGTAGAGTAAGGTTAAGCTACCTTGTCTTACTATACCCTATCTTACACTTCTTCACTCTATTATACTAAACTCTACTCTACTCTACTCCACTTTAGTCTACCTTCGTCTACTCTACTCTACTTTATTCTACTACAATCTTCTCTACTCTATTCTCCTCTAGGTTAGCCTTGTCGAGCCTAGCCCAACCATACTCTACTTAGCTCTACTTTGCTCTACTCTATTATTACTCAACTCTGTCCAACCCAAACCTACCCTACCCTATCCTACCCTACCCAACCCTACCCTACCCTACCCTACCTTTTGCAATAGTGCTCTACATAATTCTACTCTACTCTCCTCTCCTCTCCTCTCATCT
The DNA here is from genome assembly GCA_023846275.1 of Vanilla planifolia. NCBI lineage: Eukaryota > Viridiplantae > Streptophyta > Magnoliopsida > Asparagales > Orchidaceae > Vanilla > Vanilla planifolia. Next base: position 159,917 of record JAIUJO010000754.1, on the reverse strand, counting down.
CATCTGCTCTGCACTGCTCTACACTTCTCTGCTCTACTCTATTTTTTACTACACTGTTCTACTCTATTCTACTTTACCCTACTCTACTTTATCCAACCCTACCCTATCTTATCTTATGCTACTCTACTCTATGCTACTCTACTCTACTCTAATCTATGCTTGACTACCTTAGCTTAGCCTTCCCCAGCCTTTCCTAGCTTAGCCTAACAAAGCCCAACCTAACCTTACTCTACTCAACTCTACTCTACACTACTCTAGCCTAAAGTAGCCTAAGATAGCCTAGCTTAACTTAATCTTATGCTACTCTGCTCTAATTCACTATATTATATTATTTCTTAGCTTAACCTAACGTAGCACTACTTTACTTTACTCTACTTTACTCTACCCTACTATTCTATACTCTGTTCTAATCTAATCTATTCTACCCTTCTCTAACTTATCCTAGCTTTGCCTAACTTAGCTTAGCTTAGCCCATCCCAACCTAGCATAGCCTCACTCTACTTTACTTTTCTATACTTTACTCTAACTAGCTTTGGTTTAATTTATTCTTCTCTGCTCAACTTTGCTCTATTTTACTCTAACCTTACCTAGCATAGCTTTATAGTAGAGCAGAGTAGAGTAGAGCAAAGCAAAGCGTAGTAGAGCTAGGTTATGCTAGGCTAGGCTAGGCTAGAGTAGTATAGAATAGAGTATAAATGAGTAAAGTAGAGTATAGCTTGGTTAAGGTTAGGTTAGGAAGGCTAAGTTAGACTAGAATATAGTAGAATGGAGTATATTAAAGTAGAGTAGAGTAAAGTAGAAAAAAGTATGGTAGAGCTAAGTTAGGTTATGCTAGGTTAGGCTAGGTTAGGGAAGGCTATGCTAGGCTAAGCAAAGCTAGAGCAGAGTATAGTATAGTAGAGTATAATAGAGATAGTTTAGGTTAGGATGGTCTATGTAAGGTTAAACATGGTTAGAGTAGTGTAGAGTGGAGTAGAGTAGAGTACAATAAAGCAAAACAGAGTAGAGTAGAGTGGAGCAAAGTAGAGTAAAGTAGAGTAGAGTAGAGTAGAGCAAAGTATAGTAGAGAAAGGTTAAGTTATGCTAAAGTGGAGTAGAGTAGAGCAATGTTAGGCTAAGCTAGGTTAGAGTAGAGTAGAGTAGAGTAGAGTAGAGTATAGTAGAGTAGAGTAGGGTAGAATAGAGTAGAGTAGGGTAGAGTAGAGTAGAGGTGCGGAGAGGAGAAGGGAGGATAGGAGACTAGAGGAGAGGAGAGCAAATAAAAGTAGAGTAGAGGATAGTTGGGTAGAGTAGAGCAAACTAGAGTAGAGAAGAGTAGGGTAGAGTAGAGTGGAGCAGATTAAAGAAGAGTATAGTAGAGCAGAGTTGAGCAGAGTTAGGTAATATGAGGTTAAGCTAGGTAGAGTACAGAATAGTAGAGTAGAGTTGGGATAGGTAGTCTAGGCTAAGCTAGGATAGGTTAGGCTTTGCTAGGTTAGGCTTGGCTAAGCTTGAGTAGAGTAGAGTAGAGTACTGTAGAGCTAGCTTAGGTTAGGCTAGGCTAGAGTAGAGTAGAAAAGAGTAGAGTATAGTAGAGTAGAGAAGAGCAAAGTTGAGTTGAGAAAGGAAGAGTAGAGCAGAGCTGAGTAGAGTAGAGAAGAGTAGAGTTAGGTTAGGCTAGGCTAGAGCAGAGTATAATAGAGTAGAGTATAGTAGAGTAGAGTAGAGTAGAGTAGAGCTGAGCTAGGTTAGGTTAGGCTAGGCTAGGCTAGCCTAGGCTAGAGTGGTAGAGTAGAGTAGAGTTAGGTTAGGCAAGGCAAGGTAAAGCTAAAGTAGAGTAAAGTAGAGAAGAGTGGAGTAGAGCAAAGCAAAGTAGAGCAGAACAGAGCAGAGTAGGGTGGAGTAGAGAAGAATAGAGTAGAGCAGAGCAGAGTAGAGCTATTCAGAGTATAGTAGAATAGAGCAAAGGAGAGGAGAGTAGAGTAGAGAAGAGAAAAGAAGAGCAGAGTAGAGTACAGTAGAGCATAGTTGAGTAGAGCTATGCTTGGCTTAGCTAGTTTATAGTAGAGTAGAGTATAATGTAGTATAGTAGAGTAAAGTAGAGTAGAGTAGAGTATAATAGCATAGAGCTAGGCTAGGCTAGGCTAAGCCAAGTTAGTCTAAGGTAGGCTAGGCTAGGCTAGATTAGAGTTGGGTAGAGTAGAGTATAGTTGACAAGTGTAGAGTAGAGTAAAGTAGAGTATAGTTAGCCTAGGCTAGGCTAGAGTATAGTAAAGTAGTGTAGAGAGAAGCAGAGTAGAGTAGAGTAGAGTAGAGTATAGCAAAGCAGAGTAGAGTAGAGTAGAGAAAAATAGAGCAAAGGATAGTAGAGTAGAGCAGAGTGGAATAGAGTAAAGTAGAGCAGAGCTATGTTAGGCTAGGCTAGGCTGGGCTATGGTAGGCTAGGCTAGGTTAGGCTAAAATAGAGTAGAGTATAGTAGAGTAGAATAGAGCTAAGTTAGCCTAGGCTATGCTAGGCTAGGCTAAAGTATTGGGTAGAGCATAGTAGAGTAGAAGAGAGTAGAGCAGAGCAGAGTTGAGCAAAGTAGAGAAGTGCAGAGCAGAGCAAAGTAGACCATAACATCGTAGTGCTCAGCATAGCTATGTTAGGCTAGGCTATGCTAAGCTAGGCTTTGTAAGGCTAAGCTAAAGTAACGGAGAGAATAGCAAAGCATTGTTTGGGTAAGCTAAGATAGGTTAGAGTAGAGTAGAGTATAGTAGAGTAAAGCTAGGATAAGCTTGGCTTGGCTATGCTCAGCTAGAATAGAGTAGAGTAGAGTAGAGTAGAGTTAGGTTAGGCTAAGCTAGGCCAGATTAGATTAGAGTAGAGTAGAGTAGAGTAAAGTAGAGTAGAGTAAAGTAGGGTAGAGTAGAGTAGAGTAGAGCCTAGCAAAGTCGAGTGGAAGAGAGGAGAGCAGACCATAGTAGAGTAGAGCAAAGCAAAATAGTAGAGCAGAGTAATAAAAAGTAGAGCAAAGTCAAGCAGAGTAGAGCAGTGAAGAGCAAAGAAGATGAGAGCAGAGTAGAGTAGAGTAGAGCAAAGTAGAGCTTGGTTTGGCTATGGTGGGCTAGAGTAGTGTAGAGTAAAGTTGAGTAGAGTAATGTAGAGCTTGGTTAGGCTAGGGTAGGCCAGGTTTTGCTAAGGTATGCTAGGTTAGGCTAAGCTAAGCTAAAGTTTTGTAGAGTACAGTAGAGTAGAATAGAGTAGAGTAGAGTAGAGAAGAGTAGAGTTGAGTGGAGTTGAGTAGAGTATAGTAGAGTATAGTAGAGAAGAGTAAAGTAGAGTAGAGTTGTGTAGAGATAGGTTTGGCTTGGCTAGGCTTAAGTACAATAGAGTAGAGTAGAGTAGAGTTGAGCAAAGAAAAGCAAAGTAAAGTAAGGTATAGTAGAGTAGAGTAGAGTAGAGCAGATCATAATAGAGTAGAGCAGAGCTTAGTAGAGCATAATAGAGTGGAGTAGACAAAAATAGAGTTAGGTTGGGCTAAGTTAAGCTAGGCTATACGAGGCTAGACTAGGCTAGGATATAGTTGAGAAGAATAGAGTAGAGTAGAGTAGACTAGAGCTTGTTAGGTTGGGTTAAGGAAGGCTAAATTAGAGTATAATAGAATAGAGTATAGTAGATCAGAGTAGAGTAGATTAGAGTAGAGTAGAGCTAGGTTAGGTTAGGCTAGGCTACGGTAGCCTAGGCTAGGCTAGAGTAGAGTAGAGTAGAGTATAATAGGGTAGAGTAGTGTTGAGTAGAGTAGAGCTTGGTTTGGCTTAGGTAAGCTAGGCTAAGCTAGAGAAGACTAGAGTAGAGTAGAGTTGAGTAGCATAGAGTAGAGTGGAGTAAAGCTTGATTTGGTAAGGCTAGGTTTGGCTTGGTAAGCTAGGCTAGAGCAAAGTAGAATAGAGTAAAGTAGAGCAGAGAAGTGCAAAGAGGAGCAGAGTTGAGTAGTGTAAAGTAAAGGAGAGTAGAGTAGATTATGGTAGAGCAGAGTAGAGTAGAGCTAAGCTAGGCTAATCTAACCAAGGCGAGGCAAGGCTATAGCAGGCTAGGCTAGGCTAGGTTAAAGGAGAGTGGAGTAGAGTGAAGCAAGGTTAGGTTAGGCTAACCTAGGCTTCGCTAGAATATAGAGCATAGTAGAGTAAAGCAATGCAGAGCAGAGCATGGCAAAGAAGAGCAGAGCATAGCCGAGTTAGGTTAGGCTAGGCTAGGCTATGCTAGGCTAAGCTATGTTAGGCTAGGCTAGAGTAGAGTAGAGTGGAGTAGAGTAGAGTAATGTAGGGGGGCCTTGCAGAAAAATAGCTAGATGCACAAAAAAATAAAGGGATTCCACGTGGGAGCCGTATTCGCTCCAATTATCTCAGTTTCCAATTCCAAAAAAATGGCCCCCTTCTTAGACTATAAAGTAAACTTCATATATCAATATATAACATAACTTGCCTTTGACGGAACGAAACTTCCTGAGACCAAGGCCAAATTCTGCTACAGCCTGAGTGCCGCAGAAACCGAAACCGACGCCCCTATTCTTTAAGAAGAAGGATGGAGCTTGGTTAGGCTATGCTAGGCTAAGTTAGGGTGGAGTAGAGTAGAGTGGAGTATAGTAGAGTAGAGTAGAGTATAGTAAAGTAGAGTTAGGTTTGCCTAGGCTAGGATAGCCTAAGATAGGCTATGGTATTCTAGGTTAGGCTAGGTGAGAGTAGAGTAGAGTAAAGCAAGGTTAGGCTAAGCTACAATAGAGTAGAGTAGAGTAAAGTAGAGTATAATAGAGCAGAGCAGAGTAGAGTAGAGTAGAGGAGAGGAGGGCAAAGTAGAGGATAGCAAGGTAGAGTAGTGTAGAATAGAAGAGCAGAGTAGTGCAATATAGAGCACAATAAAGTAAGCTAGAGAAGAACAAAGCAGTGTAGTGCAAAACAAAGAAGAGTAGACTAGAGAAGAGCTAGGTTAGGCTATGCTTGACTAGGCTAGGCTAGGCTAGACTAGAGTATAGTAGAGTGGAGAATAGTACAGTAGAGCTATGTTAGGCAAGAATAGGCTAGGGTAGGCTAAGTGGAACAAGGCTAGAGTAGCGTAAAGTATAATAGAGTAGAGTAGAGTAGAGTAGAATAGAGCTAGATTTGTCTTAGCTAGCTAGAGTAGAGTAGAGTAGAGTATGATGGATTAGAGTAGAATAGAGTAAAGTATAGTGGAGCAAAGTAGTGTAGAGTAGAGGAGAGGAGAGGAATGGAGAGGAGAGGAGTGGAGAGGAGAGGAGAGGAGAGTAGAGAGGAGAGGTGAGGAGATATGAGTAGAGAAAAGTAGAGCCGAGTAGAGCATCGCAAAGCAAGGCAGAGCATAGCAGAGTAGAGCAGAACAGAGCATAGTAGAGTAGAGAAAAGTAGAGTCGAGCAGAGTAGAATAGAGTAGAGTAGAGTTAACAAGAGTAGATCATAGTAGAGCAGAGAAGAGCAAGGCAGAGTAGAGGAGAGTCGAGCAGAGAAAAGAAAGCAGAGCAGAGTAGAGTGGAGCATAGCAAGGCAGAGTAGAGTAGAGAGAAGCTTGGTTGGAGTAGGCTAGGAAAGGGCATAATAAAGAAGATTTGGGTAAACAAGAGTAGAGTAGAAAAGAGCAGAGCAGAGTTTAGCCAAAAAGGAGTAGAGTAGAGCATAACAGAGAAGAGCAGAGTAGAGTTAAGTTAGGCTAGGTAAGGCTTGAGTAGAGTAAAGTAGAGTAGAATAGGGTAGAGTAAAATAATGTAGAGTAGAGCTAGGCTAGGATACTCTAAGTTAGAGTAGAGTAGAATAGAGTAGAGTAGATTATAGTAGAGTAGAGTAGAGTAAAGCTAGGTTAGCCTAAGCAAGGCTAAGCTATGCTAGGCTAGGCTAGGCAATGCTAGAGAAAATTAGAGTAGAGTAGAGTAGAGTAAAGTAGAGTAGAGCTAAGTAAGGCTAGGCTAGGCAAGGGTAAACTAGGCTAAAGTAGATAAGAGTAGGTTAGAGTAGAGTACTATAGAGTAGAGCATAGCAGAGCAGAGCAGAGTAGAGTAGAGCAAAGTAGAGCATAGTAGAGAAGAGTAGAATAGAGCAGAGCAGAGCATAATAGAGTGGAGCAGAGAAGAGAAATGTAGAGTAGAAGAGAGCAGAGTAGAGTAGAGCTAGGTTAGGCTAGGTTAGGCTAGCGTTGGATAGGCTTAGCTAGAGTAGAGTTGAGAAGAGTAGAGTAGAACTATGTTAGGTTAGGCTAGGCCAGGCTAGGTTAGAGTAGAGTAGAGTACAATAGAGTAGATTGGAGTTGAGCAGAGTAGAGTAAAGTAAAGTAGAGTAGAGCTAGGTTAAGTTAGGCAAGGATAGGCTAGGTTAGGATTGGGTAGGCAAGGCTAAAGTGGAGTAGAGTAGAGTATAGTAGAGTAGAGTTAGGTTAGACTAGGCTAGCCAAAGAAAAACAAGGCTAGAGTAGAGTAGAGTAGAGTAAATTAGATCTAGGTTAGGCTAGGCTAAGCTATGCTAGGTTAGAGTAGACTAGTGCAAGGTTAGGTTAAGCCAGGCTAAGCTAGGCTAGGTTAGGCTAAGCAAGGCTAAAGCATAATAGTGTAGAGTAGAGAAGAGTATAGTACAGTAGAGGACAGCAGAGTAGAGCAGAGTAGAGAAGAGTAGAGTAGGACAGAGCAGAGGAGATCAGAACAAAGCAGAGTAGAGCAGTGCAGAGCATAAAAGAGCATAACAAAACATAGGAGAGCTAAGTTAGGCTAGACTAGGTTAGGCTAGACTAGGCTAGGCTAGGCTTGGTTAGAGTAGAGTACAAAAAAGTAGAGTATTGTAAAGTAGAGTAGAGCTTCGTTAAGCTAGGTTAGGTTAGCCTAGGTTAGAGTAGAGCATAGTAGAGTTAAGTAGAGTATAGTAGAGTAGAGTAGAGCTAGGTTAGGCTAGGCTTTGCTAACCTAAGGTAGGGTAGGCTAGGCTAGAGAAGAGAAGAGTAGAGTAGAGCAGAGTAAAGTAGAGCTAAGTTAGGTTAAGCTAAGCTAGGTTATGCAAGGTTAGGCTACAGTAGGGTATAGTATAATAGAGTAAAGTAAAGTAGAATAAAGAAGAGTAGAGTAGAGTAGAGTAGAGCTGAGCTGAGCTGAGTAAAGTAGAGCAAAAAAGAGAAGAGAAAAATAGAACCGAACAGAGTAGAGTAGAGTAGAGTAGAGCAGAGCTACGTTAAGATAGGCTAGGTTAGGTAATGCTAGGTTATTTTATGCTAGAGCAGAGTAGAGTAGGGTCAGGATAGGATAAGTTAAGATAGAGTATAGTAGAGTAGAGTAGAGCTAAGTTGGGTTAAGCTATGCTAGGCTAGGCTAGAGTAGAGTAGAGTAGAGTAGAGTAAAGTATAGTAAAGTAGAGTAGAGAAGAGCAAAACAGAGCAGAGTAGAGCAAAGATGAGTAGAACAGAGTAGAGTAGAGTACAACAGAGTAGAGTAGAGCAAAGCAAAGGAGATTAGAGCAGTGATGAGTAGAGTAGAGCAGAGTAGAGCAAGGATATGCTTGGCTAGCGAGCCTAGGCTAGAGTAGAGTAAAGTAAAGCTAGGTTAGTGTAAGTTAGGCCAGGTTAGGTTAGAGTTTAGTAGAGTTTGATAAAGTAGGGTAGAGTAGAATAGAGTAGAGTAGAGCTAGGTTATGCTAGGTTTGGTTATGCTAGACTAAGCTACCTAGAGTAGAGTAAAGTAGAGCAGAGTAGTGTAGAGTAGATTAGAGTAAATTAGATTTGAGTAGAGTAGAGTAGAGTATAGTAGAGTAAAGCTATGTTAGGCTAAGCTAGAGTATAATAGAGGTGAGTATAGTAGAGTAAAGCAGAGCAGAGCTGAGCAGAGTAGAGCAAAGTAAAGCAGAGTACAAAAAAGCAGAGTAGAGAAAAGTAGAGTAGAGTAGCATAGAGTAGAGTAGAGTAGAGTAAAGTAGAGTAGAGTAGAGTAGAGTAAAGTAGAACTAGGTTTGGATAAGCTAAGCTAGGTTAGGCAAAGGTAGCTAGGCTAGGCAATGATAGAGTAAAGTAGAGTTGAGTAGAGTAGAGTGGAGCAGAGTAGAGTAGAGTAGAGTAGAGTGGAATAGAGTAGAGTAGAGCTTGGTTAGGTTAGGCTAGACTAGAGTATAGTAGGGTAGAGTAGCACTGAGTAGAGCAAAGCAGAGTAAGTAGAGTAGAGCAAAATAAAGCTGAGAAGAGTAGGATAAAGAAGAGAAGAGCGGAGTAGAGTAGAGTAGAGCAGAGTAGAGTAGAGTAGAGCAGAGCAAAGTAATGTAGAGCTAGAGAATAGTATTGCATAGAAAAGCAGAGTAGAGTACTGTAGAGAAACATTACGTTAGAAAAGACTAAAGTATAAAAGAGTAGAGTAGAGTAGAGTAGAGCATAATAGAATAGAGTAGAGTAGAGCTTAGCATTACTGAGTAGAGTAGAGCATAGTAGAGTAAAGTAGAGCAAAGTAGAGTTGGGCAGAGCAGAGTAGAGTAGAGCAATGTTAGGCTAAGCAAGGCTACTTAAGGCTAGGCAAGGGAAGGCTTGGCTAGGATAAAGTAGAGTACAGTTGAGTAGACTAGAGTAACGTGTAGTATAATAGAGAAGAGTATAATAGAGTAGAGTAAGGTTATCCTAAGCCAGGCTAGGGTAGGCTAGGCTAGGCTAAGCTAGGCTAGAGTAATGTAAAGTGTAGTAGAGTAGAGTAGATCTAGGTTAGGCTAGGCTAGGCTAAGCTAGAGTATAGTAGAGTAGATTAGAGCAGAGCAAAGAAGAGTAGAGTAGAGTAGAGTAGAGTAAAGTAGAGCAAAGTATAACAAAGTAGAGAAGAGCATTGGTGAATAGAGTAGAGCAGAGTAGAATAGAATAGAGCAAAGTAGAAGAGGGTAGAGCCAGACAGAGTAGAGTCGAGCTAAGTTAGGCTAAGCTAGACTAAGCAAGCCTAGGCTAGGCTAGGTTAACATAGAGCAGAGTAGAGCAGAGTAGAGTAGAGTGGAGTAGAGTATAATATAGTTGAGTATAGTATAGTATAGTATAGTAGAGTGAAGCTTAGTAGAGCTTGGTTTGGCAAAGCTAGGTAAGGCTAGGCTAGGTTAGGTTTGGTTTGGATAGGACTAGAGTAGAGTAGATTAGAGTAAAGTAAATTAGAGCATAGTAGAGTAGAGTAAAGCAGAGCAGAGTAGAGCAAAGTAGAACAGAGCAGCATAGAGCAGGGTGGAGTATAGTAAAGTAGAGCAAAGCAAAGTAGGGCAACGTATGGTAGAGCTGAGTATAGTAAAGTAGAGTAGAGTTATGTTAGGCAAGGGTAGACAAGATTAGGTTAGGCTAGAGTAGAGTAAAGCAGAGCTAGGTTAGGCAAGGCTAGCTTGAGCTAGGTTAGAGTAGAATAGAGTAGAGTAGAGTAGAGTATAGCAGAGTAGAGTAGAGTAGAGTAGAGTAGAGTATTATGGTGTAGAGTTAGGTTAGGTTAAGCTAGGCTATGCTAGAGTAGAGTAGAGTAGAGTAAAGTACAGTAAGGTTAGGCTAGAGTAGAGTACAGTGGAGCAGGATACAACAGAGTAGAGTTGAGTAGATCAGACTAGACCAAAATAGAGTAGAGCATTATAGAGTAAAGTAAAGAAGAGCTATGTTAAGTTAGGCTATGCTATAGTAGATTTATGTTAGGTTAAGCTAGGCTAGGATAGGTTGGAGTAAAGTAGAGTAGAGTAGAGTTCGATTAGGCTTGGCTAAGCTAGGCTAGGTTAGGCTAGGGTAGGCTTGGCTAAGCTGGAGTAGAGTAGTAAAGTAGAGTAGAGTAAAGTAGAGTAGAGTAGAGTGAGTTTAGGCAAGGAAAGGCTTGGCTAGTGTAGAGTAAAGTAGAGTAGAGTAGAGTGGTGCTAGGTTAGGCTTGGCTAGGTTAGGGTAGAGTCAAGTAGAGTAGAGTAAAGTAGAGTATAGTAGAGTAGAGTAGAGAAGAGTATAGTAGAGTAAAGTATAGTACAATACATTAGAGTAGAGCTAGGTTAGGCTATGCTAGGCTAAGGAATGCTAGGCTAGAGTAGAGTAGAATAGAGTATAGTAGAGCTTAATAGAGTAGAGTAGAGTAGAGAAAGGTTAGGCTAGGCTAGGGTAGGCTAACCTAGGCTATGCCAGGCTAGGCTAGAGTAGAGTAGAGCAGAGTAGAATAGAGCTTGGTTAGGATAGGATATTCAAGTGTGCAATAGCAAAGAGTAGAGTAGTGTAGAGCAAAGTAGTGTGGAGCAAAGTAGAGTAGAGTAGAGCTAAGTTAGGCTAAGCAAGTCTTAGCTAAACTAGGCTAAGCCAAAGTAAAGTAGAATAGAGTATAAAAGAGTAGAGTAGAATGGAGTAGGGTAAAGTATAGTAGAGCTAGGTTAGGTTGAGCTAGCTAGGCTAAGTTAGAGTATAGTAGAGTAGAGTATAGTAGAATAGAGTTGATTAGAGTAGAGTAGAGTAAAGTATAGCAAGGTTAGCCTAGGCTAGGTAATGCTAGCTTAGCATAATAAAATAGAGTAAAGCAGAGTTAAGTAAGGATAGACTAGGCTTAACAAGACGAAAAGAGAGTAGAATAAAGTAGAGTAAAGTAGAGGAGAGCAGAGCAGAGCAGAGCAGAGCAGAGCAGAGCAGAGCAGAGAAGAGTAGAGTAAAGCTAGGTTAGGCTAAGTTAGGCTAGGCTAGAGTAGAGTAGAGTAGAGTAGAAAAGGATAGGGTAGGCTAGGTTAGGCTTAGAGTTGAGTAGAGTGGAGTAGACTAGAGTAGAGTAGAGTGGAGAAGAGTAGAGTAGAGAAGAGTATAATAGAGTATAGTAGAGTAGAGTAAAGTAGAGCTAGGTTAGGCTAGGCTAGGCTATGCTAAGAAGGGTAGAGAAAAGTAGAGAAGAGCAAAGAAGAATAGAGTATAGTAGAGCTAAGAAGAGTAGAGTAGAGTAAGGTTAGGCTAAGCTAGGCTAGGCTAGGCTAGGTTAAAGTAGAGTAGAGTAGCATTGAGAATAATAGGGTAGAGCAGAGCAGAGTAGAGTAGAAAAGAGTAGAGAAGAGTATAGTAGGGCAGAGTAGACTATAGTAGAGAAAAGCATAGCTTAGCAAAGTAGGACAGAGTAGAGTGGCACAAAGATGAGCAGAGTAGAGCAAAGTATAGCAGAGTAGAGCATAGTAGAGTAGAGAATAACAGAGCAGAGTAAAGCAAAGTATAGTAAAGCTAGGTTAAGTTAGGTTAGGCTGGGTTAGAGTAGAGTGGAGTAGAGTAGAGTAGAGTATAGTATAGTATAGTATAGTAGAGTTAGGATAGGTTAGGCTAGGCTAGGCTAGATAAGGCTAGAGTAGAGTAGAGTAAAGCTAGGTTAGGCTAAGTCGGCCTAGAGTACAGTAGAGCATAGTAGACTAGTGTAGAGTAGAGAAGAGAAGAGCAGAGCAGAGTGGAGCAGAGAAGAGTAGAGCAGAGTAGGGTAGAGCTAGGTTAGGCAAGGTAAGGCTAGGGTAAACAAGGCTAAGTTAGAGTAAAGTAGAGAAGAGTATAGTAGAGTAGAGAAAAGTAGAGCTAGGTTAGGCTATGCTAAGTAGAGTAGAGTAGAGTAGCATAGAGTATAGTAAAGTAGAGTAGAGTATAATTGAGTAGAGTTGAGTCTAGTAAAGAAGAGTAGGACAAGGTTAGGCTAGGCTAGACTGGGTTAGGCTAGGCTAGCCTTGGGCAGAATATAGTAAAGTATAGTAAAGTATAGTAGAGTAAAGTAGAGTAAAATAAATTAGAGTTAGGTTAAGCTAGGCAAGGCTATGCTAGGCTAAACTAGGCTATATTAGAGTTGAGTAGAGTAAAGCATACCAGAGTAAAGCAAAGTAGAGCATATAAGAGCATAGTAGAGTTAGGTTATGCTAAGCTAGCCTAGGCTAAGCTAGTTAGAGTGGAGTAGAGTATAGTGGAGTGGAGAGGAGTGAAGTGGAGTGGAGTGTAGTGGAGTGGAGTCGGGTGGAGTCTGGTCAGGTTGAGTCGAGTCGATTGGAATGGAGTGGAGTAGATTCGAGAGGAGTCGAGTGGAGTGGAGTCGAGTTTAGTGGTGTTAAGTTGAGTCGCATCGAGTGGAGACAAGTAGAGTAGAGTAGAGCTAGGTTAGGCTAGGCTAGGCTACAATAAAATGGAGTACAATAGAGTAGGGTAGAGTATAGTAGAGTAGATTTGAGTAGAGTTGAGTAGAGGAAAGAAGAGTTGTGGTAGGTTAGGCTTTGCAAGGCTAAGTTAGGCTAGGCTATGTCAAGTTAGCCTAGGTTAGAGTAGAGTATAGTAGAGTAGAGTAAAGTAGAGTAAAGTAGAGTAGAGCAGAGTAAGGCAAAGCAAAGTAGAGCAGATCAAAGCAGAGCAGAATAGAGTAGAGTAGACCAGACCTGAATAGAGTAGAGAAGAATATAGTAGAACAAAATAGAGTAGAGTAGAGTAGAGCATTCTAGAGTAGAGTAGGGCTAGGTTACATAAGGCTAGGCTAAGCTAGGGTAGGTTAGAATAAAGTAGAGAAGAATAGAGTAGAGCAAAATAGAGTAGAGCAGAGTAGAGTAGAGTAGAGAAGGCTAGAGTAGAGTAGAGCTAGGTTACACAAGGCTAGGCTAGGCTAGAATAAAGTAGAGTAGAGTAGAATAAGGCTAGGTTAGGTAATGCTATGCTAGGCTAAGCTAGAGAAGAGTAAAGTACAATTGAGTTGAGAAAAGTAGAGCCTAGGAGAGCTAGGTTAGGCTAGGCTAGGCTAGAGTAGAGTAGAGTAGAGTAGAGCATGGTTTAGCTAGGCTAACTTAGGCTCACTTAGAGTAGAGTAGAGTAGAGTATACTAGAGTCGAATAGAGTAGAGCTAGCTTAGGCTAGGCTAGGCTAGGCTTAGGTTGGATAGGTTAGGTTAGGCTAGAGTAGAGTAGAGCATAGTAGAATCGAGCTAGGTTACGCTCTGCTAGGTTAGAGTAGTGTAGAGAAGGGAGGAGCTGAGTAGAGCAGAGAAAAGTAGAGAAGAGCAGAGAAGAGCAGAGCAATGTAGAGTGGAGCAGAGTAGTGTAGAGCTAAGTTAGGCTAAGCTAGGCTAGGTTAAGTTATAGTAGAGTGGAGTAGAGTTGAGTATTGTAAAGTGTAGTTGAGTAGAGTAGAATAGATCTAGGTCAAGCAAGGCTTAGATAGACTATGTTGTAGAATAGAGAAGATTTAGGCTAGGTTGAGCTAAGCTAGGCTAGAGTAGAGTAGAGTAGAGTAGAGCAGAGCATTGTAGAGTAGAGTAGAGAAGAGCAAAGATGAGTAGAGTAGAGTAGAGAAAAATAGAGTAGAGTAAAGCAGAGCAGAGAAGAGTTGAGTAGTGCTAGGTTAGGCTAAGCTAAGCTAGGCTAGGGTAGGCTAAGCTAGAATCGAATAGAATAGAATAGAGTAGAGTATAGTAGAGTATAATAGAGTAGAGTAGTGTAGAGCTAGGATAGGCTAGGCTAGGCTTGGATGGGGTAGGGTAGGTTATGCTAAGCTATTCTCTAGTGGAGTAGAGTAGTCTAGAGTAAGGTTAGGCTAGGCTAGGCTAGGCAAGGTTAGAGTAGAGTAGAGTAGAGTAGAGTAAAGAAAAGTAAAGTAGAGCAAAGTAGAGAAGAGTAGAGTAGAGTAGAGATGAGCATAATAGAGTAGAGCTGAACAGAGTGGAGCAGAGTAGAGCAAAGATTAGTATAACAAAGAAGAGTAGAGTAAAGTTAAGTTAGGCTAGGATAGGTTAGAGTAGAGTAGAGTAGAGTTGAGCTAGGTTAGGCTAAGTTAAAGTAGACTACAGTAAAGTAAACCAGAGTAGAGCAAAGTAGAGCAACATAGAGAAGAGTAGAATAGAGTAGAGCATATCAGAATAAAGCAGAGCATAGAAGAGTAAAGCAAAGTCAAGCTAGGTTAGGTTAAGCTAGGTAAGGCAAGGCTAGGCTAGGCTAAGTTAGAGTAGAGTTGAGTAGAGTAGAGTAGATTAGAGTATAGTAAAGTAGAGTATAGTAGAGCTTGGTTAGGCTAGGCTAGGTTAGGATAGGTTTGGGCAGGCCAAGTTAGGCTAGGCAATGATAAAGTAGAGTAGAGTAGAGTTAAGTTAGGAAAAGCTAGGCTAGGATTGGCTGGGCTAGAGTAGAGTAGAGTAGACTAGAGAAGGGTAGAGTAGAGAAGAGTAGAGTAGAGTAGAATATAATATAGTAGAGTAGGTCAAGCTAGGTTATGCTAGGCAAGTAGAGGCTAGGCTAGGTTAGGGTAGACTTGAGTAGAGTAGAGTAAAGTATAGTAGAGTATAATAGAGCAGATTAGAGTCGAGTCAAGAAGAGTTGAGCAGGGTAGAGAAGAGCTAAATAGAGTAGAGTAGAGAGAAGTATAGGAGAGTGGAGTCGAGTAGAGTAGAGTAGAGCAGAGCAGACCAGAAGAGCAGAGTAGAGTTGAGTAGGGTAGAATGCAGTAGAGTAGAGAAAAGCAGTATAGAGTAAAGTAGAGTAGAGTAGAGTAGAGTTAAGAAGAATAGAGGTGAGCTTGATTAAGCTAGGCTAGGCTAGGGTAGAGTAGAGTAGAGTTGTGTAGTGTAGAGTAGAGCTAGGTTAGGCTCGGCAAGGTTAAGCTAGAGTAGAGTATTGTAGAGTAAAGCTAGATTAGGGTAGGCTAGGCTAGGCAAGAGTGGAGTAGAGTAGAGCTCGGTTAGGTAAGGTTATGCGAGGTCAGAGTAGAGTAGAATTGAGCAGAGTAAAGTGGATTAGAGTATAGTAGAGTAGAGTAAAATAGAATAGAATAGAGTAGAGTAGAGCAGAGTAGATTAAAGGCTTGGTTGGAGTTTTATTAAGTTGAGTAGTGTAGAGAAGAATGGAGTGGAGTAGAGTATAATGGATTAGACTAGAGTAGTACTTGGCAAGGTTAGCCTAGAGAAAAGGCCACGAAAGTAGAGTAGAGTCGTGTAGAGTAAAATATAGTAGAGTAGAGTGGAGTAGAGCTAAGTTAGGTTATGTCAAGCTAGGTAGGGTTAGGTTAGGCTATGCTAGGGTAGAGTAGAGTAGTGTAGAGCTAGGTTGGTTAGGCTAGGCTAGGATAGGTTAGAGAAGAGAACAATAAAGCAGAGCATAATAGAGTACAGTGGAACAGAGTTGAAAAGAGCAGAGTAGAGTAGAGCTAGATTAGGCGAGGCTAGGCTAGGCTAGAGTTGAGTAAAATAGAGTTGAGTAAGGTACATCTAGGTTAGGTTAGGCTAAGCTAGGTTAGGTTAGAGTAGAGTAGTGCAGAATAGAGAAGCGGAGAGTGTAGTAGAGTATAACAGAGTATAGTAGAGTATAGTAGAGTAGAGAAGAATATAGTAGAGTAGAGCAGAGTATGGCTAGGTTAGGTTAGGTTGGACAAGGCTAGGATAGAGTAGAGTAGGGTAGAGCAAAATAAAGTAGAGTAGAGTTGGGCAAAGCATAGTAGAGTAGAGTAGAGTAGAGAAGAGAAGAGTAAAGTAGAGCTGGGTTAGGCTAGGTTTGGCAAGGCAAGCTTAGACTAGCCTAGGCTAAACTAAAGTTAGGCTAGCCTAGAGTATAGTAGAGTAGACTGGAGCTAGGTTAGGATAGGCTAGGCTTGGCTAGGCTAAGTTAGTGTGGAGTATAATAGAATAGAATAGAGTAAAGTAGAGTTGAGTAGAGCTTGGTTAGGCTAGGTTATGTTAGGTTAGAGTAGAGTAGAGTAGAGTGGAGTAGAGTAAACTAGAGTATAGTAGAGTAGAGTTGAGTAGAGTATAATAAGGTTAGGCTAGGCTAGGCTAGGGTTGGTTCGCATAGGCTAGGCGAGGCAAAAGTAGTGTAAAGTAGAGTAAAGTGGTCCAACTAGACTAGGCTAGGCTAGAGTAGAGTAGAGTAGAGCATAGTAGAGTAGAGCATAGAAGAGCTGAGTATAGTAGAGAATAGTAGAGTAGAGTTGAGTAGAGCAGAGTAGAGCAGAGTAAAGAAGACTAGAGAAAAACAGAGCATAGTAGAGTAGAGTCCAGCACAGTAGAGCAGAGGAGAGTATAGTTAGGTTAAGCTAAGCTAGGCTAGGTTAGAGTAGAGTAGAGTTGAGTATTATGGTGTAGGGGAGAGTAGCGAAGAGTAGAGCTAGGTTACATTTGGCTAGAATAGGCTAGGCTTGGCCAATGTAGAGTGTTGTTGAGTACAACAGAGCAGAGTAGAGGACAGGAGATTAGAGCAAAGCAGAATAAAATAGAGAAGAGCTTGTTTAGGCTAAGATAGGTTAAGCTAGGCTAGGCTTGACAAGGTTAGGCTAAGCTAGAGCCTAGTAGAGTAGAGTATAGTAGAGTTATGTTAAGTTAGGCTAGGCTAGGCCAAAGTAGTGCAAAATAGAGTAGAGCAGAGTAAAGTAGAGAAGAGTTGAGCAAATCATAGTAGAGCAAAGTAGAGTAGAGAAGAGTAGAGAAGAGTAGAGCAGAGTAGAGCATAGCAGAGCAAAGCAGAGCAGAGTAGAGAAGAGTAGAGTATAGCAAAGTAAAGTAGAGCAAAGTAGAGGTAGGTTAGGCTAGGCTAGGTTGTAGTAGAGTAAAGTATAGAAGAAAAGAGTAAAGTAGAGTTAAATTGTGTTAGGCTAGGCTAATCTAGGCCAAAGTAGAGTTGAGTAGAGAGGTGTATAATAGAGCAGAGTAGAGTATGACAGAGTAGAGCAGAGTAGAGTAGAGTAGAGTAGAGAAGAGCTCGATTAGGTTAAGCTGGGCTAGAGTAGTTTAGAGTAGAGCTAAGTTTGTCTACCTTAGGTTAAGCATGGTTAGAGTAGAGTAGAGTATAATAGAGCTGAGCTAGGTTAGGTTAGGCTAGGCTAGGCTAGGGTAGGCAAGGCTAAGCTAGGCTAGGTTAGGCTAGAGTAGAGAAGTAGAATAGAGTATAGTAGAGTATAGTAAAGCTAGGTTAGGCTAGGTTAGGTTAGGCTAGGGTAAGTTAGGCTAGAGTAGAGAGGAGTAGAGTAGGGTAGGGTAGAGTAGAGCTGAGTAGAGCATAATAGAGCAGAGCAGATTATAGCAGGATAGAAAAGTAGAGCAAAGCAGAGTATAGTAGAGTAGATTAGAAAAAATAAGAGCAGTGCAAAGTTGAGTATTACAGAGCAGAGTAATATAGTGCAGAGTAGAGTAGTGCAGGATGGAGGAGATAAGAGTAAAGAATAGAAAGTAGACCAGAGTAGAATAGAGAAGAACATAGTAGAGTAGAGCTAGGTTAGGCTATGCTAGGCTAAGCTAGAGTAGAGTAGAGTAGAGTAAAGTAGAGTTGAGTAGAGTAGAGTGGAGCAAAGCTTGAATAGGATAGGTTAGGATTAGCTAAGTTAGAGTAAAATAGAGTAGAGTAGAGTACAATAGGCAAGAGCTTGTTAGATATGGCTAAGCTAGGCTAGGCAAGCCTATGATAAGGTAGGGTAGGATAAGTTAGATTAGAGTAGAGTAGAGTAGAGTAAATTGGAGTAAAGTAGAGTAAAGTAGAGTAGAGCAAGGTTAGGCTATGTTAAATTAGGCTAGGCTAGCATTGAGTAGAGTAGAATAGATTAGAGTAAAGAGTAGAGCAGAGAAGAGCAAAGCAGAGAAGAGTAGAACAAATAGAGCAGAGTAGAAAAGAGTAGAGCATTATAGAGCAGAGTAGAGAAGAGCAAACTAGAGTGAGCATAGCAAAGTTAGGTTAGGTTAGGTTGGGCTAAGCTAGGCTTGGCTAAAGTAGAGTACAGTTGAGTAGAGTAGAGTAGAGTATATTAGAGTTGAGTTGAGTTGAGTCAAGTAGAGTAGAGTGGAGTAGAGCTAGGTTAGGGTAGGCTAGGCTGGAGTAGAGTAGAGTAAAGTATAGTTGAGTAGAGTAGAGTAGAGCAGAGTAGAGCAGAGTAGAATAGAGTAGAGAAGAGTAAAGTAGAAAAGAGAAGAGCAGAGTAGAGTAGAGCAGAGAAGAGTAGAATTGAGTAGAGTAGAGAAAAGCTTAATAGAGTATAGCAGAGTATAGTAGAGTAGAGCAGAGTAGAGCTAGGTGAGGTAAGGCTAGAGTAGATTAGAGTAGAGTAGAATAGAGCTAGCTTAGGCTAGGCTAGGCTAGGATAGAGTAGAGTAGAGTAAAGCAGAGTAGAATACAGTAGAGTATAGTAGATTAGGGTAGAGCTAAGTTTGGTTAGGCTAGGTTTAGCAAAGGTAGGTTAGGCTAGGCTAGACAAGGATAAGCTAGAGTAAAGTAGAGTAGAGTAGAGTAAAGTAAAGTAGAGTAAGGTTAAGATAGGATAGGCTAGAGTGCAGTAGAGTAGAGTAAAGTAGAGTAGAGTAGAGCAAAGCAAAGTAGAGAAGAGATGACAAAAACAAAGTAAAGTAGAGCAAAAAAGAGTAGAGTAGAGCAAAGTAGAGCAAGGCTATGCTAGGCTAGAGTAGTGTAGAATAAAGCTAAGTTAGGTTAGGTTAGGTTAGGTTAAGTTAGAGTAGAGTAGAGTAAAGCAAAGTAGAGCAAGTTTAGGGTAGGCTAGGCTAGGCAAGGTTAGGCTACGCTAGGCTATGTAAGAGTAGAGTAGAGTTGAGTAGAGTAGAGTAGAGCTAGGTTAGGATATGCTAGGTTATAGTAAAATAGAGTAGAGTAAAGTATAGTAGAGGAGAGTATAGGAGAGTAGAGTAGAGTTTAGTAGAGTAGGGAAAAATAAAGAAGAATAGACCATAATAGAATAGAGTAGAGTAGAGCAAAGTAGAGAAAAGAAGAGTAGAGCAGAGCATAGTAATGCAAAGTAAAGAAAAGCTAGTTTAGGCTAGGATAAGAAAAACTAGACTAGGCTAGAGTAGAGTAGAGTTGGGCAGAGCTAGGTTAGGCTAGGCTAGGTTAGAGTATATTATAGTAGAGTAGAGTAGAGTAGAGTAGAGTAGAGCTAGGTTAGGCTATGCAAGGCTAGGCTAGAGTATAGTAGAGTAAAGTAGAGTAGAGCTCGATTAGGCTAGGCTAGGCTATGTTAGGATTGAGTAGAGTAGAATAGAGTTGTACAAAGAAGAGCAGAGCTGAGTAGAGTAGAGCATAGTAGAGTTGAGCAGAGTAGAGTACCGAAGAGCAGAAAAGATTATAGTAGAGTAGAGTTGAGTGGAGTAAAGCTAGGTTAAGCTCAGCTAGGCAAGGTTAAGCAAGGTTAGAGTATAATAAAGTAGAGTTCATAGAGTATAGCAGAGTAGAGTAGAGTATAGTATATTTGAGAATAGTAGAGTAGAGAAGACCTAGGTTAGGCTAGGCTAGGTAAGGCTAATCTAGGCTAAGCTAGGTTAGCCTAAGTTAGAGTAGAGTAGAGTAGAGTAGAGTGGAGTAGAGTAGGGTAGTGTAGAGTAGAGTAGAGCAAAGTAGAGTATAGTAGAATGGAGTAGAGAGAGGTAGAGTAGAGTAGAGGAGAGTAGAGCAGAGCAGAGTAGCGCAGAGTAGAGTAAGGTTAAGCTAGGCTATGCTAAGCTTCCTAGGCTTGAGTTGAATAGAGTTGAGTGAACTTGAGTAAAGAAGAGTAGAGCTATGTTAGGCTAAGCTAGGTTAGAGTAGAGTAGAGTAGAGTGGAGTAGAGTAGAATAGAGTAGAGTAGATTAGAGTAAAGTAGAGTAGAGCTAGGTTAGGCTAGGGTAGCATAGGCTAGGCTAGAGTATAGTAGAGTAGAGTAAAGTAGAGTAGAGTAGAGTTTGGTTTTGCTAGCATAGGCTAGAGTACTATATGGAAGAGTAGAGTAGAATAGAGTAGAGCAAAGTAGAGAAGAGTTGACCAAAGTAGATTATGGCATAGTAGAGTAGAGAAGTGCAGGGTAGAGCAGAGAAGAGTGTAGCTAGGTTAGGCTAGGCTAAGCTAAGTTAGGTTAGGCTAGGCTAAGCTAAAGTAGAGTATAGTTGAGTTGAGTAGAGTAGAGCGAGGTTAGGTAAGGCTAGGATAGGCTAAAGTAGGCTAGAGTACACTAAAGTAGAGTAGAGTAGAGAAGAGTAATGTAGAAAAGCAGAGCAGAGTGGAGCAGAGTAAAGAAGAGTAGAACAAAGCAGAGTAGAGAAGAGTAGAATAGAGCAGAGCACAACAGAGTAGAGCAGCACAGAGCAGAGCTTGGTTAGGCTAGGCTAGAGTAAAGAGAGTAGGATTGAGTAGAGTAGAGAAGAGCTAAACTAGGTTAGGTTAGGCTAGGCTAAGCTAAGCTAGGCAAGGTTAGAGTAGTAGAGTACAATAGAATAAAGTAGAGTAGAGTTTGTTTAAGCTAAGTTAGGCAAGGTTAGGCCAGGCTAGAGAGGAGTAGAGTAGAGTAAAGTAGAGTTGAACAAAGTAGAGCAGAGGAGAATAGAGCACAACAAAGTAGAGTAGAGTAGAGCAAACAAGAGCAGAGCAGAGCTTGGTTAGGTTAGGCTATGATAGGCTAGCTAGGCTAGTCTAGGCTAGGCTGGAGTTGAGTAAAGTATAATAGAGTAGAATAGAGCAGAGCTAAGTTAAGTTTGGCTAGGCTACTCTAGAGTAGAGTAGAGTAGAGCAAAGTAGAGTAGTGCAGATTAGAGTAGAGTAGAGCAAAGCACGGTAGAGTATAGTAGAGTTGAGTTGAGCTGAGCCGAGTAGAGAATGGTAGAGTAGAGCAGACCTAGGTTTGGCTAGGCTAAGCTAAAATAGAGTAGATTAAAGTAGAGTAGAGTAGAGTAAAGTAGAGTAATGTAGAATAGAGCTAGGTTAAGCTTGGCTAAGCTAGGCTAGACTAGAGTTGAGTAGAGTAGAGTAGAGTAAAGTGGAGTAGAGAAGGGCAAAAAATAGTAGAGTAGAGTAGAGTGGAGTAGAGTAGAGTAGAGTAGAATAAAGAAGAGTAGAGTAAAGGAGAGCAGAGTAGAGCATAGCAGAGTAAAGAAGAGCAGAGTAGAGTAGAAGAGCAGAATAGAGTAAAGTAGAGCATAATATATTAGAGTAGAGTATATCAAGGTAGAGTAAAGAGGAGCAGAGCAGAGTAGAGCTTAGCTAGGTTAGGCAAGGCTAAGCTAGGCCAAGATAGGTTAGGATAGAGCAAAGTAGTGTAGAGTAGGGTAGTGTAGTGTCTAGTATAGTAGAGTAGCGTAAGGTTAAGGTAGGCTGGCTCTAGGCTAGGCTAAGATAGAGTAGAGTAGAGTAGAGTAGAGTGGAGTAAAGCTAAATTCAGTTAGGCTAGGCTAGAGTACAGTAGAGTAGAGTAAAGTAGAGTTAAGGAGAAGAGACGAGAATAAAGGAGAGGAGAGGAGAGTAGAGGAGGGGATAGGAGAGGAGAATGAAGAGAGCAAAGTAGAGCAAAAATAAATAAAGTAGCATAGAGCAAAATAGAGCAGCATAAAAAAAGTTGATTAGAGTTAAGAAGAGAAGAGTAGATTAGAGCAGAATAAAGTAAAGGAGAGTGGAGTAGAGCTGAGAAAAATAGAGCAGAATAGAGTAGGGCAAGGTAGAGTAGAGCTGAGCTAGTTTAGGCTAGGCTAGAGTAGAGTAGAGTAAAGTAAAGTAGAGTAAAGTAAAGTAGAGTATGCTAATGCTTGGTTAAGCTAGGTTAGGCTAGACTAGGTTATAGTAGGGTAGAGTAGAGTAGAGTAGAGTAGAGTTGAGTAGAATAGAGTAGAATAGAGTAGAGGTAGGTTACGTTAGGCTAAGCTAGAGTAAAGTCGAATAGAGCAGAGTAGAGCAAAGAAGTGTAGAGAAGACCAGAGTAGAGCAGAGTATATAAGAACAGAGCAGAGCAGGGCTAGGTTAGGCTAGGTTAGGTTAGGCTAAGCTAGGCTAGGCTAGAGTATAGTAGAGTAGAGTAGAGCTAGGTTTGGAAAGGATATGTTAGGTTATAGTGGAGTAGAGTAGTGTATAATTGATTAGAGTATAGTAGAGTGTAATAGAGTAGATTAGTGTAGAGTAGAGTAAAAGCTATACTAAAATATTATTAAGTAGAGTACTGTAGAGAAGAATAGAGTAGAGTAGAGTTTAGTAAAATATAATATAGTAGAGTAAAGTAGAGCTAGGTTAGGCTAACCAAGGCTAGGCCAGGCTAGGTTAAGCTAGGCTATAGTAGAGTGGAGTAGAGTGGACTAGAGTAGAGTAGATTAGAGTAGAGCAGAGTAGAGTAGAGTAGTGCAGAGTAGAGTAGAGCTAGGTTAGATTAGGCTAGGCTAGGGTAGAGTAGAGTAGAGTAGAGCTAGGCTAGGCTAGGCAAAGCTAAGCTAGGTTAGAGTAGAGTAGAGTAGAGTATAATAGAGTATAGTATGGTATGGTAGAGTACAGCAATGTAGATCTTCGTTAGGCTAGGCAAGCCTAGGCTAGTTTAGGCTAAGCTAGGCTAGAGTGTAGTAGAGTATACTAGAGTAGAGTAGAGAAGAGTAGAGTAGAGTAGAGCTATGTTAGGTTAGGCTAGATAGGACTAGGCTAGAGAAGAGTATAGTAGATTATAGTAGAGTAGAGCAGCAAAGAAGAGTAGAGCAGAGTATAGTAGAGTGGAGTAGAGTAGTGTAGTATAGTGAAGAGTAGGATAGAGCAGAGCTAAGTTAGGCTAGGTTGGGATAGGTAAGGTTGGTCTAGGATAGGCTAGGCTAAGGCTAATCTAGGCTAGAGTAGAGTAGAGTATAGTAGAACATGGTTAGGCTAGGCTAGGCTAAGTTAGAGTAAAGTAGAATAGAGTAGAGTAGAGTAGAGTAAAGTGGAGTAATGCTTTGTAGGCTAGGCTAGGCTAGGTTAGAGTAGAGTAGAGTTGAGTAGAGTAGTGTAGAGTAGAGTAGACTAGAGTTGAGTAGAGTAGAGCTAAGATGGGCTAGGTGAAGCTATGCTTTTTTAACATAGGCTAGGCTAGGATAAGTTAGAGTAGAGTATAGTTCAGTTCGGCCAGGCTAGGTTAGGTTAGAGTAGAGTAAAGTAGAGTATAGCAGAGAAGAGCAAAACGTAGAATAGTAGAGTAGAGTAGAGAACGGTGAAGTAGGGAAGAGTAGAGTAGACTAGAGTAGAGCAAACCTGAGCAGAGCTGAGCAAAGCAGAGTAGTGCTAGGTTAGCATAAGCTATGCTAGGTTAGCATAAGTTAGGCTAGGTTAGGTATGGTTTGAATAGAGTAGAGTATAGTAGAGTAGAGTAGAGTAGAGTAGAGTAGAGTAGAATAGAGTAGAGTAGAGTAGAGTATAGTAGAGTATAGTTAGGTTAGGCTCGGCAAGGCTAGGTTAGGCTAGGTTAGGCCAGACAAGGGTAGAGTAGAGTAGAGTAGGATAATGTCAAGAGAGGTAGGTAAGGCAAGGCTAGGCTCGGCTTGGCTAATATTGAGTAGAATGGAATAGAGTAGAGTAGAGTAGAGCAGGGAAAAGCATAGTAGAGTAAAGAAGAGCAGAGTAGAGTAGAGTAGAGCAGTGTAGAGTAGAGCAGATTAGAGAAGAGTAGAGCAGAGTAGTGTAAAGTAAAGAAGAGAGAAGTAAAGCTAGTTTGACTAGGCTAGGTTACAGCAGATTAGGGTAGAGTGGAGTAGAGCTTCATTAGGCTAGGCTAGGCATATTTAGGCAAGAGTAGAGTTATGTAGAGAATAGTGGACTAAAGTAGAGCAAAGTAGAGCAGAGTAGAGTAGAGTAAAGTAGAGCTATGTAGGCTTAGCTAGGTTAATCAAGGTTAGAGTGGAGCATAGTAGATTAAAGTACATTAGAGGAGAGTAGAGTTGAGTAGAGCAGAGTTGTGCTAGGTTAGGTTAGGTTAGGGTAAGCTAGACTAGCTAGAGTAGAGTAGTAGAGTATTATAAAGTAGAGTAGAGCTATGTTAAGTTTGGTTAAGTAAGGTAAGGCTAGGTTAGAGTAGAGTAAAGTATAGTAGAGTAAAGTAGAATAAAGTAAAGCAAAGTAGAGTAGAGAAGAGTAGAGGAGAGCAGAGTAGAGTAGTGTAAAGTAAAGCAGAGTATAGTAGAGTAGTGTAAAGCAAAGTAGAGTAGAGAATAATAGAGTGGAGTAGAGTAGAGCAGAGTAGAGAAGAGCAATGAAGAGTAGAGTAGAGAAAAAAAGAAGTAGAGTAGAGTAGAGAGGAGCAGAGTAGAGTAGAGTAGAGCGAGGCTAGGCTATAGCAGAATAGAGTAGTGTAGAGGAAAGTAGAGTGGAGTAGAGTAGAGTAAAGCTATATTTGGCTAGGCTAGACTTTTCTAAGTTAGAGCAGAGTAGAGTAGAGTAGAGTAGAGTGGAGTAAAGTAAAGTAGAGTAGAGTAGAGTAGAGTAAAGAAGAGAAGAGTAGAGCAGAGTAGAGTTGAGTAGAGTAGAGTAGAGCAGAGTAGACCAGAGCAAGGTTATGCTAGGCTAAGCAAGGCTAGGCTATGCGAGGCTAGAGTAGAGCAGAGTAGTGTAGAGAGAGCTTAGTAGAGCAAAGCAGAGTAGTGGATAGGAGAGCAGAGTAGGGAAGAGAAAAGAAGAGCAGAGTAAAGTACAGTAGAGTTTTGTAGAGCAGAGTAGAGCAGCACTAGTTTAAGCTAGGCAAGAATAGAGTAGAGTAGATAAGAGTAGAGTAGTGTAATATATAGTAGAGCTAGGTTAGGTTAGGCAAAGTTAGACTAGGCTAAACTAGGCTAGGTTAGAGTAAAGTAGAGTAGAGTAGAGTAGTGTAGAGTATAATATAGTAAAGTAATGTAAAGTAGAGCAAGGTTAGGCTAGGCTAAGAAAGGATAGGCTAGGCTATAGTAGAATAGAGTAGAGTAGAGTAGACATGAGTAGATCTAGGCAAGGTTAGGCTAGGCGAGGGTAGCTAAGCTAGACTAGGCTAGGCTTGGCTAGGGTAGGAGAGTTGAGTAGTGTTAGGTTAGGCTAGGCAATGTAAGGCTAAGCTAGGCTAAGCTAGAGTAGAGTATAATAGAGTAATGTATAGTAGAGCTAAGTTATGCTAGTCTAAGCTCCATAAAGTACGAGTAGAGTAGTGTAGGCTAGAGTAGAGGATAGCAAAGTAGAGTAGACTAGAGTAGTACAGAGCATAGTAGAGCGAAGTAGAGTACAGGAGAGTAGAGAAGAGAGGAGAATGGTAGAGTAGAGCAAAGTAGAGTGTTACAATGTAAAGTAGAGCTATTTTAGACTAAGCTAGGCTAGGCTAGAGTAGAGTACAGTATAGCTAAGTTAGCCTAGGTTAGAGTAGAGTATAGTAGAGTAGAGTAGTATAGAGTATGGTAGAGTATAGTAGAGCAGAGTAGAGTAGAGTAGAGTAGGGTAAAGTAGAGTTGAGTAGAGCTAGGTTTGGTTGGGCTAAGCTAGGCTAGGCCAGGCTTAGGTAGGCTAAGCTAGGCTGGAGTAGAGTAGTGTAGAGTAGACTAGAGTATAGTTGAGTAGAGCAAAGATAGGTTAGGTGAGGCTGGAAAAGATAGGGCTAGGATAGGCTATGTTAGGCTAGGCTAGGTTAGATTAGAGTAGAGTAGAGAGAAATAGAGTATAGTAGAGTAGAGCAGAGTAGAGTAGAGCAAAGTAGAGTAGAGTAGAGAAGAGGAGAGCAAAGTAGAGCAGAGTAGAGTAGAGGAAAGAAGAACTAAGTTAGGCTTGGCTAGGTTAGAGTAAAGTAGAGTAGAGTAGAGTATTATAGAGAAGAATAAAGTAAAGCAGGGTAGAGCTAGGTTAGGCTATGCTAAGCTAGGCTAAGCTAGGTTATGATTGAAAAGTCTAGGCTATGCTAGAGTAGAGTAGAGTAGAGCTAGGTTAGGCTTGGTTAACCTAGGCTTTGCTAGAGTATAGAGTGGAGTAGAGTAGAGTAAAGAGGAGCAAAGTATAACAGACTAGAGTAGAGTAGAGAAGAGTAGAGTAGATTAGAGTAGAGCTTGGTTAGGTTAGGCTACGTTAGAGTAGAGTCGAGTATAGATGAGCTGAGCAAGGTTAGACTAGGCTAGGCTCGAGAAATGTATGCTAGGCTAGAGTAGAGTAGAGTAGAGTAGAGTAGAGCTTGGTTAGGCTAGGTTAGGCCAGGGTAGAGTAGAATAGTGTAGAGTAGAGTAGAGTATAGTATAGTAGAGTAGAGTAGGGTAAAGTAGAGGAGAGGAGAGGAGAGTAGAGTAGAGTAGAAAGGTAGAACAAAGAATATAGAGTAGAATAGAGCATAGCAGTGCATAGTATAGTAGAGTAGAGTAGACTAGAGCAGAGGTAAGATAAACAAGGGTAGGCTAGGCTAGAGTAAAGTAGAGTGGAGTAGATTAGAGTAGAGCTAGGTTAGGTTAGGTAAGGATAGGGTTGGCAAGACTAGGCTACACTAGAGTAGAGTAGTTAGAGTAAAGTAGAATAGAGCAAGATTAGGCTAGGCTAGGTAAGGCTAGAGTAGAGTAGAGTAGAATATACTAGAGTATAGTGGAGTAAAGTAGAGAAGAGTAGAGTAGAGTGGAGTAGAGTAGAGTTGAGTAGATTAGAGGAGAGGAGAGGAGAGGAGAGGTTAGTAGAGGAGAGTAGAGTAAAGCTGAGTAGAGCATAGTAGAGTAGAGTAGAGTAGATTAGAGAAGAGTAGAGCAGAGTAGAGTATAGGAAAGAAAAGTAAAGTAGAGAAGAGCAGAGCAAAGCAGAGTAGAGAAGAGCAAAGCAGAGTAGTAGAGTAGACTAGGGCAAAGTAGAGAAGAGCATACAAAAATAGAGAAGAGCAGAGTGGAGTAGAGAAAAGTATTGCAAAGTAGAGTAGAGAAGAGCAAATAAGTGTAGAGTAAAGAAAAGTTAGGTTAGGAAAGGGTTAGCTTGGCTAGAATAGAGTAGAGAAGAATTGAGTAGAGTAGAGCTAGGTTAGGCTAGGCTAGGCTAGAGTACAATAGAGCATAGTAGAGTAGAGTAGAGTAGACCTGAGCATAGCAGAGCAAAAAGGAGCTGAGTATAGCATAGTAGAGTAGAGTAGAGTAGAGTAGAGCAAAGCATAGCTAGGTTAAGCTAGGCTATGCTAGGCTAGTCTAGAGAAGAGTAGAATAAAGTATTATAGAGTAAAATAGAGTAGTGCTAGGTTATGTTAGGCTAAGCTAGGCTTAGTTAGAGTAGAGCAGAGTAGAGTGGAATATATCAGAGTAATGTAGAGTAAAGTAGAGTAAAGCTAAGTTAGGCTAGGCTATGCTAGTGTAGGCTAAGAAAGGATAAGCTAAGCTAGGCTAGAGTAGAGTAGAGTAGAGTAGAGTAGAGTAGAGTAAAGTAAAGTAGAGTTAGGTTACACTAGGCTAGGCTAAATTAGGCTAAAGCAGACTAGAGTGGAGTATAATAGAGTAGAGAAGAGTAAAGCAAAGTAGAGTAGAGCATAGTAGAGTAGAACATAGTAATGTAGAGCAGAGCAAAACAGAGCATTATAGAGCAAAGTAAAGTACAATAGAGCAAAGAAAATCTGAGTGGAGCAGAGCAGAGTGGAGAACAAAGCTAGGTTAGGCTTGGCTAGGCTCGACCAGTCAAGAGTTGAGTAGAGTATAGTAGAGTGTAGTAGAATCTAGTAGAGCAGACCAAAGTAGAGTAGAGCAGAGTAGAGTGGAGCAAAGCAGAGTAGAGTGGAGTAGAGCAGAGTAGTGTAGAACAGAGCAGAGCAAAGAAGTGCAGAGTAGACTAGAGTAGAGTAAAGTTTTGTAGAGAAAATCAAAGTAGAGTAGAGTAGAGCTAGGTTAGGCTAGGCTAAGCTTGGCAAGCCTCGACTAGCTTAGAGTAGAGTAGAGTAGAATAGAGTAGAAATGAGTAGAATGAGTAGAATAGAGTAGAGTAGAGTAAAGTAGAGCATAGCTAATTAGGCTCGCCTAGGCTAGGTTATAGTAGGGTAGACTAAAGTAGAGTTGATAGAGTAAAATACAGTAGAGTAGAGGTAGGTTAGGCTAAGATAGGCTAGGATAGGCTAGGCTCTACAAGGATAAGCTAGGATAGGGTAGGCGAGTGTAGAGAAGAGTAAAGTAGAGTGGAGTAGAGTATAGCTAGCTTAGGCTAGGTTAGAGTAGAGTAGAGTAGTGCAAACAAAAGTAGAGTACAGTAGAGTAGAGTGTAGTTTAGAGTAGGGTGTAGTGTAGAGTAGAGTAGAGCAAAGCAAAGTAGAGAAAAGTAGAGGAGAGTAGAGCTAGGTTAAGCTAGGTTAGGCTAGGCTAGAATAGAGTAGGATAAAGTAGAGTAGACTAGAATAGAGTATAATAGACCTAGGTTATGCTAGGCTAGGCTAAGGTAAGTTAGACTAGGCTAGACTAGGCTAGAGTAGAGTAGACTACAATAGAATGGAGCTAAGTAAGGTTAGGTTAGGGTAGGCTAGAGTATAATAGAGTAGAGACTAGTAGAGTAGAGTAGAGCTGAGTAGAGCATAGTAGAGTAGAGCAAAGCCTATTAGAGTAGAGTAGTGTTGACCATAATTGAGTAAAGTAAGGTTAGGCTAAAAGAGGCTAGGCTAGGCTAGCTAAGCTTGGCTAGAGTAGAATAGAGTAGAGTAGAGCTTGGTTAAGCTAGACTAGGCTCTGCTAAGCTAGGCTAGAGTAGAGTAGAGTAGAATAGAGAAGAGTAGAGTAGAGCAGAGAACATAAAAGTAGAGGAGAGGATAAATAGAAGAGTAGAGCAAGTAGAATTGAGAAGAGCAGAGCATAGCAGAGTAGAGCTTCGATAGGCTATGTTGGGCTAGGTTAGGCTAAGTTAGAGTACAGTGTAGAGTTAAGTAGGGTAGAGTAATGTAGAGTAGAGTAGAGTATAGTACAGTATAATAGAGTAGAATAGAGTAGAATAGAGTAGAGTTAAGTAAAGCTAGGTTATGTTTGGCTAGGCTAGGCTAGGCATGGCTAAAGTAGAGTAAAGTAGAGCATAGCTAAGCAAAGCAAAGTAGAGTAGAGAAGAGAGGAGCAGAGCAGAGCAGAGTAAAGCAGAGTAGAGCAGAGCTAGGTTAGGCAAGGTGAGGTTAGGTTAGGCTAGGCTAGGATAGGCTAGGTTGGAGTCGAGTAGAATAGGGTAGAGTAAAGATTTGTTAGGTTAGGTTAGCATAGGCTTTGGTAGGCTAAAGTGGAGTAGAGTAGAGTAGAGTATAGTAGAACAGAGCAGTGCAGAGTTGAGTAACACAATAGAGCAGAGTACAACAAAGTAGAGCAGAGAAGAATACAATAGAGTAGAGTAGAGTAGAGCAAAGTAGAACAGAGTAGAGCAGAGCATAGTAGAGTAGAGTAGAGTAGAGTAGAGTAGAGTAGAGTAGAGCAGAGAAGAGTAGAGTAGAGCAGAGCAGAATAGAGTAGAGTTGAGTAGAGTATAGTAGAGCAGAGCTGAGCAAACTAGAGCAGAGTATAGCAGAGCTAGGTTAGGCTAGGCTAGGCTAAGCTAGGCCAGGCTTGGATACAATATAGTAGAGCTAAGTTAGGCTAGGCTAGGTTAGAGTAAAGAAGAGTAAAGTAGGGTAGAGTGGAGTAGAGGAGAGTAGAGTAGAGCAGAGCTTGGTTAAGCTATGTTAAG
Source organism: Vanilla planifolia (assembly GCA_023846275.1). Taxonomy (NCBI): domain Eukaryota; kingdom Viridiplantae; phylum Streptophyta; class Magnoliopsida; order Asparagales; family Orchidaceae; genus Vanilla; species Vanilla planifolia. The sequence goes on along the minus strand of JAIUJO010000754.1, from coordinate 130,667 downwards.
CAAGGTTAGGCTATGCTAGGCTAGGTTAGGCTTGGCTATGCTAAAGTAGAGTAGGGTATAACAGAACTAGGTTAGGCTAGGCTAGGCTAGGCTTGAGTATAATTGAGTATAGTAGAGTAAGGGAGAGCATAGCAGAGTAGAGTAGAGTAGAGCATTATTGAGCAACGTAGAATAGAGTAAAGCAGAGCATAGAAGAGCAAATAGAGTTTAGGCTAGGCTAGGCTAGGTTTGGTTAGGGTAGGCTTGAATAGAGTAGAGAAGAGTAGAGTTAGGAAAAGTTAGGCTTGGTTGGGCTAAGCTAGCTTAGAGTAGAGTAGAGTAGAGTATAGTAGAGTAGACTAGACTAGAGTAGAGTAGAGTGGAGTAGATTAGAGTAGAGTAGAGTAGAGCATATTATAGTAGAGTAGTATAGTGGAGCTATGTTAGGCACTGCTAGGTTAGGCAAGGCTAGGTTAGACTGGAGAAGAGTAGAGTTGAGCTAGGCTAGGTTTGGTAAGGCTAGGATAAGTTAAGATAGAGTTTAGTAGGGTATAGTAGAGTAGAGTAGAATAGAGCAGAGCATGGAAGAGAGAAAAAGAGCATAGAAGAGTGGTGTAGAGTAGTGTTAGGTGAGGTTAAGCTAAGTGAGGCTAGGCAAGGCTAAACTAGGGCTACACTAAGCTAGCCTAGAGTAGAGTAGAGGAGATTAGAGTAGAGTAGAGCTAGGTTTGGCTAGGCTAGGCTAAGCTAATGTAGATTAGAGTAGAGTAGAGTAGAGTAGAGCTTAGCTAGGCTAGGCTAAGAAAGGTAAGAGTAGAGTAGAGTTGAGAAGAGCATAGCATAGCAGAGCAGAGTAGAGAAGAGTAAAACAGAGCAAAGTAGAAAAGAGTAGCGTATGGTACAGCAGAGTAGAGTGGAGTATAGCAAAGCAGAGTTGAGTAGAGTAGAGTATAGTAGAGATAAGTTAGGCTAAGTAGGCTAGGTTTGAGCAGAGTACGGTAAAGTGGAGTAGAGTAGAGTAGAGTAGAGAAGAGTATGGTAGAGTAGAGTATAATAGAGTAAAGTAAAGTAGAGTAGAGCTAGGTTAGGCTGAGCTAGGCTATAGTAGAGTAGAGAAAAGTAGAGTGGAGTAGGGTAGAGCTAGGATAGGTTAGGCTAGGCTAGTCTATGTTAGGTTAATCTAGCCTAAGCTGAGCTAAGCTTTTCTAAAGTAGAGTAGAGTAGAGCAGAGTAGAGCAAAGCAGAGCAGAGTAAAGTTTAGGTTGGTTTGCCTAGCCTAGGCATGGCTTGGTTAAGCTAGGCTAGAGTGGAGTAGAGTAGAATAGAGCTAGGATAGCTTAAGCTAGGATATGCTTGAGTAGATTACTGTAGAGTAGAGTAGTGTAAAGTAGAGCAGAGCAAAGTAAAGTAGAGCAAAGTAGAGTAGAGTAGAGTAGAGAATAATAGAGCAAAGTTAAGCAGGGTAGAACAGAGTATAGTAGAGCAGAACAAAGTAGAGAGATCTTTGTTTATTAAGGTTAGGCTGGGTGAAAGTAGGCTAGAGTAGAGTGGAGTAGAGTAGAGTAGAGTAGAGTATAGAAGAGCAAAGTAGAGCAGAGTAAAGAAAAGCAGAGAAGAGCAAAGCATAACATAGTAGAGTAAAGCTAGGTTAGGTTAGGCTAGGCTAGGCTAGGGTATAGTAGTGCAGAGTTAAGTTAGGCTAGGCTAGGCTACATTGGATTAAAGTAGATTAGAATAGAGGAGAGTAGAGTAGAGAAGAGTATAGCAAAGTTAGGATAGGCTAGCCTAGGTAAGGCTTGCCTTGGTAAGGCTAGGCAAGAGTGGAGTCATGTAGAGTAGACCAGAGTGAGGTTAGGCTATACTAGGCAAGGCTAGAGTATAATAGAGTAGAGTAGAGTAGTGTAGAGTAGAGCAGAGTAGACAAGAGTAGAGTAGAGTAGAGTAGAGCAGAGTATAGCAGAGTGGAGTAGAGCAGAGAAGAGTAGAGTAGAGTAGAGTATAGCAGAGGAGAGCAAGGTTATGCTAAGCTAGGCAAGGCTAGTTATAATAAAGTAGATTAGGATAGACTAAAGTAGAGTTGAGTAAAGCATAGTTGAGTAGAGCTTGGTTAGGCCAGGCTAGGCAAGGCTAGGGTAGGCTAGGCTAGGCTATAATCGAGTAGAGTAGAGTGGGGTAGAGCTTGTTTAAGCTGGGCTAGGATAGGCTAGAGTAAAGTAGAATAGAGTAGAGTAAAGCTGAGCTAAGTAGAGAACAGTAAAGTATAGTAGTGTAGAAATAGAAGGGTAGAGCAGAGCAGAGTGAGAAGATTAGAACAAAGTAGAGTAGAGCTTAGTTAGGCTAAGTTGGGTTAGGTTTTAGTAGAGTAGAGTAGAGTTGAGTAAAGTAGAGTAGAGTAGAGTAGAGTATAATAGAGTAGAGTAGAGTAAAGTAGAGCTAGGTTAAGCTAGGCTAGTCTAAGATAGGCTCGAGTATAGTAGAGTAGAGTAAAGCTAAGATAAGTTAGGCTAGGTTAGGCTAGGCTAAAGTTGAGTAAAGTATAGTATAGCATAGCATAGTTGAGCAAAGTAAAGTAGAGTAGAGCAGAGAAGAGTAGAGCAGAGTAGAGTAGAGTACAATAGAGTAGATGAGAGCTAGGTTAGGCTAGGCTGGAGGTGAGTAGAGTAGGGTAGAGTAGAGTAGAGAAGAGATACGTTAGGTTAAGTTAGGCTAGGCTAGATTAGAGTAGAGTAGAGTAGAGCTTTGTTAGGTTAGGCCAGGCTAAGCTATGCAAGGCTAAAGAAGAGTAGAGTACAGTACAGTAGAGCAAAGTAGGACAGAGTAGAGTAGAGCAGAGAATAGTAGTGTGGAATAAAGAAATGTGGAGAAAAGTAAAGCAAGTAGCATAGAGTAGAGTAGATCATAGTAAAGTAAAGAAGTGCAAAGCAGAGCTAGGTTAGGCTGGGATATGCTAGGCTAGCCTAGGAAAGAGTAGAGTAGAGTAGAGTAAAGTAAGGCAAGGTTAGGCTAGTTAGGTTAGAGTAGAGTAGAGTAGAGTACAATAGAGAGGGGTAAAGCAAGGTTAGGCTAGGCTAGGCTATGATCGGCATAGTTAGGCTAGGCTAGGCAAGAGTAGAGTAAAGTAGAGTAGAGTAGAGAACAGTAGGGCTAGGATAGGTTGGGCAAGGGCACAGTAGAGTAGACTAGAGTTGAATAGGGTAGCATAGAGTATAATAAGGTAGAGTAGAGCTAGGTTAGGCTAGGAAACGCTAGATGAGGCTAGAGTACAACAGAGTATAGTAGAGTAGAGTAAAGTAGAGTTGAGTAGTGTAGAGTAGAACAGAGTAAAGCAAAGCAAAGTGAGGTTAGGCTAGGATAAGTTAGGCTAGGCTAGGCTAGAGTAGAGTAGAGCAGAGTTATGTTAGACTAGGCTAGGCAAAGCGAGGTTAGGGTAGAGTAGAGTAGAGTAGAATTGAGTAGAGTAACGTAGAGTAGAATAGAGTGGAGCTATGTTAGGTTAGGCTATGCTAGGCTAGGCATGGTAGGTGGGGCTAGTTTAGTGTAGAGTAGAATAGAGCTCAGATAAGGTAGGCTAAGCAAGGTTAGGCTAGAGCAGAGAAGTGTTGAGTTGAGCAGAGTAGAGAAGAGAAAAATAGACTTTAGTACAGCAAAGTAGAGCAGAGTAGAGAAGTGCAGAGTAAAGTAAACCAGAGTAGAGTAGAGCAGAACATAGAAGGGTAAAGAATAGGAGAGTAGAGTAGAGATGAGAATAGTTAGGTTAGGTTAGTTCAGAGAAGAGTATAGTGGAGTAGAGTAGATTAGAGTAGAATAGAGCTAAGTTATGCTAGGATAGGCTAGGTTAGGCTATGCTAGGCTAAGCTAGGCTAAGCTAGGCAAGGCTAAGCTAAAATAGAGTAGACTAGAGTAGAGTAGATTAGAGTAAAGTATAGTAGAATAGAGTAAAGTAGAGTAGAGCAGAGAAGAGAAGAAAGAAGCAGAGCATAATAAAATTAGCATAATAGAGCAGAGCAAAGTATAGATAAGTTAGGCTAGGCTAGGCTAGGGTAGAGAAGAGTAAAGTAGAGCAAAGTAGAGTAGAACTCTGTTAGGCTAGGCTAGAGTAGAGTAGAGTAGTATAGAGTAGAGCAGAGCATAACAGAGTAGAGCAAAGAAGAGTAAAGTAGAGCAGGGTTAGAGTAAAGAAGAACAGAATAGTATAGAGCAAAGCAGAGTAGAGTCGAGCAAAATAAAGTAGAGTAGAGCAAAAGTGAGCAAAGTAGAGTACAATTAGGTTATGCTAAGCTAGGCTAGGCTAAGCTGAACTAGGCTTGGATAGAGTAGAGTAGAGTTTAGTATAGTAGAGTAGAGTATAGTATAGTATAGTATAGTATAGTATAATTTAATATAGTAGAGTTTAGTTGAGCTAGGTTAGGCTAGGCTAAGCAAGGTTAGGTTTGGTTAAGCTAGAGAAGAGTAGACTAGAATAATGTAGAGTAGAGTAGACCTAGGTTAGAATAGGCAAGGCTAAGCTAAGCTAAGTTAGAGTAGTGTAGAGTAGAGTAGAATAGAGCTTAGTGGAGCAGAGTAGAATAGAGTAGAGTAGAGTAGAGCAGAGTAGAGCAGAAAAGGGTAGAGTAATGTCAAGGCAGGTTAGGCTAGGTTTGTCTTAACTAGACTAGAGCTATGTTAGGCTAGGCAAAACTAGGCTAAGTTAGAGTAGAGTAGAGTATAATAGAGTATTGTAGAGCAGAGCTAGGTTAGGCTAGGTTAGGGTAGGCTAGATTAACCTAGGCTAGGCTAGAGTAAAATAGGGTAGAGTAGAGTAAAGTAGAGAAGACTAGAACAGAGCAGAGTAGATCTAAGTATAGTAGAGCAAAGTAGAGCTTTGAGAAACAATGTAAAGTAGACCAAAGCAAAGCTAGGTTAGGTCAGGCAAGGTTAGGTTTGGCTAGGCTACGCTATGCTAGAATATATTAGAGTAAAGTATAATAGAGTAGAGTAAAATAGAGTAGAGTAGAGTAGAGTTGAGTAAAGTAGAGAGAAGTGGAGTTAGGTTAGGCAAGGCTAAGCTAGGCTAGGTTCGAGTAGAGTAGAGTAGTGTAAAGTAGAGCAGTGTAAAGTAGAGTAGAGTAAAGTAAAGTAGAGTAGATAAGTGGAGAGGAGAGGAGAGCAGAGAAGAGTAGGGAAGAGTAGAGTAGAGTTGAGTAGAGTAGAGAAAAAATGAGTAGAGTAATGAAGAGCAGAGCAGAGTAGGGGATAGGAGAGCTAAGTTAGGCTTGGCTAGGTTAGGTGAGGTTAAGCTAGGATAAGCTATAGTAGAGTAGAGTAGGGTAGAGTATAGTAGAGTATAATAGAGCTAGGTTTGGTTAGAGTAGAGTAGAGTGGAGTATAGTAGAGCTAGGTTAGGCTAGGCTAGGTTAAGCTAGGGTAAGTTAGGCAAGTTTAGGCTAGGCTAGAGTATAGTAGAGTAGACTAGAGTAGAATAGAGTAGAGCTTGGTTAGGTTATGCTGAATTAGAGTAGAGTAGGAGAGAATAGAGTAGAGCAGAGTAGATTATAGTAAAGTAGAGTAGAGCTAGGTTAAGTTAGGCTAGGATAGGTTAGGCTAGGCTAGGCTAGGCTAGGCTAAGCTTGTCTAGGCTAGAGTTGAGTAGAATAGAGTAGAGTATAGTAGAGTAGCATATAGTAGAGTAAAGTAGAGTAGAGCTAGGTTAGGCTATGCAATGCTAGACGAGGCTAGAGTACAATAGAGTAGAGTAGAGTAGAGTTGAGTAGAGCATAGAAGAGTAGAGTAGTGTAGAGTAGAATAAAGTAGAGTAGAGAAGAGTTAGGTTAGGCTAGGATAAGCTAAGTTAGGCTTGGCTAGGCTAGACAAGGTTAGAGTAAAGAAGAGTAGAGTAAAATTGAATAGAGTAGAGTACAGTAGAGTAGAGCTAGGCTAGGCTTGGCTAGGCTAAGCTAGGCTATGTTAGGCTAGGCTAGGCTATTATAGAGTAGAAGAGTAGAGCTCAGTTATGCTAGGCTAAGCTAAGTTAGGTTAGATTCAAGTAGAGTTGAGTTGAGTAGAGTAGAGAAGAGAAAAGCAGAGTAGAGCAGAGCAAAGTACAGTAGGATAGAGAAATACAAAGTAAAGCAGAGTAGAATAGTGAAGAGTGGAACATAGAAGAGTGCAGTAGAGTAGAGAAGAGGTGAGTAGAGTAGAGTAGATTTTAGCTAGGTTAGGCGAGCCTAGGCTAGGCAAGAGTAAAGTATAACAGAGTGGACTACAGCTAAGTTAGAGTAGAGTAGAGTAGAGTCGACTAGATTAGTGTAGAGTAGAGTAAAGTAGAGTAGAGGGAGGTTAGGGTAGGCTAGGTTAGGGTAGGCTAGGCTAGGCTAGAGTAGAGTGGAGTATAGTAGAGTAGTGTAGAGTGGAGTAGAGTAGAGCTAAATTGGCTAAGCTAAGTTAGGCTATGCTAAACAGGGCTAAAGTAGAGTAGAGTAGAGAAGAGTAGAGTAGAATAGAACTGAACAGAGCAAAGGAGAGTAGAGTAGATTAGATTAGAGCAGAGTAGAGGAGAGCAGAGCAGAGCTAGGTTGAGCTATGCTAGGGTCAGCTAGGCTAGAGTAGAGTAGAGTTGAGTAAAGATAGGATGGGTTAGGTTAGGCTAGGCTAGTTTTGAGTAGAGTAGAGTAGAGTTGAGTTGAGTAGAGTAGAGTAGAGCTAGGTTAGGTTAAGCCAGTTAGGCTAAGTTCGGGTAGGCTAGGCAAGGCTAGGCTAGGCTAAAGTAGAGTAGAGTAGAGTAGAGTAGAGTTGAATAAAATAGAGTTGTGTTAGGCTTGGAAAGGGTTGGCTTGGATAGAATAGAGTAGAGTAGAGTAGAGTAGAATAGAATAGAGTAGAGCAAAGTAGAGTAGAGCAAACCTTAGATGAGTAGAGTAGAGCTAGGTTAGGCTAAGCTAGGCTTGGCTATGTTTGAGTAGAGCAGAGTAGAACAGAGTAAAGCAAAACAAAATAGAGTAGAGCAGAACAGAGTAGAGCAGAATATAGCAGAGTTTTGCTAAGTAGAGTATAGTAGAGCTAGGTTAGGATATGTTAGGCTAGGCTAAGTTAAAATAGAGTAGAGTAGTGTTAAGAAGAGTAGAGTAGAGCAAAATAGAGTAGAGCATAATAAAACAGAGTAGAGTAGAGTAAAGCAAAAAAGAGTAGAGGAGTTAGGTTAGGGTAGGCTAAGCAAGGTTTGGCTATGCTAGGCTAGGTTGGAGTAGAGTTGAGTAGGGTAGAGTAGAGCTAGGTTAGGCTAGGCTAGGCTGGGTTAGAGTACAGTAGAGTAGAGTGGAGTAAAGTATAGTAGAGTGGAGTAGATTAATGTATAGTAGAGTAGAGTAGAGTAAAGCAGAGTGTAGTATAATAGAGTTGAGTAGAGAAGAGTAGAGCTAGGTTAGGCTTGGCTAGGCATGGCTAGGTTTGGCTAGGCATGGCTAGGCTATGCTAGAATAGAGTAGAGCAGACTAAAGTAGAGTAGAGCTGACTAAAGTAGAGTAGAGTAAAGCTCGGTTAGGCTAGGCTAGGCTAAAGTAGATTAGAGTGGAGTAGGACATAGTAGAACAAAGTAGAGTAGAGTAGGACAGTGTAGAGAAGAGTAGAAAAGAGCAAAGTAGAGTAGAACAGAGCAAAGTAGAGCAGAGTATAATATGGTAGAGTAGAGTAGAGCAGAGCAGAGTAGTGCATAGTAGAGTTGGGTCAAGCTGAGCCAGGCTGGGCTTGTTCTTGATGCTATGTTAGAGAAGAATAGAGTAATGTAAGGTAGAGTAGAGTAGAGTAGAGTAGTGTAGAATAGAGTAAAGTAGAGTAGAGTATAATATTACGTAGTATAATAGAGTAGAGTATAGTAGAGCTAGGTTAGGCTAGCCAAGGTTTGGCTAGGCTAGAGAAGAGTAGACAAGAATAGAGTAGAGTAGAGTAGAGTAGAGTATAATAGATTATAGTACAGTAGAGTAGAGTAGAGTTAGGTGAGGCAAGGCTAAGCTAGTGTATATTAGCATAGAGTATAGTAGAGTAGAGTACAGCAAAGTAGAGCAAAGTAGAGTGTAGTAGAGTAGAGCTAGGTTAGGCTTAGCTAGATTAGAGTAGAGTAGCTAAGTTTAGCTAAGCTAAATTAAGCTAAGTTAAAGTAGAGTAGAGTAGAGTTGATTGCAGTAGAGTACAATAGAGTAGAGTAGAGTAAAATAGAGTAGAACTAGGTTAGGCTAGGTTAGGCTAGGCTAGAGTAGAGTACTGTAGAGTACAACAGAGTAGTGTAGAGGTGAATAGAGCAGAGTAAAGGAGAGCATAGGAGAGTAGAGTAGAGCAGAGTAGCGTAGAGTGTAGCAGAGTAGAGAAGAGTTAAGCAGAGTATAGTAGAGCAAAGCAAAGTATATCAGAGTAGAGTAGATCAGAGCAAAGAAAAGTAGAGTAGAGGTAGAGTAAAGTAGAGTAAAGTAGAGTAGAGGTAGGTCGATCTTGGCTAGGCTACGCTAAGTTTGAGTCGAATAGAGTAGAGTAAAGTAGACTAGAGGAGAGTGGAGTAGAGCAAGGTCAGAGTAGAGCTAGGTTAGGCTTAGCTAGGCCAGACAAGGCTAGAGTATAGTAGAGTAGAGTAGAGAAGAGTGGAGTAGAGTAGAGTTGAGTAGAGCTAGGTTAGGCAAAGTTAGGTTAGGCTAGGCGAGGCTAGAGTAGAGTATAGTATAATAGAGTAGTGTAGAGGAGAGTAGAGTAGAGCTACGTTAGGCTAGGCTAGGCTACGCTATGCTAAACTAGGTTAGAGTAGAGTAGAGTATAGTATAGTAGATAAGAGTATAGCAAAAAAGAGAAAAGTAGAGCAGAGCCAAGTAGAGCAGAGCAGACCAAAGCTGAGTAGAGTAGAGCAAAGTAGAGTGGAGTAGAGTAGATCAGAGCAGAGAAAAGAAGAGTAAAGAATAGCAAAGTAGAGTATAATAGAGCATAGCTAGGTCAGGTGAGGCTAGGCTAGGCTATGCAAGAGTAGAGAATAATTTAGTTGAGTAGAGCGTAGTAGAGTAGAGTAGAGTAGAGGTAGGTTGGGCAACTCTAGGCTAGGCTAGGACTGAGTCGAGTAGAGTAGAGGAGAACAGAGTAGAGCTAGGTTAGAATAGAGAAGAGTAGAAAACGTAGAGTAGAGCATAGTATAGTAGAGTGAGGTTAGGCATGGCGAGGCTAGGCTAAGCTAGAGTAGCGTAAATTATAGTAAAGTAGTACAGAGTAGAATAAAGTAGAGCAGAGTAAAGCAGAGCAGAACAAACCAGTGCAAATTAGAGTAGAGCATAGCTGAGTAGAGCAGAGCAGAGCAGAGTAGAGCAGTGTAAAGCAGAGTAGAACAAGGTTAGTCTTGGCAAAGCAAGAGCAAAGTAGAGTAGAGGTAGGCCAGGCTAGGCTAAGTTAGGTTAGTTTAGAGAAGAGTAAAGAAGAGTAGAGTAGAGTAAAGTACAGGATGTTAGAGTAGAGTACAATAGAGTAGAGCAAAGCAGAGCTTAATTATGCTAAGATAAGCTAAGCAATGCTAGACTATAGTAGAGTAGAGCTAAGTTAGGTTTGGTTAAGCTAGGCTTAATTAGTAGAGTATTATAGTATAGTGTAGAGTAGAATAGAGTAGAGCTAAGTTAGGCTAGGCTAGGCTAGGCAATAGTAGATTAGAGTAGAGTAGAGTAAAGTATAGTAGAGCAAGGTTTGGCTAGGCTAGGGTAAGGTACAATAGAGCAGAGTAGAGTAGAGTAGAGCAGAGTAGAATAGAGTATAGTAGAGTAGAGTAGAGTAGAGCAGAATAAAGTAGAACAGAGTAAAGCAAAGCGATGTTAGGCTAGCTAGGCTTGAGTAGAGTAGAGTAGAGTGGAGTGGAGTAAAGTAGAGCTAGGTTCAATAAAGCTAACCTAGGCTAATTTAGAATAGAGTAGAGTAGAATATAGTAGATTAGAGTAGAGTGGAGTATAGTAAAGTAGAGTACAGTTAGGTTAGGCTATGTAAGGCTAGGTTATGCTAGAGTAGGCTAAGCAAGGCAAAATAAGGAAAGATTAAAGTAGAGTTGAGTGGAGTAAAATATAATAGAGTAGAGCGAGGTTAGATATGCCAAGCTATGATTGGCTAAATTAGGCTTGAGCAGAGTAGAGTAGAGTGGAGTAGCGTAGAGCAGAGCAGAGAATAGCATAATAGAGTAGAGTAGAGAAGACAAAATAAAAGCAAAGTAGAGTAGAGTAGAGCATCATAAAGTAGAGTAGAGCATAGCATAGCAGAGAAGAGTAAAGTAGAGCTAGGTTAGGTTAGGCAAGGCTAGGCTAGCTTAGAGTAGAGTAGACTAGAGTACAGCTAGTTTAGGCTAGACAAGGCTAAGGTAAGCTAAGCTATGCTAAGCTATGCTAAGCTAGCTTAGAGTATAGTCGAGTAGAATAGAGCAAAGTAGAACTAAGTAAAGCATCATAGAGTAGAGCAGAGCAGAGCAAAACCTAGGAGAGTAAGTAGAGCAAAGAAAAAACAAGTAGAGCTGAGCAAGCAAAGAAGAATAGAGTTAAATTAGGCTAGGTTAGGCTAGGCTAGGCTTGGTTAGGTGAGATTAGAGTAGAGCTAGGCTAGGCTAGAGTAGAGTAAAGTAAAGTAGAGCTAGGTTAGGTTAGGGCAAGCTAAGCTAAAGTAGAGTAGAGGAGAGTGGAGTAGAGCAGAGAAGAATAGAGAATAACAATGATGAGTAGAACCTAGTAGAGTAATGTAGAGCAAAGCTTAGTAGAGCACGGTAGAGCTGAGCAGAGTAGAGAAGAGCAGATTAGAGTAGAGCAGAGTAGAGCTAGGTAAGGTTATGCTAAGCTAAAGTAGAGTAGAGTAGAGTAGAGCTTGGTTAGGCTAGGCTAAGTAAGAGCAGAGTAGAGTAGAGTATAGCAGGGTAGAGTAGAGTAGAGTAGTGTAGAGTAAAGTAGAGTAGAGTAAAGTGAAGGAGAGGAGTTAAGAGTAGAGCAAAGCAGAGCAGAGCAGAACAGAGCAATGTAGAGCACAGTAGAGAATGGCAGATTAGTGTATAGTAGATCAAAGTAGAATTGAGTAGAGCAAAGTAGAATTGAGTAGAGCAAAGCGAAGATAGGGTAGGGTAGGCTTTGCTAGAATAGAGTATAATGGAGTATAGTAAAGTACAACTAGGTTAGGCTAGGCTAGGATAGGGTAGGCTAGGCTAGAGTAGAGTAGAGTAGAGTAGACCTAGATTAGGCCAAGCTTAGCTAGGCTAGAGTGGAGTAGAGTAGAGTAGAGTAGACTATAATAGAGTATAGCAGAGTAGGGTAGAGAGGAGTATAGTAGAGTGGAGTAGAGTAGGGTAGAGTGGAGGAGATGAGACGAGAGGAGAGGATATTAGCAGAGAGGAGAGGAAAGAAGAGTAGAGAGGAGGAGAGGAGAGGAGAGGAGAGCAGAGCAAAGTAAGGTAGAGCCATGCAGAGCATAGTAGAGCTAAGCTGAGTAGACCAAAGCAAGGTAGAGAAGAGAATAGTAGAGTAGAGAATAGTATAACAAAATAGAGAAAAGAAAAGCATTGTAAAGTTTAGCAGAGTAGAGCTAAGTTAGGCTATGCTAGAGTAGATTAAAGTAAAGCATAGTAGAGTAAAATAGAGTAGAGTATAGTAGAGTAGAGTAGAGTAAAGCTAGGTTAGGTTAGGCTAAGCTTGGCTAGAGTATAATAGAGTAGAATAAAGTAGAGAAGCATAAAGTAGAGTGGAGTGGAGTAGAGTAGAGCAAAGTAGAGTAGAGTAGCATGGAGCAGAGCAGAGTAGAGCAAATAAGAGTAGAGCTGGGTTAGGCTAAGATAGGCTAGAGAGTAGAATAGAATAGAGTAGAGCAGAGTAGAGTAGAGCTAGATTCGATTAGGCTAGGCTAGGGTAAGTTAGAGCAGAGCAGAGTGGAGTAGAGAAGAGTAAAGTAGAATAGTGCATTATAGAGTAGAGAAGAGTCGAGCAAAGTAGAGTGGAGTAGAGCAGAGTAGAGTAGAGTAGAGTAGAGTAGCATAGAGCAGTGCAGAGTAGACAAGAGTAGTGTAGAGTATAGCAGAGCTAAGTTAGGCTAGAGCAGAGTAAAGCTAGGTTATGCTCGTCTAGGCTAGGCTAGGTTAATGTTAGGTAGAGTAAAGTAGAGTAGAGTAGAGTATAATATTTTAGAGGAGAGTAAAGAAGAGTAGAGTAGAGTTAGGTTACGCTAGGCTAGGATAGGCTAGGCAAGGGTTGGCAAGGCTAAGCTGGGCTAGAGTAGAGTAGAGTAGAGTTGAATAAAGTAAAGTAGCATAGACAAGAGTAGAATAGCAGAGCTCAGTTAGTCTAAGCAAGTCTAGGATAGGCTAGGGTAGAGTATAGTAAAGAAGAGCAGACTAGAGAAGAGTAGAGTAGAGTAGAGAAAAGCAGAGTAGAGAAGAGCAGAGTAGAGTATAACAGAGTATAGTGTAGTAGAGAAGAGAAAAGTAGGGAAGTGCAAAGCTGAGTAGAGCAGAAGAGAGTAAAGCATAGTAGAGCTTGGTTTGTTTAAGTTATACTAGTCTAAGCTAGGCTAGGCTATGTTAGGGTAGAGTAGAGTACAGTAGATTTGAGTAGAATATAGTATAATCGAGTAGAGTAGAGTAGAGAAGAGCTAGGTTATATTAGGCTAGGTTGCACGAGGTTAGGCTAGGCTAAATTGGAGTAGAGTAAAGCTAGGTTAGGTTTGGCTCAGTTAGGCTAGGCTAGAGTAGAGTAGAGTGGCATAGAACTAAGTAGAGTAAAGCAGAGTAGAGTAGAGTAGAAATGAGTAAAGCAGAGAAGAGTAGAGTAGAGTAGAGTAGAGCAGAGCAAAGTTGAGTTAGGTTAAGCTAGGCTAAGCTAGGCTAGGTAAGAGTTAAGTAAAGTAGAGCCAAATAGAGTAGAGCAAAAAAAAGTAGGAGAGTAGGGTAGAGCTAGGTTGGGTTAGGTTAAGCTCGATTAGAGTAGAGTAGAGTAGAGTAAATTGGGGTGGAATAGGGCTAGGTTAAGCTAGGCTAGATAGAGTACAAAGTAGAGTAAAGTAGAGCACAGTAGAGGAGTGTAGAGTGGAGTAGAGTAGAGCTTGGTTATGCTAGGCTATGCTAGGCAAAAGTATTGTAGAGTAGAGTAGAGTATAAAAGGGTAGAGCTAGGTTAGGCTAGACTAGTATTGGTTAGGCTAGGCTAGGGTAGGCTATGGTAGGTTATGGTTGGCTAGAGTAGAGTAGAGCTTAGTTTTGCTAAGCTAGGGTAAGGTAGAGTAGAGTAGAGTAAAGCAGAGTAGAGTAAAGCAGAATATAGTAGAGTAGAGGAGAGGAGAGTAGATTAGAGTAGAGAAGAGTAGAAATATGCAAAAGAGCAGAGCAGAGTAGAGTAGAGTAGAGTTTTGTTATTCTATGCTAAGCTAGGCAAGGCTAGAGTAGAGTAGAGTGAAGTTGAGCTAAATTAGGTTAAGCTAGGCTAGACTAGAGTAGAGTAGAGTAAAGCTAGATTAGGTGAGCTAGGCTTGGTTTGGCTAGAGCAGAGTAGAGCAGTGTAGAGTAGAGTATAGTAGAGCAGAGTAGAGTGGAATGGAGTAGAGTAGAGTAGAGTAAAGTAGAGGAGAGGGGAGGGGAGGAGTGGAGAGGAGAGTGGAGGAGAGGAGAGTAGAGGAGGGGAGAAGAAAGGTGAGGAGAGCAGAGCAGAGCAGAGCTGAGGTAAGTGGAGCATAATAGAGCAGAGTAGAGTAGAGAAGAACAAAATAGGTTGGAGTAGAGCAAAGCAAAGTAGAGTAGAGAAGAGAAGATTAGAGTAGAGCAGAGTAGAGTATGGCAAAGTAGAGTAGATTAGAGTAGAGTAGAGAAGAGCATAACAGAGTAGAAGAGAGTAGAGCATAGTAGAGAAAAATAAAGCAAAGTAGAGCAGAGCAGAGTAGAGCAAAGTAGAGTAGAGAAAAGCTAGGTTATGTTATGTTAGGCTGGAGTAGAGTAAAGTAAAGCAGAACTAGGCTAGGCTACTCTAGGCTAAGTAAGATAAGGCTAAGCTAGAGTAGAGTAAAGTAAAGGAAAGTAGAGTATAGTCTAGGTTAGGTTAGGATAGGCTTGGAAAGGCTATGCTTGGCTAAAGTAGACTATAGTAGAGTACAATAGAGTAGAGTGGAGTAGAGCTAGGTTAAGCTAAGCTAAGATAGAGTACAGCAAAGTAGAGCAGAGTAGAGCAGAGCTGAGGAAAATAGAGTAGAGCAAAGCAGCATAGAGCAGAGCTGAGCAGAGTTAGGTTAGGCTAAGTTACACGAGGCAAGAAATTTCTAGGCTAGGCTAAGCTAAGCTATGCTAGAGTAGAGTAGAGTAGAGCTAGGTTAGGCTAGGCTAGGCTAAGCTAGGTTAGAGAAGAGTAGAGTCGAGTAGGCTAAAGGAGAGTAAAGTAGAGTAGAGTAGAGTATAGTGGAGGAGTTAAGAGCTAGGTTAGGATAGGCTTGGCTAGGCTAGAGTCAAGTAGAGTAGAGTAGAATAAAGAAGAGCAGAGTAAAGCTCGATTAGTTAAAGTTAGGCTATATTAGGTTAGGCTAGAGTACAGTAGAGTAGAGTAGAGCAAACTAGAGCAGAGCCACAAAGCGAAGAGCAGAGCAGTGCAGGGAGGGGTAGAGTATAGCAGAGCAGAGCAGAGTAGAGAAGAGTAAAGCACAGCAGAGCATAGTTGCGTAGAGCAGAGCAGAGTAGAGTAGAGTATAGTTAGGTTAGGCTAAGCTAAGCTTGTTGGAGTAGAGAGAGTAGAGTAGAGTAGAGTAGAGTAGTGTAGAGTAGAGTAGAGTAGAGTATATTAGAGTAAAATAGAGCTAATTTATGCCATGTTTGACTAGGCTAGAGGAAAGTAAGGTAGAATAGAGTGGAGTCAAGTAGAGCTATGTTAAAATAAGCTAGTTATGCTAAGTTAGGCTAGGGTAGGCTTGGTTTGGCTAGGCTTTGCAAAGGTAGAGTAGAGTAGAGTATAGTATAGTAGAGTAGAGCAAAGTAAAGTAGAGTAGAGTAGAGTAGAGCTAGGTTAGGTTAGGTTAGGCTAGGTCCAATTAGGCTAGGATAGACTAAGCTAAAGTCGAGTAGAGTAGAGTAGTGATAGGTTAGGATAGGTTAGGATGAGCTAGCATATAGTAGTATAGAGTAGAGTAGAGTTGAGTAGAGCAAAAAAAAGAAGAGTAGAGTAGAGTGGAGCAGAGCAAAGCATAATAGAGTAGAGCAGAGTAAGTTGGGTAGAGTAAAGTAGAGCTCGATTAGGCTAGGTTAGGTTATGCTAGGCTAAACTAGGCTTAAGTAGAGTAGAGTAGAGCAGAGTAGAGTAGAACAGAGTAGAGCAGAGCAGAGCAGAGTAGAGCAGAGCTAGGTTGGGCTAGGCTAAAGTATAGTAGAGTAAAGCTTACTTAGGCTTTTCTAAGCTAAGTTAGGTTAGAGTAGAGTCAAGTAAAGTAGAGCTAGGTTAGGCTAAGCAAGGCTAGCTTAAGCAAAGTTTGAGTAGAGCAGAGTATAATAGAGTAGAGTAGATTGGTGTAAAGAAGAGTGAAGTATAGTAGAGTATTGTAAGGTAGAGTAGAGTAAAATAGAGTAGAGTAGAGTAGATTAGAGTTTTGTAGAGTAGAGTATAGTAGAGTAGTGTAGATAAGAGTAGAGTTAGATTAGACTAGGCTAGGCTAGTAAGAGTGGAGTATAGTAGAGTAAAGTAGAGTAGAGTAGAGTTAGGTTATGTTAGGCTAAGTTGGGCTAGGCTAGCCTACAGTAGAGTAGAATAGAGTATTATGGAGTAGAGAAGAGTAAAGCATAGTTGAGCTGAGTTGAGTAGTGTAGAGCAAAGTGAAGTCAAGCAGAGTAGAGTAAAGCAAAGTAAAGGAAAGTAGAGCAGAGCAGAGCGGAGCAATTCTAGGTTATACAAGGCTAGGCTAGGCTAGAATAACGTAGAGTAAAGTAAAGCACAGTACAGTAGAGCAAGGTTAGGTTAGACTAGGCTAGGTTAGGTTAGACTAGGCTAGGCTAAGTTAGAGTAGATTAAAGTAGAGTAGATTAGAATAGAGTAGAGCAAGGTTAGGCTAGGCTAGACTAAGGTACGTTAGGCTATGTTAGAGTAGAGTAGAGTAGAGTAAAGCTAGGTTAGGCAAGGGTAGGCTAGAGTATAGTAGAGTAGAGTAGAGTAGAGAAGAGTAGAGTAGAGCAAAGTTGAGAAGAGCAGCACAGAGCAATGTAGAGTAGAGCTAGGTTAGGCTAGGCTAAGCTATGCTAAACAAGGCTATACTAGAGTAGAGTAGAGTAAGGTAGAGTAGAGTAGAATAGGGCAAGGTTAAGCTAAGTTAGAGTATAGTATAGTAGAGTATAGTAGAGTAAAGTAGAGTATATTAGAGTTGAGTAAAGTAGAGTAGATCTAGGTTAAGCTAGGCTTAGCTAGCCATGGCTAGGCTAGTGTAGGCTAGGCTAGACTATGCTAGAGTATTGTGAAGTATAGTAGGGTAGAGTACAATAGAGTAGAGCTAGGTGGGCTAGTCTGGGCAAGGCTAGGCTAAACAAGGCTAGAGTAAAGTAGAGTAGAGAAGAGTAGAGAAGAGCTAAGAAGATGAGTAGAGTAGAGAATAATAGAGTAGAGTAGAGCGAGCTATGTTAGGCTTGGCAATGCTAGGCTAGAGTAAAGTAGAGTCAAGCAAGGTTAGGTTAGGTTAGGTGAAGCTAAAGTGGCTAGGCTAGGCTAGGCTACAGTAGTGTAAAGTTGAGTAGAGTACAGCAATGCTGTGTAGAGTATAGTAGAGCAGAGCTGAGTAGAGGAGAGGAGAGCAAAAAAAAATAATGTAGAAAAGACTAGAGTAGAGCAAAGAAAAGTAGAGCTAGGTTAGGCTAAGCTAGGCCAAGCAAAGCTAGGCTAGGCTAGGTTAGTCTAGGTTAGAGTAGAGTAGGGTAGACTAAAGTAGGGTAGAATAAAGTTGAGTTGAGTAGAGTAGAGCATAGTAAAGTAGAGCAGAGCTAAGAAGAGTAGAGCAGAGCTGAGCTGAGCTAAGCTTGAGCATAATGGAGTAGAGAAGTGCAGAGTATTGATAAGTAGAGCAAAGTAAAGTAGAGTAGAGTATATTATAGTAAAGTAGAGTAGAGTAGAGTAGAGCAAAGTAGAGCAGAGCAAACAAAAGTAGAGTAAAGTAGAGTAGAGCTTGGTTAAGCTAGGTTAGGCAAGGTTAGGCTAGGTAAGAGTAGAAAAGAGTAAACCTAGGTTAAGTTAAGTTAGGTTAGGCTTGAGTAGAGCAGAGTAAACTACAGTAGAGTAGAGCAATATGGAGTAGAGCAAAGTAGAGCTAGGTTAGTTTAGGCTTGGCTAGGCTAGGCTAGGCTGAGCTTGAGTAGACTAGAGTATAGTAAGTAGAGTAGGGCTAGGTTTGGCTAGGTTAAGTTGGGTTTTGTTAGAGTAGAGTGGAGTAGAGTATAGTAGTAGAGTAGAGTAGAGTAGATTAGAGTAGTGTAGAGTATAGTAGAGTAGAGAAGCATAAAGCTAATTTAGGCTTAGTTAGGCTAGGTTAGAGTAGAGTAAAGTAGAGCAGAGTAGAGTATAGTAGACCTAGGTTAGGATAAGCTAAGATATGATAGGTTAGGCTAGGCTATGCTAGGTTAGGTTAGGCTTTGCAATGGTAGAGTAGAGTAGAGTAGAGTAGAGTAGAGCAGAGTAGAGCAAAGTAGAGTTGAGTAGAATAGAGTAGAGTAGAGTAGAGTAGAGCTAGGTTAGGCTAGGCTCAACTAGGCTAGGTTAAACTAAGCTAGAGTTGAGTAGAGTAGAATAGTGATAGGTTAGGATAGGTTTGGCTAGGCTAGAATATAATTTTGTAGAGTAGAGTAGAGTACAATAGAGTAAAACTTAGTAGAGCAGAGTAGAGCTAAGTAGAGTACAGTAGTGTAGGGTAGAGTAGAGCAGAGTAGAGTAGAGTATAATATTGCTCGGTTAGGCCAGGCCAACTTATGCTTGGCTTAACGAGCTTAGAGTAGAGTAGAGTAGAGTATAGTGTAGCACTGCAAAGGAGAGCAAAGCAGAGTTGAAAAGAGTAGAGCAGAGCAGACAAGAGTAAACTAGAGCATAACAAAGTAGGGTAGTGCTAAGTCAGGTGAGGTTAGGCTAGGTTAGAGTAGAGTAGAGTACAACTAAGTTAGACTATGCTAGGCTAGGTTATGTTAGAGTAAAGCAGAGTAGAGGAGAGTAGAGTACAACAAAGTAGAGTAGAGTAGAGTAGAGTAGAAGAGAGTATAGTAGAGCAGAGTAGAGTAGAGTAGTGTAGAGTAGAGTAGAGTAGAGTAGAGTAGAGTAGAGGAGAGTAGAGTAGAGCAGAGTAGAGTAGAGTAGAGTAGAGTAGAGTAGATAGAGCTTGGTTAGGTTAGGCTAGGTTAGGTGAGGCTAGGCTAGGTTAAGCTAGGCTAAGCTAGGTTAAGCAACACTATAGTAGAGTCAAGTAGAGTTGAGTAGACCAAGGTTAGGCTTGTTTAGGCTACTGTAGGCTAGGCTTGACAAGAGTAGAGTAGAGTAGAGTAGAGCTAAGTTAGGCTAGGCTAGGTATGTGTAAAGCAGAGCAACATAGAGTAGAGTAGAGTAGAGAACAATAGAGAAGAGTAGAGCAAATTAGAGCAGAGCAGAGCAAAGTAAAGCTTAGATAGGCAAAGCTACGCTAGGCTAAACTAGGCTAGGCTAGATTAGAGTAGAGTAGAGTAGATCTAGGTTTGGTTAAGCTAGGCTAGGTAGTTAGAGTAGAGTATAGTAGAGTAGAGTATAGAAGAGTAGATTATAGTAGAGTAGAGTAGATTAAAGTAAAGTAGAACAAGGTTGGGCAAGGTTAAAGTATAGTAACGTAGTGTAGAGTAAAGTACAGTAGAGCTAGATTAGGCTAAGATTTGCTAAACTAAGCTAGAGTATAGTAGAGTAGAGAATAGTAGAGTAGAGCAGAGAAGAGTAGAGAGGAGCAGAGTAGAGCAGAGTAGAGTGGAGTAGAGCAAAGGAGAGTAGAGAAAATAGAGGCAGGTTAGGCTAGGCTAGGCTAAAGCAAAGTAGAGTATAATAAGATTGTGTTGGGCCAAGCTAGGCTAGGTTAAGTTAGAGTGGATAGGCTAGGCTAGGCTAGAGTAGAGTAGAGTAGAGTAGAGTAGAGCATAGTAGAGTAGAGTAGAGTAGAGCAAAGAAGAGTAAAGAAGAGTAGAGCATAATAGAGCAAAAAAAGAGTATAGTCGAGTAGAGCAGAGCAAGGCAGAGCAGAGTAGAGCTAGGTTATGCAAAGCTAGGCTAAGCAAGACAAGGCTGGATAAGTTAGGTTAGGTTAGAGTAGAGTTTAGTAGAGTAGAGTAGAGAAGAGAAGAGTAAAGTAGGTTATAGAGTGGAGTGGAGAAGAGTAAAGTAGAGTAAAAAGAGTAAAGTTGAGATAAGTCGAGTAGAGTATAGCAAAGTATAGCAGAGCGGAGTGAAGCAGAGCATAGCAAAGCAGAGCAGTACGGAGCAGAGTAGAGCTAGTTTAAGCTTAGCTAGGTTAGCCTAGTCTAAGTTAGAGTAGAGTATAAAAGAGTAGAGTAGATTAGAGTAGAGTGGAGTATAATAGAGTAGAGTAGAGTAGAGTAAAGTAGGGTAGAGTGAAGTATTGTAAAGTAGACTAAAGTAGTGTGGAGTAGAATAGAGTAGAGTAGATTATAGTTGAGTAGAGTAGAGTAGAGTTGATTAGATTAGAGTAGAGTAGAGTAGTGTAGTGTATAGTAGAGTAGTGTAGTGTATAGTAGAGTTGAGTTAGGTTAGGTTAGTCTAGGCTAGTAAGAATGGAGTATAGTAGAGTAGAATAGTGCTAGGTTAAGTTAGGCTAGGCTAAAGCATATTAGAGTAGAATAGAGCATTATGGGGTATAGTAGAGCAGAGCAGAGTTGAGCTGAGCTAAGTAACATAGAGAAGGGTAAAGTGAAGCAAAGCAGAGTAGATGAAAGTAGAGCAAAGTAGAGTAGAGCAGATAAGAGCTAAGCTAGGTCATCGTAGGCTAGGCTATGTTAAAATAGAATAGAGTAGAGTAAAGTAGAGTAGAGTAGAGCTAGGTTATGTTAGGCTAGGCCAGGCTAGGTTAGAGTAGACTAGAGTAGAGTAGAGTTGATTAGAGTAGAGAATAACAAGGTTAGACTAGGCTAGGGTAAGGTACGTTAGGCTATGTTAAAGTAGAGTAGAGTAGAGTAGAGCTAGGTCAGGTAAAGCTAGGCTAGAGTATAATAGAGCAAAGTAGAGTGGAGTAGAGAAGATCAGAATAGAGTAGAGCTGAGAAGAGTAGCACACAACGGAGCAGAGTAGAGCTAGGTTAGGCAAGGCCAAGCCATGCTAAACAAGGCTAAACTAGAGTAGAGTAGAGTAGAGTAGGGTAGAGTAAAGTAGAGTAGAGCAAGGTTAGGTTAAGTTAAGTTAGCCTAAGTTATAATACAGTAGGGTAGAGCAGAGTATATTAAAGTAGAGTAGAGTAAAGTAAAGTAGATCTAGGTTAGGCTAAGCTTGGCTAGGCATGGTTAGGATAGGGCTAGGCTAAGGTATAATAAAGTAGTGTAGAGTAGAGTAGAGTAGAATAGTATAGAGCTTGGTAGGCTAGTCTAGGCTAGGCTAAATTAGACTAGAATAGAGTAGAGTAAAGAAAAGTAGAGTAGAGCTGATCAGAGCAGAGTAGAGCATATCAGAGCAGAGTAAAGTAGAGTAGAATTATGTTAGGCTTGGCAATGCTAGGCTAGGCTAGAGTATAATAGAGTAGAGTAGAGTAGAGAAGAGTAGAGTAGAGTAGAGAAGAGTAGAGTAGAGCATATCAGAGCATAGTAAAGAAGAAGGGAGTAGAGCAAAATAATGTAGAGCATAGTAGACCAGGGCAGAGCAGAGTTAGGTTAGGTTAAGTTAGGTGAGGGTAGGGTAAGCTAGGCTAGGCTAGAGCATAATAGGGTAGAGTATAGTAGAGTATAGTAGAGTAGGGCTAGGTTAGGCATGGCCAGGCAAAGCAAAGTTAAAGTAAAGTGGAATAGAGTAGAATAAATTTGAGTAGAGTAGAGTAGAGTAGAAAAGAGTTACGTGAGGTGGGGCTATGCTAGGCTAGGCTAAACTAGGAAAGAGTAGAGTAGAGTAGAGTGGAGTAGAGTAGAGTAGAGTAGAGTAGAGTGGAGTAGAGTAGAGTAGAGTAGAGCAGAGAAGAGTAGTGTAGAGCTAAGTTAGGCTAGGTAAGGCTAGGCTAGAGTAAAGTAGAATAGAGTAGAGTAGAGTTAAGCTAGGGTAGGCTAAGCTAGGCTCAACAAGGCTAAATTAGAATATAATAGAGTAGAATAGAGTAGATAGAGTAGACTAGAGTAGAATAGAGTAAAGTAGAGTAGAGCTAGGTAAGGCTAAGTTAGTCTAGAGTAGAGTAGAATAGAGTAGAGTAGAGTATAGTAGAGTAGAGGAAAGTAGAGTAGAGCAAAGTAGAGCAAAGCATAAAAGAACATAATAGAGTAGACTAGTGAAGAGTAGAGCATAACATAGTAGAGCAAAGAAGAGTAGAGCAGAGTAGAGTTAAGCAAAGCAAAGAAAAATAAAGCAGAGCAGAGTAGAGGAGAGAAGAGCTAAGTTAGGTTAGGCTAGGCTAGTCTAGGCAATGTTAGGGTAGAATTAAGTAGAGTAGAATAGAGTGGAGCTAGGTTAAGGTAAGCTAGGCTAGGCCATGTTACATTAGAGTAGAGTATAATAGAGTAGATTATAGTAGAGTATAGTAGAGTAAAGTAGAGTAGAGCTAGGTTAGGTTAGGTTAAGCTGTACTATAATAGGTTAGGCTAGGCTAAGCTAGGCTAGTGTAGAGTATAGTAGATTAGAGTAGAGCTAGCTTAGGCTAGGTTAGGCTAGGCAAAATTAAGCTAGAGTAAAGTAGAGTAGAGTATAGTGTAGTAGATTAGAGTAGAGTCAAGTAGAGTAAAGAAGAGTATAGTAGAGCAGAGTAGAGCAGAGTATAGTAGAGTCGACTAGAGTAAAGTAGAGCAGAGAAGAGTAGAGCAAAGTAGTGCTAGGTTAGGCCAGGCTAGGCTAAGCTTGTTTAGAGTAAAGTAGAGTAGAGTGCACTAGAGTAGAGTATAATAAATTAGATTAGAGTAGAGTAGAGTTAGGCTAGGCTAGGCTAAGTAAGGATAGCCTATGTTAGACTAGGCTAGGTTGGAGTAGAGTAGAGTCCAGTTGAGTATAATAAAGTGGAGTTAGGTTAGGCTAAAGCACAGTGGTACAAAGTATAATAGAGTAGTGCAGAGTAGAGCCAAGTGGAGTAGAGCAGAGATGAGGAGAGCAGAGCAGAGTAGAGTTAGGTTAGGTTAGGCTGGGCTTGGATAAGCTAAGCTAGGCTAGGCTACAATATAGTAGAGTAGAGTAGAGTAGAGTAGAGCAAGATCAGGCTAAGCTAGGCTAGACTAAGTTAAAGTAGAGTAGAGTTGAGTAGAATAGGGTAGAGTAGAGTAGAGAAAAGCAGAGTAGAGTAGAACAAAGTAGAGCAGAAGAGAGCAGAGTAGAGTAGGACAGAGCAGAGTAAAGTAGATTAGAGAAGAATAGAGTAGAGCTAGGTTAGGCTAGGCTAGGCTAGGTTAGGTTAGACTAGAGTGGTGTAGATTAGAGCTTGGTTGGGCTTGGCTAGGATAGGCTTGGTTATAGTAGAGTAGAGTTGAGTAAAGTAGAACAGAGAAGAGTAGAACAAAGTAGAATAGAGTAGAGGTAGGTTAGGGTTGGCCTAGTAAGGCCATGTTAGGCCAAGTAAGGTTAGGTTAGGCTATGTTAAGCTAGGCTTGAGTAGAATAAAGAAGAGTAGAGAAGAGCTAGGTTAGGCTAGGCTAGGCTAGAGCATAATAGAGTAGAGTAGAGTAGAGTAGAGCAAAGCAGGGTAGAGCAGAGTAGAGTAGAGAAGAGCAAAATAGAGTAAAGCATAGTAGACCAAAGCTAGGTTAGGCTAGGCTATGCTAAAGTAGAGTAGAGTAGCATAGAGCTAGGTTATTCAAGGATAGGCTAGGCTAGGTTAGAGTAGAGTAGAGTTGGGTAGAGTAGGTTAGAGTAGAGTCTAGTAGATTAGAGTATAATAGAGCAGAGCAGAGCTAGGTTAGGCTCAGCTAGGCTAGGCTAAGCTAGGTTAAGCAAGAGTAGAGTGGACCAGAGCATAGCAGAGCAGAGCAGAGCAGAGCAGAGCAGAGTAGTGTAGAGTAGAGTAGAGTAGAGCTAAGTTAGGTAAGGCTAGGTTAGGCTAGGCTTGGTTAGAGAAGAGTAGAGTAGAGTAGAGAAAAATATAGTAGAGTAGAGCAAAATAGAGTAGAGTATAGAGGAGTAGAGCATAATAGAGAACAACAAGGTTATGGCAAGTTAGGTAAAGCTAGGCTAGGCTAGAGTAGAGTAGAGTAGAGTAAAGCTAGTTTAGGCTAAGTTATGCTAGGCTAGAGTAGAGTAAAGTACTATAGAATAGAGTAGAGTATAATAGAGCTAGGTTAAGTTAGGCTAGGCTAAGCCTGAATAGAGTAGAGTAGGATAGAACAGTACTGAATGGAATAGAGTAGAACAAAGTAGAGCAGAGAAGAATAAAGGAGAGTAGAGCAGAGTAGAGTAAAGCAGAGCAAAGTAGAGTAGAGCAGAGCTATGTTATCTAGGTTAGGGTAGGCTAGGCTAGGCTTGAGTAGAGTAGAGTAGAGTAGAGAAAAATAGAGCTAGGTTAGGCTTGGCTTTGTTACAGTAGAGTAGAGTAGAGTGTAGTAGAGTATGGTAGAGTAAAATAGAGTAGAGCAAGGTTAGGCAAGGGTAGGCTTTGCTAGGTTGGACTAAGCTAAGCTAGAGTAGTGTAGAGTAGAGTAGAGTAGAGAAGAGTAGAGTAGAGTAGAGTAGACTAGAGTAGAGCCACATTTTAAGTAGGCTAGGCTATCCTAGGCTCGAGTAGAAAAGAGTATAATAGAGTAGCACAGAATTGAGCAGAGTAGAGAAGTGCAGCATAGAGCAAAGTAGAGCAAAGTAGAGCAAAGCAGAGTAGAGATGAATAGAGCTATGTTAGCTAAGGCTAGGCTAGGCTATAGTAGAAAAGAGAGGAGCTAGATTATAACAGGCTAGCTTATGCTAGGTTAGAGAAGAGTAGATTAGAGTAGAGTGGAGTATGGTAGAGTAGAGTGGAGTAGAGTAGAGTAGAGTAGAGCTATGTTAGGTTTGCCTAGGCTGGGCTAAGCTAGGCTAGAGTAGAGTAGAGTAGAGCAGAGTAGAGCAAAGTGGAGTGGAGTTGAGCAAAGTCAAGCAGAGTAGAGCAAAGCAGAGTAGAGCAAAACAAGATAGAGCAGAGGAAAGTAGAGCATAGCCAACCAAGGTTAGTCTAGGTTACAGTAGTTTAGGCTAGGAAAAAGTAAAGTAGAGTAGAGTAGAGTAGTGTAGAGAAGAGGAGACTTGAGTAAAATAGTTCAAAATAGAGCTAGGATAGGCTTGGCAAGGCTATGCTAGGCTACAGTAGAGTAGAGTATAGTAGAGTATAGTAGTATATAATAGTGCATAGAAGAGTAGAGTAGAGTAGAGCTGAGCAGAGAAGAGCAGAGTAGAGTATAATAGAGTAGAGAAGAGCAAAACTAGGTTAGGTTAGACTAGGCCAGGCTAGGCCAAGCAAGAGCAGAGAAGAACAGAGCTAGGTTAGGTTAGGTTAGGCTAGGCTAGGTTAGAGTAAAGTAGAGAAGAGTAGAGTAGAGTGGAGTAGAGTAGAGTAAAGTAGAATAGAGTATAGCATACTAGAATAGAGTAGAGTAGAGCATAGTAGAGAGAGTAGAGTTGAGCAGAGCAAAGTAGAGCAGTATAGAGCATAGTAGAGTAAAGAAAAGCAGAACAAAGTAGAGTAGAGTAGAGTAGAGCAAAGTAGAGCAAGGTTAGGCTATGTTAGGCTAGGCGAAGCTATGTTTGGTTAGGTTAAGCTAGGCTAAGCTTGAGTAGAGTAGAGTATAATAGAGTAAAGTAGAGCAAGGTTAGGCTAGGCTAGGTTTGAATAGAGTAGAGTAGAGTATAATTATGTTAGGTTAGGCTAGAGTAGAGTGTAATAGAGTAGAGTATAGTAGGGTGGAGTAGAGCAGAGCAGAGCATTATATAGCAGAGCTAAGTAGAGTTAAGTTAGGCTAGGCCTTGCTAGTGAGAGTTTAGTAGAGTAGATTATAGATAGGTTAGGCTAGGCTATGTTAGAGCAGAGTAGAGTAGAGTAAAGTAGACTTGTGTTAGGTTTAGCTAGGCTAAGGAAGGCTAGGTTAGAGTATAATAGAGTAGAGTGGAGTAGGGTCGAGTAGAGTAGAACTCGGTTAGGCTAGGCAAGGCTAGAGTAGAGAAGAGTAGAGTAGTGTAGAGCATAGCAGAGCAGAGTAGGGTAGAACAGAGCAAAGTAGAGAAGAATAGAGTATAACAGAGTAGAGTAGAGTTTGGCAAAGTAAAGCAGAGTAGAGTAGAGCTAAGTTAATCTAAACTAGTCTTGGTTAGAGTAGAGTAAAGGAGGGTAGAGTAGAGTATAGTATTATAAAGTAGAGTAGAGTAGAGCTAGGTTACGCTTGGCTAGGCTTGGGTAAACTAGGTTAGGCTAGCTAGAGTAGAATAGAATAGAGTAGAGAAAGGTTACCTTAGGCTAGTGAGGCTGGGCTTTGCTAAAATAGAGTAGCATAGGGTAGAGAAGAGTAGAGTAGAGTAAAGTTAAGAAGAGCAAGGTTAAGTTAAGATGGGCTACAGACAAGGTTAGCCTAGGCTAGAGTAGTCTAGGCTAGGCTAGGCAAGGTTAAGCTATGCTAAGTTCGAGTAGAGTAGAGTAGAGTAGAATATAATAGAGTAAAGTTAGGTTAGGTTAGGTTAGGCTTGGCTAAGCAAGGAAAGAATAGAGTAAAATAGAGTAGAGTTTATTAGAGTAGAGTAAAGCAGAGCAGAGCAGAGTAGAGTAGAGTAGAGTAATGTAGAGCAAAGAAGAGTAGAGTAGAGAAGAGTAGAGTAGGGCCAGGTTAGGCTTGGCTAGGCTAAAGCAGAGTAAGGTGGAGTAGAGTAGAGTAGAGCTCGGTTTGGATAGGCTAGGAAAGGCTAGGCTTAACTAGACTAGTGTAGAGTAGAGTGGAGTAGAGTAAAATAGAGTAAAATAGAGTAGAATAGAGCAGAGCAGAGTAGACTAGAGCAGAGTAAAGCAGAGTAGGGTATAGTAGAGCTAGGTTAGGCTAGGCTAGATTAGGCAAGGTTATGCTAAAGCATAGTGGAATAGAGCTAAGTTAGGCTAAGCTAGGCAAGGTTATGGTAAAGAAGAATAGAGCTGAGCTAAGTTAGGTAAGGCTAGGCTAGGCTAGGTTGGGCTATAGTAGAGTAGAAGAGTAAAGTAGTGTAAAGTAGAGTAGAGTAAAGCTAGGTTAGGCTAGGTTAGGATAGGCTAGGGTATTCTAGGTTAGAGTAGAGTAGAGTAGAGTAGAATAGAGTAGAGCAGAGTAAAGCAGCATAGAGTAGAGCAGAGTATAATAGAGCAAAATAGAGCAAAGCAAAGCAAAGAAGAGTAAAGAAGAGCAGTGTAAAAGTGAGTTGAGTAGAGAATAGAAAAATAGAACAGACTAGAGTAGAGAAGGGCATAGTAGAGCAGAGTATAATAGAGTAAAGGAGAGGAGAAGATAATAGAGGTAAGCTGAGCATAATAAAGAAGAGAAGAGTAGAATAGAGTAGAGCATAGAGAAGTGTAGTAGAGTAGAGTAGAGAAGAGTAGAGTAGAGCAGAGTGGAGCAGAACTAAGTTAAGCTAGAGTAGATTTAAGTAGTGTAGAGTAGGGTAGAGCAAGGTTAAGCTAGGCTAGGCTAGGTTAGAGTAGAGTAGAGTAGAGTCGAGTAGAGCCAGGTTAGGCTTGGCTAGGCTAGAGTACAATAGGGTAGAGTAGAGTAGAGTAGAGCAGAGCAGAGCAGAGTATGGTAGAGCAGAGTAGAGTAGAGTAGAGAAGAGATGAATAGAGTAGAGTAGAGTAGAGTAGAAAAGAGTGGAGCAAAGCAGAGAAGATCAAGGTTATGTTAGGCTAACCTAGAGTAGATTAGATGAGGCTAGGCTAGGTTAAGTTGTAATAGAGTAGACTAGAGTAGAGTAAACTAGAGTAAAGTAGAGTAGAGTAAAGTAGAGTAGAGTGGAGTAAACAAGAGTAAAGCAGAGTAGAGCAGAACAAGTTTAGGCTAGGCTATGTTAGGTTAGGTTAGGCAAAGGTAAGCTAAGCAAGAGTAGAGTAGAGTTGAGTATAGTAGAGTAGAGTAGAGGTAAGTTAGGCTAGGCTAAGCTATGCCAGAGTAGCATATAGTATAAAAAGAGAAAGGTAGAGTAGAGGAAAGTAGAGTATAGCATAGCATAGCAGAACAAAGTAGAGCCGAGAAAAGCAGAGCATTATAGAGAGTAATCGAAAAGAGCAGAGCAGAATGAAGAAGAGCAAAGTAGAAAAGAGTTGAGTTGAGAAGTGTAGAGCAAAGCAGAGTAGAGCTATATTAGGCTAAGCTAGCTAGGTTAGGCTAGGTTAGTAAAGAGTAGAGTAAAGTAAAGCAGAGCAAAGTAGAGTAAAGCAAATAAGAGTAAAGAAAAGTAGAGCTGAGAAGAGTAGAGTATAGTAGAGTACAATAGAGCATTGTAAAATAGAGCATTGCTAGGTTAGGCTAGGCTAGGTTAGGATAGGCTAGGTTTAGCTAGGCTAGAGTAGAGTAGAGTATAGTAGGGTAGAGTAGAGCTTAGTTAGGTTTGGCTAGATTAGGGTAGGCTAAGCTAGAGTAGAATAGAATAGAGTAGAATAAAGTAGAGTAGAGCAGAGTAAAGTAGAGTAGAGTAGAGAAGAGTAGAGTAGAGCAGAACAGAGTGGCATAGAGTAGGGAAGAGTAAGGTAGAGTAGAGCATTGTAGTGTAGAGTAGAGAAGAATAGAGCTAGGTTAGGTTAGGCTAAGTTAAAGTAGAGTATAGTAGAGTATGGTAAAGTAAAGTAGAGCTTGGTTAGGCTAAGCTAGATTAGGCTCAGCTAAACTAGGCTAGAGTAGAGTAGAGTAGGTAGAACAGAGTAGAGTATAGTAGAGGAGAGCTAAGCAGAGTTGAGCTGAGCAAAGTAGAGCAGAGTAGAGCATAGAAAAGTAGACCAGAGTAGACTAAAGTAGAGCAAAGTAGAGTAGAGCAGAGTGGAGTAGAGCTATGTTAGCCTAGGCTACGCTATGCTAGGCAAGGTTAGGGTAGAGCTGGGTAGAGTAGAGTAAAGTAGAGTAGAGTAGAGTAGAGTAGAGTGGAGTAGAGGAGAGTAAGGTATAGTAATGCTAGGTAAGGTTAGGTTAGGCAAGGCTAGAGTAGAGTAGAGTAGAGTAGAGTAGGGTAGGGTAGAGTAAGGTTAAGCTAGGCTAGGCTAGGCTAGAGTACAATAGAATAGAGTAGAGGAGAGTAGAGCAGAGCATAGCAAAGCAAAGTAAGGTAGATTAGTATAGAGTAGAGCATAATAGAGTGGAGTAGAGTAGAGCTAGTTTAGGCTAAGCTTAGTTAGGTTAGGTTAGAGTAGAGTAGAGAAGAGTAGAACTAGGATAGGATAGGCTTGGCTAGGTTAGAGTAGAATAGAGTATAGTAAAGTAGAGTAGAGTAGAGTATAATATATTAGAGTAGAGTAGAGTTAAGTTAAGCTAGGCTAGGGTAGGGTAGGCAATGCTAAGCTAAGCTAGAGTACTGTAGAGTAGAGTAGAGTAGCATAGAGAAGAGTAGAGTAGTGCAGAGCTCGATTAGGCAAGGCTAGTATAGGAAGGCTTGGCTAGAGTAGAGTAGAGCAGAGTATAGCAAAGTAGAGTAGAGTAAAAAAAATTAGAGAAGAGTAAAGTAGAGTAAAGTAGAAAAGAGCAAATAAAAGTAGAGCAAAGCTGAGCAAAGTAGAGCAGAGTAGAGCAAAGCATAGTAGCACTAGATTAGGCTAAGCTATACTAGGTAAGACTAGGTTAGATTAGAGTAGAGTAGAGTGGAGTGGAGTAGAGTAGAGTAAAGTAGAGTAGAGTAGAGTATAGTATAGTATAGTATAGTAGAGCTAGGTTAAGCAAGGCAAGGTAAGGCTAGCTAGGCTAGGTTCGAGTAGAGTAGAGCTAAGTTAGGTTAGGCTAGGCTAGACAAGGCTAGGATAGGCTACATTAGAGTTTAGTAGTGTATAATAGAGTAGAGAAGAGTGAAGTAGAGGAAAGTAGAGTAGAGTAGAGCAAAGTAAACAAAGCAAAGCAAAGCAAACTGGAGCAGAGTAGAGCAGAGCATAACAAAGTAGTGCTAGGTTTGTCTAGGCAAGGCTAGAGTAGAGTAGAGTAGAGCTAGGTTAGGCTAGCCTATGCCAGGTTAGGTTAGATTAGAGTAGAGTATAGTGGAGTAAAGGAGAGGAGAGCAAAGCAAACCAGAGTAGAGCATGGTGTAGAGTAGAGCAGAGTAGAGCAAAGCAGAATAGAGTAGAGAAGAGAAAAGTATAATAGAGTAAAGTAGAGTAGAGCGGAGTAGAGCTGAGTAGAGTAGAGTAAAGCAGAGTAAGGTATTGTTAGGTTAAGCTATGCTAGGCCAGGTCAAGCTAGGTTAGTCTAGAGCAAAGTAGATTAGATTAGAGTAGAGTAGAGCTAAGTTAGGCTTGGCAAGCTTAGGCTCGGATAGAGTATAGTTTAGAGTAGACTAGAGTTAAGCAAAGAAGTGTAGAGTTGAGAAAAATAGAGAAGAGCAGAGTATAGTATAGCATAGCAGAGTAGTGTAGAGCTATGTTAGGCTAGGAAAAGTTAGGCTAGAGTAGAGTAGAGTAGAGTAGAGCTAGGTTAGGCTTGGTAAGGCTAGGTTAGCTTATAGGCTAGAGTAGAGTAGAGTAGAGTTTAATGTAGTATAAAAGAGGTTAGTAGAGTAGAGGAGAAGAGTCAGGAGGGGAGCAGAGCAGAGCAGAGTAGAGTAGAAAAGAGCACAAGAGCAAAGAAAAGTAATGTAGAGCATAGTAGTGCTAATGTAGAGTAGAGAAGAGCAATGAAGAGTAGACTAGTGCAAGTCTAAGATAGGTCAAGCTAGGTTAGAGTAGAGTACAGTTGAGCAGAATAGAGCAATGCTAAGTCAAGCTAGGCTAGGATAGGGGAGGCTAGGCTAGAGTAATGTAGGGTAGAATAGATAGAATATAGTAGAGCTAGATTAGGCATGGCTAGAGTATAGTAGAGTACAATATAGTAGAGTGGAGTATAGTAGAGTCGAGAAGAGTAGTGTAGAGTGGAGTAGAGTAGAGTAGTGTGGATTATTATAAAGTAGAGTAGAGGAGAGGAGAGGAGAGGAGACGAGACAAGAGGAGAGCAGAGAATAGCAAAGTAGAGAAGGGTCAAGTAGAGCATCATAGAGCAGAGCATAATAGAGAAGAGTAGACTAAAGCAAAGCATAGAAAAGAATAATAAAGTAGAGGAAAGCTAGGATAGGCTAGAGTAGACTAGAGAAGAGTAAAGCAGAGCAGAGTAGAGCAGAGCTAGGTTAGCTAGGCCAAGCTAGGCTAAAGTACAATAGAGTAGATTAGCATAGAGTAGAGTAGAGTAGAGTATAACATAATAGAGTAAAGTAGAGTTAGGTTAAGCTAGCCTAGGATAGGCTAAGCTAAGCTAGGCTAGAGTAGACTACAGTAGAGTAGAGTAGCATAGAGAAGACTAGAGTAGAGAAGAGCTTGATTAGGCTAAGCTAGGCTAGGCTATGCTAGGTTAGAGTAGAGTAGAGTTGAGTTGAGCAGAGCATAGTACAGCAAAGAAAAGTAGAGCTGAGTAAAGAAGAGTAGAGTAAAATATGGCATAGTAGAGTAGAGCAGAGAAAAGTATAGTACAGTAGAGTAGAGTAGAGTAGAGTAAAGCATAGTAAGCTGTGTTAGATTAAGCTATGCTAGGCTAGGCTAAGCCAAACTAGGTTAGAGTAAAGTAAAGTGGAGCAGAGTAGAGTGGATTAGAGTAGAGTAGATTATATTATATTAGAGTAGAGTAGGGTAGAGTAGAGCAAGGTTAGGCTAGGCCAAGTTAGGTTAGGCTAGGCAAGGCTAGGTTAAGAAAGAGTATAGTAGAGTAGAGCTAGGTTGGGCTAGGCAAGGTTAGGCCAGGCTAGGCAAAGTTAGAGTAGAGTAGAGTAGAGTAGAACAGAGAAGAGCATAGTAGATCATAGTAGAGTAGAGTAGAGTAAAGTAGAATAGAGTTAGGTGGGTGAGGCTAGGCTAGGCTGGAGTAGAGTAGAGTAGAATAGAGTTAGGTGGGTGAGGCTAGGCTAGGCTGGAGTATAGTAGAGTAGAGTTGGGTAAAGTAGCATATAGCTAAGTTGGGCTAGATAAGCTTAGGCTAGGCTGGGGTAAGCCTAGGTTGGCTAGGCCAGCTAAGTTAGAGTAGAGTAAAGTAGAGTAGGGTAGAGTAGCATAGAGTAGGGTAGAGTACAGCTACGTTACGCTTTGTTAGGGTATTCTAAACTAGGTTAGAGTAGAGTAAAGTAGAGTAGAGTAGAGTAGAGCATAGTAGAGCAGAGAAGAGTAGAGCAGAGCAGTGTAAAGAAGAGTGGAGTAGATTGGAGCAATGTAGGGTAGGGTAGAGCATATCAGAGCAAAGCAAAGTAGAGCAAAGAAGAGTAGAGGTAGATTAGGCATGACAAGGCTAGGCTAGGCTTGACTAGAGTAGTGTAGAGTAGAGTTGTGAGCATAGCAAAGTAGAATTGAGCTGAACTAGTTTAGGCTAAGCTAGGCTATGCTAGGTTAGAGCATAGTAGAATAGAGCTAGGTCAAGCTAGGATAGACTAGGCTAAGTTTGAGTACAGTAGAGAAGAGTAAAGTAAAGAAGAGTAGAGTAGAGTAGAGTAGCATAGAGTGGAGCTAGGTTAAGCAAAGCAAGGTTAGGGGAGGCTTCGTTAGGCTAGGCTAAGCTGAAGTGGAGTAGAGTAGAGCAGAGTAGATTAGAGTAGAGTATAGCAAGATTAAGCTAGGCTAGGCAAGAGTACAGTAGAGCAAAGTAGAGTAGTGTAGAGCTGAGTAGAGTAAAGCATAGCAGAATGGAGTAAAGAAGAGTAGAACAGAGTATAGTAGAGCAGAGTTGAGTTAGGTTAGGCAAGGCTAGGCTAGAGTAGAGTAGAGTAGAGTAGAATATAGTAGAATAAAGCTAGGTTAGGCTAAGCTAGGCTAGCGAAAGTTAGAGTAGAGTAGAGTAGAGTAGAGAAGATTAGAGTAGAGTAGAGTAGAGCAGAATAAAGAAGACTAAAGCTAGGTTAAGCTAGGATAGGCTAGGCTAGAGTAGATTAGAGTAGAGTAAAGTTGAGTAGAATAGAGTAGAATAGACTAGAGCTCAGTTAGGTTAGGTTAAGCTAGGCTAGGCTAAACTAAGCTAACATAGAGTAGAGTAGAGTAACATAGAGAAGAGTAGAGTAGAGCAGAGTAGAGTAGAGAAGAGCTTGGTTGGGCTAAGCTAGGCTAGGGAGAGCAGAGTAGAGTAGAGTAGAGCTTTGTTAGGCTAGGTTTGGTTAGGTTAAGTTAGAGTAGAGTAGAATAGAATAGAGTAGATTAGAGTGGAGTATAGTAGAGTAAAGTAGAGTTAGGTCAGGCTAGGCTAGGCTAGTGTAGAGTAGAGTAGAGTATTGTAGAGTAGCATAGAGTAGAGTAGAGTATAGTAAAGCAGAGCAGAGTAGAGCATAATAGAGCAGAGCATAGCATAGCATAGCTGATTAGAGCAAAGCAGAGCAAAGGAAAGCTAAGAAAAATAGAGAGCAGAGCAGAGCTAGGTTAGGCTA
The DNA here is from genome assembly GCA_023846275.1 of Vanilla planifolia. Classification (NCBI taxonomy): domain Eukaryota; kingdom Viridiplantae; phylum Streptophyta; class Magnoliopsida; order Asparagales; family Orchidaceae; genus Vanilla; species Vanilla planifolia. The sequence continues at coordinate 98,023 of JAIUJO010000754.1, read as the reverse complement.
GGTTAGACCAAAAGTAGAGTAGAGTAGAGCGAAGCTAGGTTAGGTTAGGCTAGGCTATGCTAAGAGAAAATAAAGTATAATGGAATAGAATAGTTTAGAATAGAGTATTATTGAGTAAAGTAGACTAAAGCTAGGTTAGGCTAGGCTAAGCTAGGCTAGGCTAGGCTATGCTTGAGTAGAGTTGAGTATAGTAGAAAAGAGTAGAGTAAAGCTCAGTTTGACTAGGCTAGGCTAGGCTATGCTAGGCTAAAGTAGAGTAGAGTAAAGTAGAGCAGAGTAGAGTAGAATAAAGAATAGTAGAGTAGAGCAGAGTAGAACAGAGTAGAGTAGAGTAGAGCAAAATAGAGATGAGTAAAGTAGAACTGAGCAGAGCAAAGTATAATAGAGCTCGATTAGGTTATGCTAGGCCAGGTTAGAGTAGAGTAGAGTAGAGTAGAGAGGAGTAAAGTAAAGTAGAGTATAGAAGTATAGAGTAGAGTAAAGTATAGTATAATAGAGTAGAGTAGAGTAAAGTTAGGTTAAGAAGGGCTAGGCTAGACAAGAGTAGAGTTGAGTAGAGTAGAGTAGAGTAGTGTAGAGCTAGGTTAGGTTAGGCTACCCTAGGTAAGGCTTTGCTATTATAGAGTAGAGAAGAGTAGAGCAGAGCATAGTAGAGAAAAGCAAAGTAGAGAAAAGCAGAGCAAGGTTAGGCTAGGCAAGGTTAGGTTAGGTTAGGTTAGGTTTGGCTAGGCTAGAGTCGAGTAGAGTATAGTAGGGTACAAGAGAGCTAGGTTAGGTTAAGCTAGGCTAGGCTAGAGTAGAGTTGAGTAGAGGAGAGTAGAGGAGAGTAGAGTAGAGTAGTCCAGAGCAGAGTAGATCATAGTAGAGTAAAGTAGAGCAAAGCAGAGCAGAGTAGAATAGTTCAGAGCTATGTTAGGCTAGCTAGGCAAGAGTAGAGTATAATGGAGTAGAGTAAAGTTTAGTAGAGTATGGCTTTGTTAGGCTAAGTTATGCTAGGATAAGGTAAACCAAGTTAGAGTTGAGTAGTATAGAGAAGAGTAGAGTAGAGTAGAGCAGAGCAGAGTAGTGTAGAGTAGAGTAGAGAAGTGCATAGTAGAGTCAAGTAGAATATAGTAGAAGAGGCAAGAGGAGAGCAAAAAAGAGTAGAGAAGAGTATAGCAGAGTAGAGCAGAGCATAGTAGAGTAGAGTTAGATTAGGCTAGGCTAAAGTAGAGTAGAGTAGCATAGTGTAGAACTAGGATAGGCAAGGTTAGGTTAGAGTAGAGTAGAGTAGAATAGAGTATAGTATAGTAGAGAAGAGCAGAGTTAGGATAGTCTAGGCTAGGCTAAGGTAGGCTATGCTAAGCGAGGTTAGAGTAGAGTAGAGTAGAGTAGAATAGGGCAGAAAAGGCTAGCATAGAGTAGAGTAGAGTAATGTACAGTATAATAGGGTAGAGTAGAGAAGAGTAGTGTTGAGTAGAGCTTAGTTAGGCTAGGCTCTTCTATGCTAAGCTAAGCTAGAGTAGAGTAGAGTAGAATAGAGTAGAGGAGAGTAGAGTAGAGAAGATTAGAGTAGAGTAGAGTAGAAAAGTGCAGAGTAGAGTAGAGCAAAGTAAAGTATTATAGAGAAAAGCACAATGGAACTAGGTTTGGCTAGCTTTTCTAGGCTAGGCTAGGTTTGAGTAGAGTAGAGTAGAGTATAGTAGAATAGAACAGAGTATAGTAGAGTAGAGCAAAGTAGAGTAGAATTGAGTAGAGTAGAGTAGACAATAGTATAGTAGGGTAGAGTAGAGCTAGGTTAGGCTAGGCTAAGCAAGGTTAGGTAAGATAAAGTAGAGCAAAGTAGAGTAGAGTATAGTAGAGCAAAGCAGAGATAAGTAGAGTAGAGCAGAGGAAAAAAGAGCAAGGAGGAGCACAATGGAGTAGAGTGTAGTAGAGTAGAGCAAAGTAGAATAGAGCAGAGATAAGCAGAGTAGAGCAGTAACGAACAGAGCAAGGTTAGGCTAGGCTAGGCCATGTTAGGCTAGCATCGAGTAGAGTAGGGCTAGGTTAGGATATACTAGGCTAGGTAACCAAAGCAAAATTGAGCAGAGTAGAGTAGAATAGTGCAAAGCAAAGCAAAGTAGAGTAGTGAAAAAAAAGAGCAGAGCATAGTAGAGTAGAGTGAGGTTAGGCTAGGTTAGGCTAGGCGAGGCTATGTTAGGATTGGTTAAGGTTGGCTTGGCTTGACTAGAGTAGAGTTGCGTAGAGTAGAATAGAGTAGAGTAAAGTAGAATTGAGTAGAGCTAGGTTAGGCTAGGCTAGCCTAGGTTAGAGTATGGTACAATAGAGCAAGGTTAGGCAATGCTAGGGTAGGCTAAGCTTGGGTAGAGTAGGGTAGAGTAGAGTAGAGTAAAGTAAAGCAGTGTTAAGATAGGCTAGGCTAGGTTAGAGTATAGTAAAGTAGACTAGGGTAGAGTAGGTTAGAGTAGAGCAGAGCAAAGGAGAGCATAGCTGGGTAGAGTTAGGTTAGGTTATGCAAGGCTAGGCTATGTAAGGTTAGGCTAGGCTAAGCCAAGCTAAGCTAGAGAAGAGTAGAGTTAGGTTAGGCTATGTTTAATATGGGTAGAGTAGAGAAGAGGGGAGCAGAGTAGAGGAGAGTACAGTAGAGTAGAGTAGAGTAGAGTAGAGCTAGGTTAGGGTAGGCTAGGCCAAGCAAGCTAGAGTAGAGTAGAGCTAGGTTAGGCAAGGCTAGGCTTGGCTAGGTTAGAGTATAGTATAGTAGAAAAGAAGGGAGTAGAGCAGAGTAGAGTATTGTAGAGTAGAGCAAAGTAGAGCATAGCTAGGTTAGTTTAGAGTAGGCAAAGCTAAGCTAGAGTAGAGTAAAGTAGAGTAGAGTAGAGTAGAGCTAGGTTAGGAAAGGCTATGTTAGGATAGTACGGAGTAGAGTAGAAAAGAGAAGAGTAAAGTAGATTAGAGTAGAGTAGAGTAAAGTATAGTAGAATAAAGTAGACTAGAGTAGAGTAGAGTAAAGGCTAGGCTAAGATATTATTAAGCAGAGTAGTGTAGAGAAGAATAGAGTAGAGTAGAGTATAGTTGAGTAGAGTATAGTAGTACTTGAATAGGTTAAGATAGAGAAAAGTAGAGTGTAATAGAGTAGATTAAAGTAGAGTAGAGTAGAGTAAAATATAATAGAGTAGAGTAGAGTAGAAAAGAATGGTGTGTAATATAGTAGAGTAGAGTAGAGTATTATAGAGCTATGTTAGAATAGGCTAGGCAAGGCTAGGTTAGGCTAGGTTATAGTAGAGTAGAGTAGAGTTGAACTAGGTTAGGTTATGTTAGGTTAGGATAGTGTAGAGTAGAATATAGTAGAACAGAGTTGAGTAGAGCAGAGCAGAGTAGAGCTAGGTTAGGCTAGGCTAGGCTTGAGTGGAGTAGAGTAGAGTAGAGCTAGGTTTGGTTAGGGTAAGCTAGGCTAAGTTAGAGTATAGTAGAGTAGAGTAGAGTAAAGTAAAATAGAGTAAAGTAGAGTATAGTAGAGTAAAGTAGAGTTGAATTTGGTTAGGCTATGTTAAGTTTGGCTAGAGTAGAATAGAGTAGTGCTGAGTAGATTAGAAAATAGTAGAGTAGAGTAGAGTAGAGCTAGGTTAGGTTTGGCTAGATAAGGTAAAGCTCTAGTAGAGTAGAGTAGAGCAGTGTAGAGCAAAGCAGAGTAGAGCTGAGCAGAGTAAAGTAGAGCAGAGGAGAGAAGAGCACTAAAAAGCAAAGCAAAGCAGAGCTAGCTTAGGCTAGGTTGGGAAACCCAACATTTGGCTAGGTTAGGCTAGGCTAGGTTAAGTTAGAGTAGAGTAGAGTATAGTAGAGTAAAACTAGGATAGCCTATGCTAGGTTAAGTTAAAGTAGAGTATAATTGAATAGTGTAGAGTAGAGTAGTGTAAAGTAGAGAAGAGTAGATTAGAGTAAAGCTAGGTTAGGCTAGGTTAGAGTAGAGTAGAGTAGAATAATATAGAGTAGAGTAGAGTGGAGTGTAGTGGAGTAGAATAGAGCTAGGTTGGGTTAGGCTAAGCTAAACTTGGCTAGCATAGGGTAGGCTAGGCTAGGCAAGAGTAGGGTAGAGTAGAGCTTAGTTTGACTAGGCTAGGCTGGGCTAAAGTAGAGAAGAGTATAATAGAGCAGAGCAGAGTAGAGCAAAGAAGAGAAGAGCAAATCAAAGAACAATAGAGTACTGCAGAGTAGAGTAGAGACGAGCACAGTAGAGCAGAGTAGGGTTGAGCTGAGTAGACCATAGTAGAGTAGAGTAGAGCTAAATAAGGCTAAGCTAGGCTAGGTTAAGCTAGGTTTTAGTAGGGTAGAGCAGAGTAGAGTGGCATAATGTAGAGTAGAGTAGAGTATAGTTGAGTAGAGTGAGGATAGGCTAGGCTAGGCAAGGTTAGGTTAGGCAAGAGTAGAGTAGAGCAGAGCATAGTAGAGTATAGTAGAGTAGAGCTAGGTTATTTTAGGCTCGGCTAATATAGAGTAGAGTAAAGAAGACTATGGTAGAGCTAGGTTAGGCTAGCTAGGCTAGGCTATACTAGAGTCGTGTAGAGTAGAGAATAGTAGAGTAGACAAGAGTAGAGTCGAGCGAGGTTAGGTTAGGCTAGGTAAGAGTAAATTAAAGTAGAGTAGAGTAGAGTAGAGCAAAGTAGAGTAGAGTAGAGCAGAGTAGAGTAGAGTAGAGAAGAGTAGAGTAGAGCAGAGTAGAGTAGAGCAGAGTAGGACAGAGTTGAGTCGAGTAGAGCAGAGCTAGCTTAAGCTAGGCTAGGCTATAGCAGAGTAGAGTAGAGTAGAGTAATGTAAAGTAGAGGTTGGTTAGGCTAGGCTACAGTATAGTAAAGTAAAGTAGAGTAGAGCATAGTAGATTAGTGCAGACTAGACTAGAGTAAAGCAAAGCAAGGTTAGGCTAAACAAGGATAGGCGAGAATAGGGTAGAGTAGAGCTAAGTTTGCTGGGCAAAAATTTGCAAGGTTAGAGTAGAGTATAGTAGAGTTGAGTAGAGCTGAGCTAGGCTAGGTTAGGCTAGGCTAGGCTTATGTAGAGTAGTAGAGTGGGGTAGAGTAGAGTAGAGTAGAGCTAAGTTAGGCTAGGTTAGGTTAGGCTACGCTAGGCTTTGTTAGAGAAGAGTGGAGTAGAGTAGAGTAGAGTAGAGCAGAGTAGAGCATAATAAATAGAGTAGAGTAGAGTGGAGTATTGTAAACTAGAGTAGAGTAGAGCAAAGTAGAGTAGAGTAGAGAAAAGCAAAGCTGAGAAGAGTAAAGCAAAAAAGAGTAGATTAGAGAATAGAAAAGTAGAGCACAACAAAGTAGAGAAGAGTAGAGTAAAGCAGAGTAGAGAACCGCTAGGTTAAGCGAGGCTAGGCTAGAGTAGAGTAGATTAGTGTATAGTAGAGTAGAGTATAGTACAGTAGAGCAAGGTTTTGCTAGGCTAGGCTTGGCTATGTTAGAGTAGAGTAGAGTAGAATAAAGTGGAGTAGAGTATAGTAGAGTAAAGTAGAGTAGAATTGTGTAGAGTAAAGTATAGTTGAGTAGAGAGTAAAGCCAGGTTAGGTTGGGCTAAATGAGACGAGTCTAAGTAGGGGTAAGCTAGGCTAGGCTAGAGTAGGGTAGAGCATAGTAGAGTAGAGTATAGTAGACCAGAGTAGAGAAGAGCTAAGTAAGGCTAGGCTAGGCTAGGCAAGGCTGGAGTAGAGTTGAGTAGAGTAGAATAGAGTAGAGTAGAGTAGAATAGAGATAAGTAGAGTAGAGTAGAGTAGAGTACAATAGAGCAGAGGTAGGTTAGGCTAAGCTAGGCTAACAAAGCTTAGGCTAGGCTGGGCTAGGCTAAGTTAGAGTTGAGTAGAGTAGAACAGAGTAGAGAAGAGTAGAGTAGAGTAGAGTAGAGTAAAGCTATGGTAAGCTAGGAAAGTCTTGGCTAGAGTAGAGTAGAGTGAAAAAAAGATAGGTTAGGGTAAGCTAAGCTAGGCTAAGCAAGAGTATAGAGTAGAGTAGAGTAGAGTAGAGAAGAGAAGAGCATAATAGAGTAGAGTAGAGCATAGTATAGTAAAGAAAACTAGAGTAGAGCTTGCTTAAGCTATTCTTGGCTAACTTAGGCTAGGCTAGACTATGCAAAGCTAGGCTAGAGTAGAGTAGAGTAGAGTATAGTATAGTAAAGCTTGGTTAGGTTAGTAGAGTAGAGTAAAGTAAAGCAGGGTTAGGCTAGGCAAGGCAAGGCTAGGGTAAGCTTGGGTAGGCTAAGCTTTAGTAGAGTAATAAAGTAGAGTACATTAAAGTAAAGTGAGGTTAGGCTTTTTTAAGTTAGGCATGACTAGGCTATGCTATAATAGAGTAGAGAAGAGTAGAGTAGAGTAGAGTAGGGAGGAGTAAAGTATAGTAGACTAGAGTAGAGTAGAGCTTAGTTGAACTAGGTTAGGTTAGAGTATAATTGAGCAGAGTAGAGTAGAGTAAAGCAGAGCAGAGTAGGGTAGAGTGGAGTAGAGTAGAGTAGAAAAGAGCAGAGTAGAGTAGAGTAGAGTAGACAAGAGGTGAGTATAGTAGAGTAGAGTAGAGTAAAATAGTCGAGCATAGCATAATAGAGCTAGGTTAAGCAAGACTAAGCTAGCTTAGGCGAGGCTAGAGTAAAATAAAGTAGAGCTAGGTTAGGTTAGGCTAGGTTATGTTAGAAAAGAGTCCAGTAGGATAGCATAGTGTAGAGCCAATTTAGCCTAGGTTAGAGAAGGCTAGGATAGGCTAGGCTAGGGTAGAGTAGAGAAGATCTATGTTAGGCTTGGCAAAGCTAGGATAGGTTAGAGTAAAATAGAGTAGAGTAGAGTAGAGAAGAGAAGAAGAGAGCTTAGTAATGCTAAGTAGAGCAAAGCAGAGCAGAGCAGAGTAGAGTAGAGTAGAGTAAAGCAAAGAAAAGTATAATAGAGCAGAGTAGAGCAAAGTAGAGAAAAGCTAGGTTAGGCTAGGATAGGCTAGGCTTGGCTAGAGTATAATAGAGTAGGGTAAAGACTGGTTAGGTTAGGCATGGCTAGGCTAGGTTATAATAGAGTATAGTAGAGCTAGGTAAGGCTAAGCTTGGCTAGGCAAAGGTAGGTTAGGATAGGTTATGCTAGAGTAGAGTGGAGTAGAGTAGAGCTCTATTTGGTTTGGCTAGACTAGGCTAGAATGGAGTAGGATATGGTAGACTGGAGCAGAGTAGAGCCGAGTAGAGCAGAGCAGAGCAGAGCAGAGTAGGGTAGGGTAGATTAAAGTAGAGTAGAGTAGAGCAGAGTAGAGTAGAGCATAGTAGAGTAGAGCTAGGTTAGGCTAGGCTAGTTAGAGTAGTGTAGAGTAAAGTAGAGTAGAGTAGTGTAGAGTAGAGTAAAGTATAGTAGAGTAGAATAAAGTAGACTGGAGTAGAGTAAAGTATGGTTAGACCAGTCTAGTCAAAGCTAGGCTAGGAAATGTAAGGTTGGGCTAAGCTAAAGTAGTGTAGAGTAGAGCTGTGCAGAGCATAGTATAGCACATAAGAGCATAGTAGAATAGAGTAGAGCAAGATGGAGTAGAGCAAAGCAAAGTAGAGCAAAGTAGAGCAAAACAGAGTAAAGTAGAGCTAAGTTAGGCTGGCGAGGATAGGTTATGGTTGGCTAAGACAGAGTAGAGTAGAGTAGTATGGAGTAGAGTAGTGTAGAGTAGAGTAGAGTAGAATAAAGTAGAGTTGAGTAGAGTAGAGTAAAGTAGAGTAGAGCTAGGTTAGGCTAGGCATGGCAAGGCTGGAAAAGGGTAGGCTAGGCTAGGCTAGAGTAAGATAGAATAGAGTAAAGTATAGTAGACCTAGGTTAGGCTAGGCTAAGATAGAGTGTAGTAGAGTAAAGAAGAGTAGAGTAAAGAATAGCAAAGTAGAGAAGAGTAGAGTAGAGTAGAGCTTAGCATAGTAGAGTAGAGAAGAGTAGGGTAGAGCAGGGTAGAAGAGTGGAGTGGAGCTAGGTTGAGCTAGGCTAGGCTATAGTAGAGTAGAGTAGAGTAGAATAGAGTATAGCTAGGCAATGCTTGGTTAGGCTAAGCTAAACAAGGCTAGAGTAGTATAGAGTAGAGCAGTGCAGTGCAGAGTAGAGTAAAGCAGAGCAGAGAAGAGCAAAGTAGAGAAGAGTAGAGTAGAGTAAAGAAGAGTAGAATAGAGTAGGGTATAGTAGAGTAGAGTAGGAGAGTAGAATAGGGTAGAGAAGAGTAGAGTAGAGTCGGTTAGGCTAAACTAGACTAGGCTAGAGTTGGAGAGTAGAATAGAGTAAAGTAGAGTACACGTAGTCTACACAAGCCTAGACTAGGCTAGAGTAGAGTAGAGTAGAGTAGAATAGAGTAGAGTAGAGTAGAACAGAGTAGAGCACAGTAGAGTAGAGTAGAGTGGAGCAGATTAGAATAGAGCAAAGCATACTAGGTTGAGAAGTGTAGAGAGGAGCAGAGTTGGGCAAAGTAGAGTATACAATAGAAGAGTAGAGTAGAGAAGAGAAAAGCAGAGCATAGTAGTGTAGAACAGAGCAAAGTGGAGCAGAGTAGAGTAGAGCTAGGTCAGGTTAGGCTACATTATAGTAGAGTAGATTTGAGTAGAGTAATGTAGAGTAAAGTATAGTAGAGCTAGGTTAGGCTTGGATAGGATAGGGTAGGGTAGGCTTAGCTAGGCTAGGCTTGAGTAGAGTAGAGTAGAGTAGAGTAGAGCTAAGATAAGTTAGCCTAAGATTTGCTAGGCTAGGTTAGGCTAGAGTAGAGTAGAGTAGAGTAGAGTATTGCTGAGCTAGGTTAGGTTAGACTAGGTTAGGCTAGGCTAGGTAGAGTAATATAGTAGAGTAGAGTTAGATTAGGCTAGGTTAGGCTTGTTTTGGCTAGGGTAGAGTAAAGTAGAGTAGAATAGAGTAGAGTAGAGTAAAACAGAGTAGAGTAGAGCAGAGCAGAGCAGTGCAAAGCTGAGTAAAGTAAAGTAGAGTATAGCAAAGTAGAGAAGAGTAGAGTAGAGTAGAGTAAAGTAGAGAAGAGTCAAGTAGATCTAGGTTAAGTAAGGCTAAGCAAGGCCATGCAAGGATAGGCTAGGCTAGAGTAGAATATAATAGAGTAGAGTGGAGTAGAGTAGAGTAGAGTAGTGTCTAGCTGAGCTAGTTAGGTTATGCTAGGTTAGGCTTGGCTAAGCAAAGCTAGGCTATGCGAGGCTAGAGTAGGACAATAGAGTAGACTAAAGCTAGGTTAGGCTAGGAAAGGTAAGGCAAGGCAAAGCTAGGCCAGAGTAGAGTAGAATAGAGTAAAGTAGAGTAGAGTGGAGTAAAGTAGAGCAGAACAGAGCAAAGAAGAGTAGAGTAGAGCAGAGTTGTGTAGAGTAGAGCAGAGCAAAGCAGTGTAGAGGTGAGCAGAGGAGAGCATATGAGAGCAAAGTAGAGCAAAGGTATATTAGGCTAGGTTAAGCTAGGTTAGGCTAGAGTAGAGTAGAGTAAAGTAGAGTAGAGCTACTTTATTCTATTCTAAGCTAGGTTAGAGAAGAGTAGAGAAGTGTAGAGTAAACTAGAGTAGAGTATAATAGAGTAGAGTAGAGTAGGATAGAGTTGCGTAGGGTAAAGTAGAGTAGAGCTAGGTTTTGCTAGGCTAAGCTAGGCTAGGGTAGGCTAAGCTAAGCTAGAGTAAAGTTGAGTAGACTAGAGTATAGTAGAGTAGAGTAGAGCTAGGTTAAGCTAGGCTAGGCTAAGCTAGAGTAGAGTAGATTAGAGTTGAGAGAAGGAGAGTAGAGTAGAGTAGAGTGGAGTAGAGTAGAGTAGAGCAGAGTAGAGTAGAGCAAAGCAGAGTAGAGTAGAGAAGAGTAGAGAAAAGAAGAGCAAAGCTAAGTTAAGCTATGGTACGCTGGGCTAAGTTGGGCTGGGCTAAGCTAGGATAGGCTAGGTTAGACTAAAGTAGAGTAAAGGAAAGTAGAGTATAATAGGATAGAGTAGAGAGTAGTATAGAGTAGAGCAAGGTTAGGTTAGGCTAAGGTAGGCTTGGCTAGGCTTTGGTTAGATATGTTAGGCCATATTAGAGTAGAGTAGAGAATAGTAGAGTTGATTAGAATAGAGTTAGGTTAGGCTTGGCTAAGTTTAGGTAAGGCTAGAGTATAGAGTGGAGTAGAGTAGAGTGGAGTAGAATAGAGTAGAATAGAGTAGAACAGAGAAGAGTAGAGTAGAGCATAGCATGGTAGAGCAAAGAAGGGGTATGTTAGGCTAGAAAAGGTTAGGCTAGAGTAGAGTACAATACAGTACAGTATAGTACAGTACAATAGAATAAAGTAGAGAAGAGTAGAGTAAAGTAGAGTAGAGCTTGGTTAGGCTAGGCTAAGTTGGGCTAGGATAGGGTTGGCTAGGCTAGGCTAGAGTAAAGTAGAGTAGAGTAGAGTAGAGGTTGGTTAGGCTATGTTAAGCTAAGTTGAGTAGAGTAGAGTAGAGTAGAGTTAAGATAGGTTAAGTCAGGGAAGGATAAATTAGGCTAGAGTAGAGTTGAGTAGAGTGGGGCAGAGTAGAGTAGGGTAGAGTAGACTAGAGTAGAGCAGAGTAGAGTAGAGTAGAGTATAGTAGAGCAGAGTTGAGTTGAGCAAAGTAGAGTAAAGCATAGTAGAGCAGAGTAGAGCTATGTTAGGCAATGCAAGGCTAGGCAAGGCTTAGCTATGATAGTGTAGAGAAGAGCTAGGTCAAGCATGGTTGGAGAAGGGTAGAGTAATGTAGAGTGGAGCGGAGTACAGTAGAGTAGAGTAGAGTAGAGCAGAGTAGAGTAGAGTAGAGTAGAGCTAAGTAAGGCTAGGTAAAGCTAGGCTATGGTTGGCTAGGCTTGGTTAGGCTATAGTAGAGTAGAGTAGAGGTTAGTTAGGCTTAGCTTGGTTAGAGTAACGAATAGAGAATAGTAGAGCATAACAGAGTTTAGTAGAGTAGAGTAGAGTAGAGTAGAGTAGAGAAGAGTAGAGTAGAGAATAGCATAATAGAGCATAGTAGTGTAGATCAAAGCTAGGTTAGGATAAGCTAGGCTTGGCAAGGCTAGGCTAGGCTAGAGTAGAGTTGAGTTAAGTAGAGCTTGGTTAAGCTAGGCTAGGTTATATAGAGTAGAGAAGAGTCGAGTAATGTAGAGTAGAGTAGAGTTGAGTTTAATAGAGTAGAGAATAGTAGAGCCAGGATAGGCTAGGCTAGGTAAGGCTAAGCTAAGGTAGGGTAGGCTAGGCTAAACTAGATTTGAGTAAAGCAGAGTAGAGTAGAGCAAAGTAGACTATAGTAGGGTAGAGTAGAGTAGATTAGTTTAGAGGACGATAGAGTAGAGTATAATAGAGTAGAGTAGAGTAGAGGAGAGGAGAGGAGAGGAGAGGAGGGGAGAGCAGATTATAATAAACCATGGAAGAAGAGTAGAGTAGAGCAATGCAGAGTATAGCTAAGTAGAGTTAGGTTAGGCTAAGATAGGCTATGCTAGGCATAAAGTAGAGTAGAGGTTGGTTAGGCTAGCTAGGTTAGAGTAGAGTAGAGCAAAGTAGAGTAGAGTATAGCAAGGTTAAGCTAGGCTATGCTCGGCTAGAGTAGAGTCTAGTAGAGCTTGGTTAGGCAAGGCTAGAGTAGAGTAGAGTAGAGTAGAGTAGGGTAGAGTAGAATAGAGTAGAGTATAATAGAGTATTGTAGAGTAGAGTAGAGCAAAGTGTAGTAGAGTGGAGAAGAGCAAAGCAGAGAAGAATAGAGTATAGAAGAGTATAACAGAGTATTTCAGAGTAGAGTTGTGTAGAGTACAGTAGAGTAGAGCAGAGCCGAGTATGCTAGGTTAGACTAAGATAGGTGAGGTTATGCTTTGTTAGAGTAGAGTAGAGTAGAGTAGAGTGTAGTAGAGTAGACTCTAGTATTATAGAAAGGAGTAGAGAAGCATAAAGCTAGGTTAGGCTTGACTAAGTTAGGTTAGGCTAGCTTGAGTAGAGTGGACTAGAGTATAGTAAAGCAAGATTAAGTTAGGCTAGGTGAGGCTAAGCTTTGCTAAAGATGAGTAGAGTAGAGAAGAGCATAGTAGAGAAGAGTAGAGCAAAGTAAAGAAGAGCAGAGTAGAATAGAGCAAAGCAGAGTAGGGTAGAGCAAAGTATAGTAGAGCTAGGTTAGGCTAGGCTTGGCTAGCTAGGCTAGGCTAGAGTTGAGTAGAGTATAGCAGAGTAAAGAAGAGTAGAGCTCGGTTAGGTTAGGTAGACAAGGCTTGAGTAGAGTAGAGTAGAGTAGAGCATAATAGAGTAGAGGAGAGGAATGAAGAGTATAGAAGAGCAGAGTAGAGGAGAGTAGGGTTGAGCAGAGTAGAACAAAGTAGAGTGGAGCTTAGTAGAGTAGAGCAGAGTAGAGTAATGCAGAGAACAATAGTATAGAGCAGAGCATAGTAGAGCTAGATTTTGCTAGGTTATGCTAGAGCAGAGAAGAGTAGAGTAGAGTATAGTAGAGTAAAGTAGAGTAGAGTATAGTAGAGTAGAGTTTGGTTATGATTGTCTAGGAGTAGCTAGGCAAGAGTAGAGTAGAGTAGAGCAGAGTAGAGTAGATTAGATTAAAGTAGATTAGAGTGGAGTGCAGTAGAGTAGAGTAGAACAGAATAGAGTAGAGTAGAGGTGAGTAGAGGAGAGCAGAGTAGAGCAGAGTAGAGCAGAGCAAAGAAGAGTAGAAGAGAAGAGCAGATTAGAGTAGAGCAGAATAGAGCAAAATAGAGTAGAGTAGTATAGAGTAAAGTAGAGAAGAGTATAGTAGAGCAAAGTAGAGTAGTATGAGCTAAATTAAGCTGGCCTAAGGTAGGCTAGGATAGAGTAGAGCAGGGTAGAGTAGAGTTAAGTTAGTTTAGGCTCGAATATGCTAGGCTAGGATAAGATAGGCTAGAGTAGAGTAGGGTAGTGTTGAGTAGAGTAGAGCAGAGTAGGACTAGATTAGGCTAAACTATGCTAGGCTAGGCTAGGTTAGAGTAGAGTAGAGCAGAATAGAGTAGAGTAGAGCAGAGTAGAATGGAGTTGAGTAGACTTGAGTAGATTAGAGTAGAGTAGAGTGGGATAGAGTAGATTAGAGTAGAGTAAAGGAGAGGAGAGGAGAGTAGAGGAGTGGAGTGAAGAAGAGAGCAGAGGAGAATAGAGAAGAGTAGAGCAGAATAGAGTAGAGTATGGCAAAGCAGAGCAAAGTAAAGCTGAGTCGAATAGAGTAGAGTAGAGTAAAGAATAATAGATCATAATAGAGAAAAGTATAGCATAGTTGTGAAGAGCAAAGCAGAGTATAGTAGAGCTAGGTTTGGCTTGACTAGGCTAGGTTAAGCTAGGTTAGAGTAGAGTAGAGTAGAGTAGGGTAGAGTACAGTAGAGTCTAACATAGCTTGGTTAAGTTAGCTTAAGCTAGGCTAGGTTAATGTAGGGTAGAGTAGAGTAGATTATAGTAGCATAGAGTAGAGTAGAGTGGAGAAGAGAAGAGTTGAGTAGAGTAGAATAGAGTATAGTAGACTAGAGTAGAGACTGGTTAGGTTGGTTAAGCAAGGCTATGCTAAGCTAGGCTAAGGTAGGTTAGGCTAGTTGATAGTAGAGTAGAGTAGAGTATAATATAATATAGTAGATTAGAGTAGAATAGAGTTGAGTAGAGCTAGGTTTGGCTAGGCTAGGCAAGAGTAGAGTATAATAAAGTAAAGTAGAGAAGAGCTGAGTAGAACAGAGCATAACAGGGCAAAGTAAAGCAGAGCTAGGTTAGGCTAAGCTAGGAAAGAATAGAGTAGAGTAGAATAGAGTAGAGCTAGGTTAGGCAAGGCTATGTTAGGTTATAATGGAGTAGAGTGAAGTAGATTATAGTAGAGTAGAGGTTAGCAGAATATAATAAAGTAGGAGTAATGTTTAGGCTAAAGTATTATTATGTTGAGTAGTGTAGTGAAGAATAGAGTATAGTAGAGTATAATGGAGTAGAGCAGAGAAGTACTTGGCCAGTCTATGCTAGAGAAAAGTAAAGTAGATTAGGGTAGATTAGGATAGAGTAGAGTAGAGTCAAGTAGAGTAGAGCAAAGTTGAGTAGAGTAGAACAAAGTATAATATAGTAGAGTAGAGTAGAGTTAGGTTAGGCAAGGTTAGGTTAGGTTAGGCTAGGCTAGATAAGGCTTTGTCAGGCTAGGCTAAAGTAGAGTAGAGTAGAGTAGAGTAGAGTAGAGCTAGGTCAAGTTAAGCTAGGCTAGGCTAAGCTAGCCTAGAGTATAGTAGAATAGAGTAGAGTAGAGTATAGTAGAGCAAAATAGAGTATAGTATTGTTAGGTTAGGCTAGGTTGGGCTAGGATAAGCTAGAGAGGAGTAGAGCAGAGTAGAGCTTAGATAGCCTTGGCTAAGCTTGGCTAACTTAGATTAGAGTAGAGTAGAGTAGAATAGAGTTAAGTATAATATAGTAGAGTATAGTAGAGTTGAGTAGAGTAGAGCTTGGTTAGATTAGGCTATGCCAGGTTTGGTTAGGGTAGGCTAGGCTAGAGTAGAGTAGAGTAGAGTATAGTAAAGAAGAGTAGAGTAGAGTAGAGTGGAGTTGAGTAGAGCTAGAATAGATTTAACTAGACATGGCTAGGCTAGAGTAGAGTAGTGTACAATAGAGTAAAGTAAAGTATAGTAGAGTCGAGTAGAGCATAGTAGAGTAGTGAAGAGCAAAGCACAGTTTGGCTAGGCTGGGATAGGCAAGGTTGGGCTGGGCTAAGGCGAGGTTAAGCTAGAGTAGAGTAGAGTAGAGTAGAGTAGAGTAGAGATAGGTTAGGTTAGGCTAAGTTAGGCTAAGTTAGAGTAGAGTTTAACTTAATATAGTAGATTAGAGTATCATAGAGTAGAGTAGAGTAGAGTAGAGCTAAGTTTGGCTAGGTTAGAGTTGAGTAGAGTAGAGTACAACAAAGTAGAGTAGAGTATAGTAGAGTAGAGTAGAGTAGAGTAGAGTAGAGTGGAGTAGAGTAGAGCTTGGTTGGCTTAGGCTTGGTTAGGCTTTGCTAGCATAAGCTAGGTAAGGCAAGAGTAGAATAGAGTGGAGTAGAGCTGAGTTCGACTAATCTAGGCTAAGCTAGAGTAGAGTAGAGTATAGTAGAGCAAAGAAGAGTAGAGCTAGGTTTGGCTAAGCTAGGCTTGGTTAAGCAAGGTTAGAGTAAAGTAGAGTATAGTGGAGTAGAGTAGAGTAGAGTTGAGTATAGTGGAGTAGAGTATAACAGAGTAGATTAGAGTAGAGTAGAGTAGAACTAGGTTAGGCTAGGCAAGGCTAGACTTGGCTAGGTTAGGCTAGGTAAGAGTAGAGTAGAGTAGAATAGAGTATAGTAGAGCTAAGTTAGGTTAGGTTAAGCTAGGCTAAGCTTTGCTAATGTGGAGTTGAGTAGAGTAGAGCAGAGCAGAGTAGAGTAGAGTAGAGAAAAGCAAATCAGAGTAGAGTAGAGCATAGTAGAGTAGAGGAGAGCAGAGTAAAGAATAAAAAAGTAGAGCAGAGTAGAGTAGACAATAGTAGAGTAGCGTTGAGTAAAAGAGTGCTAAGTTAGGCGAAGCAAGGCTTGGCTAGGCTAGGCTAGAGTAGATTAGGCTAGGCTAGGCTAAAGTCGAGTTGAGCAGAGTAGGGTAGCGTAGAGGAGAGCTAGGTTAGTGTAGGCCAGGCTAGGCAATGCAAGAGTAAAGTGGAGTAGAGTAGAGTAGAGAAGAGCAGAGTAAAGTAGTGTATTACAAAGTATATTAGAGTAAAGTAGAGTAGAGTAGAGCAAAACATAGTAAAGCAGACTAGAGAAGAGTATAATAGAAGTGAGTAGAGATAAGCTAGGTTAGGCATGGCTAGTTTAGAGTAGAGTAGAGTAGAGTAGAGCTTAGCTAGGTTAGGCTAGGCTAAACAAGGCTAGAGTAAAGTAAAGTAGAGTAGAGAAAAGTAGAGCAGAGCAGAGCAGAGAAAAGTAGAGTAGAGCAAAGTAGAGTAGAGCAAAGCTAGGTTAAGCTAGGCTAGGCAAAGTAAGGCGAGGCTAGAGTAGAGTAGAGTACAACTATGTTAGGCTAGACTAGGCTAGGCAAGGTTAGAGTAGAGTAGAGTAGAGTCGAGTAGAGTAGCATAGAGCTGTGCTAGGTTAGGTTAGGCTAGGCGAGGTTAAGCTAGAGGGAAGTAGAAGGGGTAGAGTAGAGTAGAGTGGTGTACAGTGGACCTAGGTTAGGCTAAGTTAGGTTAGGCTAGGCTTTGTTAGAGTAGTTGAGTAGAGTAGAGTAGAGCAGAGTAGAGTATACTAGAATAAATTAGAGTAGAGCCAAGTTAGGCTAGACTCTAGTAGAGAAAATTAATGGAGTAGAGTAGATGTAGACTAGAGTAAAGTATAATAGAGTAGAGTAAAGTAGAGTAGAGTTTAGTAGAGTGAGGTAAAGGAGAGTAGACTAGAGTAGAGCAAAGCTAGGTTTAGTTAGGCTAAGTTAGGTTAGATTAGAGTCCAGTATACTAGAGTTGAGAAAAGTAAAGTAGAGTTGAGTTGAGTATACTAGAGTTGGGGTAGGCTAGGCTAGGCAAGGGTAGGCTAGGCTAGGCTATGCTTGTCTAGAGTAGAGTAGAGTAAAATAAAGCTAAGTTAAGCTAGGTTATAGTAAAGAGTAGAGTAGAGTAGAGTAGAATAGATTAGAGAAGATTAGAAGATAATCGAATTAAGTAGAGCAGAGCAAAGCTAGCTTAGGCTAGGTTAGGCAAGGCAAGGCTAGGCTAGATTAGAGTAAAGTAGAGTAGAGTAGAGTAGAATAGAGTAGAGCATTGTAATGCTTTGTTAGGCTAGGCTAGTCTAGGTTAGAGTAGAGTAGAGCTAGGTTAGGCTAGGCTAAGCTAGGCTAGGATAGGTTAGGCTAGGCTAGAGTAGAGTAGGATAGAGTAGAGTTGAGTAGAGTAGAGCATTGTTAGGTTAGGCTAAGCAAGGCTAGGCTAGAGTGGAGTAGAGTAGAGTAGTGTAGAGTAGGGCAGAGAAGAGTAGAGTAGAGTAGCAAAGAGTAGAGTAGAGTGGAGTAGAGTAAAGTATAAAAGAGTAGAGTAGAAGAGAGTAGAGGAGAGTAGAGCAATGTAGGGAAGAAGAGCAGAGTGGAGTAAAGTAAAAAAAGAGCAGAGCATGGTAGAGTAGTGTAGAGCAGAGTAGAGTAGAGTAGAGTTGAGCAGAGTAGTATAGAGCAAAGCTCAGTTAGGATAGGCTAGGCAAGGCTAAGTTAAGATAGAGTAGAATTGAATAGTGTAGGGTAGAGTAGAGTTGAGCTAAGTTATGCTAGGCTAAGCTAGAGTATAGTAGAGTAAACAAGAGTAGAGTAGAGCAAGATTAGGCTACATTGGGCAATGTTAGCTAGACTAGATTAGAGTAGGGTAGAGTAGAGTAGAATAGAATAGAGTAGAATGGAGAAGAGTAGATTAGAGTAGGGTGGAATAGAGTGGAGTAGAGTAGAGTAGAGTAAAGTGGAGGAGAGGAGAGGAGAGTAGAGCATAGTAGAGTAGAGCAGAGCAGAGAAGAGTAGAGTAGAGTAGAGTTGAGTAGAGCAATGTAGAGCAAAGTAGCATAGAGCATAGTAGAGTAGAGGAGAGTAGAGTAAAGCAGAGCAGAGAAGAGTAGAGACAGGTTAGAGAAGAGTAGAGAAGAGTAGAGTATAGTAGCATAGAGTAGAGTATAGTAGAATAGAGTAGAGTAGAGTAGAGTAGAGCTAATGAAGAGGATAGTAGAGGAGAGCAGAGCAGAGTGGTGTAGAGAAGAAGAGTAGAGTAGAAAAATGTAAGTAGGGTAGAGCAAAGTAGAGTAGAGTAATGTAGAGTAGAGTAGAGTGGAGTAAACTAGAGTAGAGTAGAGCTAAGATAGGCTAGGGTAAGCTATGCTAGAATAGAGTAGAGTAGAGTAGAGCTAAGTTAAGTTAGGCAAGAATAGGGTAGGGTAGGCTAAGCTAGAGTAGAGTAGAGTAGAGCTAGATTAGGATAGACTAGCCTAGGCTAGAGAAAAATAGGGTAGTGTAGAGTATAATATAGTAGAGTTGAGTAGAGTAATGTATAGTAGAGAAGAGTATAGTAGAGTGGAGTAGAGTTGAGTAGAGTATAATAGAGGAGAGGAGAGGAGAGGAGAAGAGAGGAGAGTAGAGGAGAGGAGAGAAGAAGAAGAGAGCAGAGAAGAGTAGAGCCAAGTAAAGCATAGTAGAGTAGAACATACTAGAGCAAAGTAGAGATGAGCATAGTAGAGTAGAGGAGAGAAGAGTAGAATAGAGAAAAGAAGAGCACTGTAGAGTAGAGCAGAGTAGAGTAGAGCAGAGAAGAGTAAAGCTAAGTTAGGTAGGGCATGGTAAGAGTGGAGTCGAGTAGGGTAGGGTAGAGTAGAGTGGAGTAGAGTAGAGCAGAGCTAAGTTAGGCTAGGATAGGCTAGGTTAGAGTATAGTAGCATAGAGTTATGCAAAGTAAAGTAGAGAAGAGTAGTGTTGAATATAATATAGTAGAGTAGAGTAGAGTAAAGTAGAGTAGAGTAGAGTAGAGTAGAGCATAGTATAGTAGAGTAGACTAGAGTAGAGCTAGGTTAGTCTAGATTAGGTTAGGCTAGGCTAGGATAGGCTAGAGTAGAGTTGAGCTAGGTTTTGTTAGGCTAGGCTAGGTTAAGCTAGACAAGAGTTTGTTAGAGTATAATAGAGTAGAGTAGAGGAAAGTAGAGCAGAGTAGAGTAAAGTAAAGAAAAAATTTGTTGATTAGAGCAGAGTAGAGCTAGGTTAGGCTAAGCTAAGCTAGAGTAGAGTAGAGTAGTGTAGAGTAGAGTAGAGCTAGGTTAGGCTAGGCTATGCTAGGTTATGTTAGAGTAGAGTAGAGCAGAACAGAGTAGAGTAAAGTAAAGTATAATAGAGAAGAGCAGAGTAGAGCAGAATAGTGTAGAAAAAAACAGAGTACAATAGAGTAGAGTAGAGCAGAAGAGAGAAAGCTTAGGGTAGGTTAGGCTATGCAAGGTGAGATCAAGCTAGGCAAGGCTAAAGTAGAGTAGAGTGGACTAGAGCAACGTTAAGCTTGATTAAGCTAAACTAGGCTAGAGTATAGAGTAGAGTAGAGTATAGTAGAAAAGAATAGTGTAGAGTAGAGTAGAGTAGAGTAGTTTAGAGTAGAGAGTAGCACAGAGGAAAAAAATAGAGCGTAGCATAACAAAGTATTGTAGAGCTAGGCTAGGCAAGGAAAGGTTTGACTAGAGTAGAGCAGAGTAGAGTAGAGTAGAGTACAGTTGAGTACAGTCGAGTATAGTAGAGTAGAACTAGGTTAGGCTAAGCTAGGCTAGGCTTGGCTAAGTTAGGATAGACTAGAGTAAAGTAGAGTAGAGTAGAGTAGAGTAAAGCTAGTTTGGGTTAGGTTAAGTAAGGCTAGGCTAGGTTAGAGTAGAGTAGAGTATAATAGAATAGAGTAGAGTATGTAGAGTATAGGATAGTAGAGTTAGAGCAAAGCAAAGTAGAGTAAAGTAGAGGAGTGTAAAGGAGAGTAGAACAGAGGAGAGCAGAGCAAAGCAGAGTAGAGTAGAGTAGAAGAACAGAGTAGGTCAATGTAAAGCAAAGTAGAGCAGTATAGAGAAGAGCAGATCTAGGGTAGGCTAGGTTAGAGAAGAGTAGAGTGGAGTAGAGTGGAGCAGTGCTTAGTTAGGACAGGCTAGGATAGGGCAGGCTAAGCAAGGCTAACCTAGAGGAGAGTAGTGTAGGGTAGAGTAGAGTAGAGTAGAGTAGAGTAGAATGGAGCTAGATTAGGCTAGGCTACTCAAGCCTAGAGTATAATAGAGTAGAGTAGAAAATAATAGAGCAGAGTAGAGTAGAGAAGATTAGAGGACTAGAATAGAGTAGAGTAGAGTAGAATATGGTAGAATAACATAGAAGGGATGAGAAGAGAGGAGAGTATAGGAGGGGAGAGTAGAGGAGAGGAGTGCAGAGCAGAGCAGAGTAGAGTAGTGCAGAGCCAAGCAGAGCAGAGCAAAAAAGAGTAGAGAAGAGCAGCATAATGCTGAGCTAGGTTGGGTTAAGATAGGCTAGACTTGATTAAACTAGGCTAGAGTCAAGTATAGTATAGTAGAGTAGACATAGGTTAGGTTAGACTAGGCCAGGGTAGGCTAGGCAAGGGTAAAGTAGAGTAGAGTAGAGTAGAGAAGAATAGTGTTGAGTAGAGTAAAGTAGAGTAGAGTAGAGCAGAGTAAAGTAGAGCAAAGTAGAACATAGCATAGTAGAGCAGTACAGAGCAGAGTAGGCCAGACCAGAGCTTGATTAGGCTAGGCAAATTTAGAGTAGAATAGAGTAGAGTAGAGTAGAGCTTGGTTAGGCTAGGCTTGGTTAGATAAGGCTAAACTAGGCTAAAGTTAACTAGAGTAGAGCATATTAGAGTAGCACAGAGCAGAGCATGGCAAACTAGAGATGAGTAGAATAGAGTATAGGAGAGCAGTGTAGAGTAGAGTAGAGTAGAGTAGAGCAGAATATAGTAGAGTTGAGCTTGTTTAGGCTATGCTAGGTTAGGCTAGGCTAAGCTAAGATAGAGTAGAGTAGAGCTAAGTTTGGCTAGGCTAGGTTTGAGTTGAGTAGAGAAGTGTAGATTAGAGTAAAGTAGATTAGAGTAGAGGAGAGAAGAGTAGAGTAAAGCTAGGTTAGGTTAGGCTCGACTAGGCTAGGTTAGGCTAGGCTAGGCTAAGCTAGAGTAGAGTTAAGTTGAGTTGAGTAGAGTAGAGCTAGCTCAAACTAGGCTGGGTTAGCATATAATATAGTAGAGTAGAGTAGAGTAGAGTAGAGCATAGTAGAGCAAAGTAGAGTAGTATAGAATAGAGCAGAATAAAGTAGAGTAGAGCATAGCAAAGCTAGGTTAGGCTAAGCAAGGCGAAGCTAAGGAAGGCTAGAGTTTGAGTAGAGAAGAGTAAAGCAAAGATAGGCTAGGCTAGGTTAAAGTAGAGTAGCATAGAGTATAGTAGAGAGGAGTATAATTTAGTAGAGTAGAGTAGAGAAGAGCATAGTAGAGTTAGGTTAGGCAAGGCTAGGCCAAGGTTGGCTAGGTTAAGCTAGCTACAGTAGAGTAGAGAAGAGTAGAGTAGCATAGAAAAGAGTAGAGTAGTGTAGAGCTTGATTAGGCTAGGTTAGTCTAAGCAAGGTTAGGCTAGAGTAGAATAGAATGGAATATAGTAGAGCAAAGCAGAGTAGAGAAGAGCAGAGTAGAGTAGAGTAGAGTAGAGAAGAGCAGAGTGGAGCAGAACAGAGTAGAGCAAAGCAGACCAGAATAGATTAGAGTAGAGCAGAGCAAAGCGTAGTCGAGCTAGGTTAGGCCAAGCTATACTAGGCTTGGCTAGGCGAGGCTTGGTGAGAGTATAGTAGAGTTGAGTAGATTAGAGAAGAGTAGCATAGAGTAGTGTAGAGTATAGTTGAGTAGATTATAATAGCATAGAGCAAAGTATGGCTAAGAGAGTTTAGGCCAGGCTAAGCTCGTCTAGAGTAAAGTAGAGCTATGTTAGGTTAGATTATGCTAGGCTAGGCTATGCTAGGCTAGAGTAAAGCAGAGCAGAGCAGACCAGCACAAAGCAGAGCAATGTAGAAAAAAGTATAGTAGAGTAGAGCAAAGCTTGGTTAAGCTAAGCTAAGCTAAAGTAGAGTAGAGTAGAGCTAAGTTTGGCTAGGCTAGGTTAGTTTAGGTTAGAGTGGAGTAGAGTGGAGTAAAGTAGAGTAGAGTGGAGTGGAGTAGTGTAGAAGAGAGCAGAGCATAGCAGAGTAGAGCAGAGTTGAGTAGAGTTTGGCTTAGTAGAGTAGAGAAAAGTAGTGTAAAGCATAATAGAGTAGAGAAAAACATAGTAGAGTATAATAGAGTAGAGTAGCATAGAGTAGAGTAAAGTAGAGAAGAGTAGAGAAGGGTTAAGTTAGGTTAGGTATTGCTAGGCTAAAGCTAGGTTAGGCAAGAGTTGTGTAGAGTAGAGTAGGGTATAATAGAGTAGATTAGGGTGGAGTAGAGTATAGTAGAGCTAGATTAGGCTTAACTAAGTTAAGCTAAGCTAGAGTATAGAGTAGAGTAGAGTAGAGCAGAGTAGAGTAGGGCATAGTAGAGAAGAGTAGAGAAGAGTTAAGTAGAGTATAGCCTAACAGAGCAGGGTATAGCTAGATTAGGATAGTGAAGGTTTGGCTAACGTAGAGAAGAGTTGAGCAGAACGTGCATTGGCGAGGCTAGGCTAGTGCTAGACTAGAGTACAGTATAGTAGAGTCGAGTAGAGTAGAGCTAGATTCGATAAGGCTAGGGTTTGTTAGGCTATAGTAGAGTTGAGTTGTGTAGAGTAGAATAGAGGAGGGTAGAGTAGAGTAGTGTAGATTATAGTAGAGAAGAGTAGAGTAGGGTAAAGAAGACAAAGAGGAGAAGAGGGGATGGGAGAGGCGAGGAGTCGAGAGGTGAGGTGAGGAGAGGAGAGCAGAGCAGAGCAGAGATAAGTAGAGCAAATCACAGTAGAGTAGAGTAGAGCAGAGCAGAGTTGAGCAAAGTAGAGAGGAGTAGAGAGGAGTAGAGCAGAGTAGAGTAGAGAAAAGCAAAGTAAAGTAGAGTAGAGTAGAGAAGGGCATAATAGAGTAGAGAAGAGCAGAGCAGAGTAGAGAAAAGTAAAAGAAAGCAGAGTAGAGTAGAGTAAAATAGAGTAATAGAGAAATATTCTTTAACTATCGGTACTTCTGAGGGTTGACAAAATTGTCTATCCAAGTTCACAATGTATACCAGACATTCGTCACATCCTTCCTTTAGTAGCTTCTAGGCTTTGAGCATGTTATGATAGAAAATTTTTTCCATTTGCCAAAATAGATTAATTTATCTTCTTTAAGGATTGGAATTTCAATCCTCTTTTCACAGCAATCTATTTTTTTACTTTTTGCTTAAACAATCAATCCATGCCAATAATTACGTCAAATTCTATCAGAGGTAGGATGTGTAGCAATACTAAGAATTTCTTTCCTCTGATGTCTATCTCATCTTCAGTAAATTTTTCTACACTAATACTATTTTCGTCGGGCATTTTTACTACTAATAGATCTTTCATGGAGTGTAATAAGGCATTTATTTGCCTCGATACAATAGTGGATATAAAAGAATGTGAGGCTCCATAGTCAAATAGTATAGAAACAGGTAAGTTGTGTAACACTAGCATACCTATATAATGATGTCAGTAGAGTACATTAATGGATATAAAAAAGTGTGAGTCTCCATAATCAAAGAGTATAGAATAAAGAAAATTTGTGTAACACGAGTATAGCTATAATGACGTCAGTGGAGTGTGGAGCATCTTGCTGAGTGATCGAATAAATACGCACCTGACCTCCCCTTCTTGTGGCTCCATTTCTAACCACAGCTCCTGAAGTCGTCGTACATCCGTGGTCTCTGCCTCAACTTGCATCATCTCTAACTCCACTAGTTGAAGCACTCATAGTTTTCAATTCTTATAATTTAGGCAATCTCAAGCAATATGCCCTAGTTCTTTGCATAAGTAGCATCTAATTGGTCAGATAAATTCGGATCAACATTCTCCTCTATGTTATCTTTCACATTTCCCACATCTACTCATTCCAACTGAACTTGAACTAACTCTGCTACTGCTCGATCCATATGGTCTAAACCTATTAGATCTTGAATGAGTGGAAATTTCTTCTTTTGAAAAACTAGGACAAGCTCTTTTTCCTATGAATCTAGATTTAGATTTTAGAGGATCAAATCTTTTCTTCTCTTCTTCTTTGCTTGCTGCCAGCAAACTGAGTTGCAGCTCAATCGTGCAAGCATACTCCAATAATTCTGCATAGTTTGTTATTTAGACTACTATTAAAGCTCCCCTAATTTCATCCTGTAGAACTCGTCAAAACATGTAACACCATTGTTCTTTACTAAATGAGGAACATATTTAGTTAAGTGGGAGAATTTGATTTCATACGTGGTAACGGACAGATTACATTACTTGAGATTATTCAACTCCTCTCTTATTTTGGCTTTGATTGAAATGGGCATATACCATTGCTCAACTTCTTCTGTGAATTCTTTCTAGGAGATGACTTTCATTAGTTGGCTTGAATTACAAGCAGATGTTGAGAACCCATCATAGTGTTGTAGCATCTTTTAATACTAAAACTGCTAAGGCCACCTTTCTGTCATCTAGATAAGACATCCCTTCAAAGATACTACTCATTTGCTCGAACCAATTTTCTGTAATCATAGAATCCTCTTTCCCAGCAAAAGAAAGAGGATGCATCCACTAAAAATGGTCAACCACCAAGTTGATGGATGCCTTGCCCCTATAGCTACCAGTGTTTCCAATTGATCGCAACAAAGAGACTAAGGTTTCTGCTAATTCCTATTGCGTATCTCCTTGTTGCTCTTTTTCTTTACCCGTATCTATACTTTTAAATTCAGATTTTTCCATTATTTGAAGTATATTGAAATCCTACATAACCACATAAGTTATTTGACAACTAATGTCTAAGCGAGAAGTAACACTACAGATGCAATTGTGTGCTGGTGTCGTCACACCCACTTCCCACCAATTCTTAAACCAAAGCTCTAATACCAACTTGTCAAGCCCCCACCTAAACTAGTACCACTAGACAAAAAAATTATCATCAGAGTGAGAACAATAAACCAAACCCATGGTTGGGACCTGACGAAAAGACAAACCTCAACTCCAAAATAAAAAATATATAAATAAAAACATTTTTTCTTAAAAGTTTAATCAACACAAAGCCCTCCCCTTTCTCACACATCTTGTTAAAAGGGCTCTCCTGTAGCAGCATCATTCCCAGTTCTCAATGCAGTGGTTGCATGACCTATAATGTAAGCACTAAATGAGATTTAATAGATCTCAGTAGATAAATCCACATAGTTAACCAAGTATAACTAAAATACATACCATGAACAGTGAAGATGAACCATAGGCATAAAGATAAAACCATACCATATGTCATATATAATGCCAGATGAAAACCATAAAAGAAATGCCAGTTCCTTATTTTTTTTAATATAAGTGTGTTATTACTGGGCCCAATTTCCTTTAAGGCATTATCCTCTGGGTCCAGTCAAGCAAATAACACTAGGCAGATATCTGATCCAAGTATCGATACCCTGCGACGATCCTACACGCTAGGCTTAGTGCCACCAGGCAGATACGACACCATACCCTGTGATCCAATATGCTGGGCCTGGTGTAAATCATCATGGAGTCATAGCACATAACCCTAAACAGATATCTGATCCAAAGATTGATACCTTGCGATCCCACATGCTGGGCCTTGTGATGAGGATAATGTTCTCTAGGAGTCTCATTTTTTATTACAATTTTGTAACCATAAATCTAGATAATTATACCATATCGAAAGACCTTTCATTCCATATTGCTTCTACCTTTTTTATTTTTGCATATTATGCCATATTGTTTCTTTCTTTAGTATATTTTTTCTTCCTTTCTAGTTTTTATGAAATTAACACCATGTTATAGTAAGAAATTATGTAAAAACAAATAATATTATGCTACATCACATGGCTAGGAATTTAACTACCTAGATTTGGTGTACCAATCGTCTTGCTTACTGCTGATTTGTTTCTTGATGTTCTACAAAGCCATAGTCAAAAAACTAAAATGTTCTTATTAACCAAAAGTGCTTTCTAAGAAGTTATCCCCAAACAAATCCCAAAATTTTTTTTCTATTTTCACTTAATTCGATTTTCGTCAATGCTGGGCCGGCCGTGCCCAACATGCCCTACCCAGCAATGAGGCCCAGTCCAACACGCCCGGTTCAGCAATGCAACTGGTCCAAGACTTGAACAGGTTCTCCCTTCACGTCCAACAAAACCTAAATAGTTTGTGGGCACTGGAAAAACCGGTTCATGCACTGAACCGATCAAATTTTGCTCAACTTCCACCCTCTTGGTCTGCCCTGCTCATCGATAAACCTTACATAACCCTGACAAAGCAAAAATGGCTTTTTCTTACCTTATCTTATGGAATCTCGCTGACTGTCACTGTTGCATACCAGAACTATACACAGCAGCAACTACTGAAACTCTTTCACACTCCTAGGAGACCATACGGAATTCTTGCCAGCCATCATTTACGAAAATCCTCACACTCCACATGCTCTGCCAAATTTCACGCAGTTATTTTTTTCCAAAAGTGCTATTCAAACACACACTGGTTTTGGCTTTTATAACTATAGCCAAAATTTTTCGAACCCTCGCGAACCATCTGCCAGAAGGCTAAACAATCGACTTTTTTGTGCATAAACAACCCCTCTGAATTGGTTATCTACAAATATATCATCCACAGGAGAGATAAACCTGTGCCAAAATTCTTAAAAATGCACATATACCTAACACAACCAACATCTTTTAAAAATGGAAATATGTCTTCCACCAAAACATTTTGAACTATGCCGACATTTACAAAATTACAAAACTACCCTCAACATTAAAAATTTATCCCAGATCTTTAAAAATTCATAATTTAAACCTTAAAGCTCTGAATATTATAACAAAACACCATTAGACTCGTTTCAAAGAGCACTTCCTCAGAAAAATAAAATAAAGGAAAGCTAAGGTTGTTACAAGAGTAGAGTAGAGAAAAGCAAAGCAAAGTAGAGCAGAGGTGAGTAGAGTAGTGCAAAGCATAGCAGAGCTAGGTTAAGCTCAGCTATACTAAGCTAGGTTAGGCTAGACTAGGTTAGAGTAGAGTAGAGTACAGAAGAGTAGAGTAGAGTTGAGTAAGACTAGGCAAGGCTAGGCTAGGCTAGAACAAAATAGAGTAGAGTAGAGCTAGGTTAGGCTAGGGTTGAGTTGAGTATAATAGATTTGTGTAGAGCTAGGTTAGGCTAGGCTAGGCTAGGATAGGAAAGGCTAAGCTAGAGTAGAGTATAATAGAGTAGAGTAGAGTAGAGCTCGATTAGGCTAGGAAAGGTTAAGCTAGGAAAGGCTTGAGTAGAGTAGAGTAGAGTAGAGTAGAGCAAAGAAGGGTAAAGAAGAGCATAGTTGAGTAGAGCAGAGAAGAGTAGAGATAGTGTAGAGCAGAGTAGAGTAGAGTTAAGCAGAGTAGAGTAGAGCATAGTAGAGCTAGGTTAGGCTAAGCGAGACTAGGTTAGAGTAGAGTATAGTATAGTAGAGTAAAGAAAAGTAGAGTAAAGAAAAGTAGAGTGGAGTAGAGTAGAATAGAGTAGAGTAGAGTAGAGCAAGGTTAGGATGTGGTAGGTAAGGTTAGGGTGGAGTAGAGTTGAGTTGAGTTAGGTTAGGTTAGGCTAGGTTAAGCTAGGCTAGGCTAGGTTGGGCTAGGCTTTATTAAAGTAGAATAGACTAGAGTAGAGTAGAGTAGAGTAGAATATAGCAAAGTAGAGCAGAGTAGTGTAGAGCAAAGTAGAGTATAGTAGAGCATAGCAGAGCTAGTTAGGCTAAGCTAGGATAGATTATGTCAGGCTAGGCTAGAGTTGAGTAGAGTAGACTAGAGATAGGTTAGAATAGGTTAGGCTAGGCTATAGTAGAGTAGTGTAGAGTAGAGTTAAGTGGAGCAGAGTAGAGCAGAGCAGAGTTGAGCTGAGTGGAGTATAGTAGAGTAAAAGAAAGTTGAGTAGAGTAGAGTAGAGTAAATTAACACAAAGCAGAGTAGAGCAAGTTTGGCTAAGTGAGGCTAGAGAAAAGTAGATAACAGTAGAGTAGAGCTTGGTTTGTCTACTCTAAGCAAGGCTAGGCTAAACAATGCTAGAGTAGAGTAAAGTATAATAGAGTAGAGGTGAGTAGGATAGAATAGACCAGAGTATAATAGAGCAGAGTAGAACATAGCAGAGTGAAGAAAACCAAAGGCAAAGCATAGTAGAGTATAATAGAGAAAAGTAAAGCGTAACAGAGTAAAGTAGAGTACAATAGTGCAAAGAAGAGTAGAGCTAGGTTAAGCTAAGCTATAATAGGCTAGGAAATGTTAGATTAGGGTAGAGTAAAGCAGAGTAAAGTAGTATAGAGTAGAGTAGAGCAAAGTAGAGTAGAGTAAAGTAGAGGAGAGTAAAGTAGAATAGAGTAGAGTGGAGTAGAATAGAGTAGAGTAGAGCTAGGTTAGTTAGGCTAGGCTAGGTAAGGCTTGGCTAGGTTAGGCTAGGCTAGAGTAGAGTCGAGTAGAGTAGAGTAGAGCTAGGTTAGGCTAGGCTTGGCTAGAGTGTAATAGAGTAGAGTAAAGTAGAGTAGAGTAGAGTAGAGCTATGTTAGGCTAGGTTAGGTAAGGATAAGCTAAGGTTGGAAAGGCAAGAGTAGAGTATTATATAGTATAATAGAGTAGAGTAGAGTAGAGCTAACTTAAGCTAGGCTAGGTTAGAGTATAGTGGAGTAGAGTAGACTAGTAAAGAAGAGCATAGCAGAGTAGAACAAAGAAAAGCAAGGCAAAGCTAGGTTAGGATAGGCTAGGTTAGGCTAAATAAAGCTAGGATATAATAAGTAAAGTAGAGTAGAGTAGAGCTAAGTTAGGCAAGGCTAGGCTATTCTAGGTTAGAGTATAATATATTAGAGTAGAGTATAGAGTAAAGTAAAGTATTATAGAGTTAGGTTAGGCAAAGCTAAGGTAGGCTAGGCAAGGTAAGGCTAGGCTAGAGTATAGTAATGAAGTGTATAGTATTACAGAGTAGAGTAGAGTAGACCTTGTTTAGGTTAGGCTAGGCATGGTTAGGAAAAACTAGGCTCGAATAGAGTAGAGTAGGGAAGAGCAGAGTAGAGAAAAGTAGAGCAGAGCAAAGTAGAGTAGAGTAATGTAGAACAGAGTAGAACATAGTATAGCAGAGTAAAGTAGAGTAGAGCAGAGTAGAGAAATGTTAGGCTAGGCTATAGTAGAGTGGAGTATGACAAGGTTAGGCTAGGCCTACCAATGTTAGGCTAGGTTAGAGCGGCTATGCTAGGCAAGAGTAAAGTGAAGTAAAGTAGAGAAGAGCAGAGTAGAGTAAAGCATAGTAGAGTAGAGAAGAGTGGAGAAGAGAAGAGGAGAGTAGAGTAGAAAAGAGTAGAGTATAGTAGAGTAGAGAAGAGTAGAGATTTGTTTGGATAAGTTAGGCTATGCTGGGCTAGGCTAGGCTAGGTTAGAATAGAGTAGAGTAGAGTATAGTAGAATAGAGAAGAGAAGAGTAAAGCAGAGTAGAGTAGAGTATAATAGAGCAAAGGAAAGCAAAATAAAGTGGAATAAAGAAAAGTAGAGCAGAGTAGAATAGAGTAGTGTAGAGCTAAGTAGAGTAGAGAAGAGCAAATCAGAGTAGTATAGAGTAGAGTAGAGCTAGGTTAGGCTAAGCTATGCTAGCCTAGGTAAAGTTAGGGTAGAGTATAGTAGAGTAGAGTAGAGTAGAGTATAGTAGAATAAAATAGAGTATAATAGAGTATAGTAGAGTAAAGTAGAGTGGAGTAGAGTAGAATAGAATAGAGTTGAGTAGAGTAGAATAGAGTATAGTGGATTAGAGTAGAGTAAAGTTCAATAGAGTAGAGTAGAGTTGAGTAGAGTAGAGTAGAGTAGAGTAGGGAAGACTAGAGTAGAATAGAGTAGAGTAGAATAGAGTAGAGTAGAGTAGAGTAAAGTAATGTTAGGTTAGGCTAGGCAAGAGTAGAGTATAGTAGAGCTAGGTTATGCTAGGCTAGATTAGGCTACGTTAAGCTAGAGTAGAGTAGAGTAGAGTAGACTAAAGCAGAGTTGAGTAGAGCTAGGTTAGGTTTAGCAAGGAAAGGCTTGGTTTGAGTAAAGTAGAATAGAGTAGAGTAGAGTAGAGCTAGGTTAGGCTAGGCTAGGCTTGGGTA
This sequence comes from Vanilla planifolia, assembly GCA_023846275.1. NCBI lineage: Eukaryota > Viridiplantae > Streptophyta > Magnoliopsida > Asparagales > Orchidaceae > Vanilla > Vanilla planifolia. Next base: position 68,341 of record JAIUJO010000754.1, on the reverse strand, counting down.
GGTTGAGCAAGGCTAGAGTATAATGGACTGGAGTATAGTAGAGAAGAGCTAGGTTAGGCTAGGCTAGGTTAGAGTATAATAGAGTAGAGTAGAGCATAGTAGAGTAAAGAAGCATAGAGCAAAGCAGAGCTGAGTCATGCTAGGTTAGGCTAAGCGAGGCTAGGCTAAACATGGCTAAGCTAGAGAAGAGTAGAGAAGAGAAAAGTACAGTAGAGTAGACTATAGTAGAGCTAGGTCAGGGTAGGTTAGGCTAGGGTAAGTTAGAGTAAAATAGAATAGAGTAGAGTAAAGTAGAGTAGAGTAGATTATAGTAGAGTAGAGTAAAATAGAGTTGAGTTTGGTTAGGCTAGGCTAGGATAGGGTAAGCTAAGCTAGGTAGGCTAGAGTATATTAAAGTAGGGTGGATAGAGTAGAATAGAGTTGAGCAAGGTTAGGGTCGGCTAAGCTAGGCGAGAGGAGAGCAGAGTAGAGAAGAGTATAATAGAGTAGAGATGAGAAGCATAGTAGAGCAGAGCAGAGCAGAGTAGAGTAGAGTAGAGTACAACTCGGTTAGGCTAGGCTATGCTAGAGTAGAGTAGAGTAAAGTAAAGCAAAGTAGAGCATAGTTAAGCAATCCAAAAAAGAGTATAGTAGAGCGAAGTAGAAGGTTAAAGTAGAGTAATGTAGAGTAGAGTAGAGTAGAGTAGAGTAGAGAAAAGTAGTGTAGAGTAGAGCTGAGTAGACCAGAGTAGAGTAAAGCAAAACAGAGCTAGGTTATTCTAAGCTAGGCTAGAGTAGAGTAGAATAGAGTAGAGTAGAGCTTAGTTAGGCTAAGCTAGAGTAGAGTAGAGTATGGTATAGTGGAGTAGAGTTGAGCTAATTCAGGTAAGGCTAGGCTTGGTTTGGATAGAGTGGAGTAAGATAGATTAAAGTAGAGTAGAGGAGAGTAAAGTAGAGTAGAGCAGAGCAGAGCAGAGGTAAAAAGAGAATAACATAGCATAGCAGAGTAGAGTAGAGCATAGTAGAGAAGAACATAGCTAGGTTAAGCTAGGCTCGGTTAGGCTAGAGTATAGTAGAATAGAGTATAATAGAGCGAAGTAGAGTAGAGCTAGGTTAGGTTAGGCTAGGCTAGGCTAAGCTAAGTTAGAGTAGAGTAGAGTAGATTTGTATATATTAAAGTAGAGTAAAGCAGAGTAAAGAGGAGTAGAGCTAGGTTAGGCTAAGATTGGGAAGGTTAGGCTAGGATAAGATAGGCTAGACTATAGTAGATTAGAGTAAAGTAAAGTAAAGTAGAGAAGAGTATGGTTAAGCTATGTTAAGCTAAACTAGGCTATAGTAGACTAGAGTAGACTATAGTAGAGTAGAGTAGAGCAAAGTATAGCATAGTGGAATAGAGTATAGGAAAGTAGAGTAGAGTAGTGCAGAGTAGAGTAGAGGATAGTATAAAAGAGTAGAGAAAATTAGAGTAGAACAGAGCAAAGTAGAGCAAAGTAGAGTAGTGCTAGGTTAGGCGAAGCTAGGCTTGGCTATGCTCGACTAGGCTAGAGTAGAGTAGAATAGAGTGGAGTAGAGTAGAACAAAGCAGAGTAGAGTAGTGTAGAGTAAAACAGTGCAGAGTAGAGAAGAGCATAGCAAGTAGGGTAGAGCAGCACAAAGCAGAGTAGAGCAAAGCATAAAAGAGCAAAGTAGAGTAGAGTGTAATAGAGTAGAGAAAATTAGAGTAGAGTAGAGTAGTGTAGAGCAAAGTAGAGTAGAGCTAGGTTAGGCTAGTCTAGGCTTAGTTAGGCTTGGCTACGCTAGGTTAGAGCAGAATAGAGCAGAACAGAGTAGACTATAGTATAGAAGAGTAGAGTAGAGCAAAGCTAGTTTAGGCTTGGTTAAGCTGGGTTTGAGTAGAGTAGTGTAGAGTAGAGTAGAGTCAGGTAGAGTAGAGTAAAGCTAGGTTAGGTTAGGTTAGGTTAGGCTCCATGAGCCAGGCAAGAGTAGAGTAGAGTAGAGTAGAGTTAAGTTAGGTTTTACTAAGCTAAAATGCAACATAATAGAGTAGAATAGAGTAGAGTACAATAGAGTAGAGTAGAGTATAGTGGAGTAGTGTAAAGCAGAGGAGAATAGAGTCGAGCAGAGTAGAGATAGTTTAGGGTAGGTGAGGCTAGGTCAGGCTAGAGTAGGCGAATGTTGAGTAGAGTAGCATAAAGAAGAGTTGAATAGAGTAGAGCCCGATTTAGCAAGGCTAGTCTAGGCTAGGCTAGGTTAGAGTAGAGTAAAGTAGAGTAGAACTAAGCAAAGCAGAGTAGAGAAGAGTAGAGAAGAGTAGAGTAGAGCAGAGCAGAGAAGAGTAGAGAAAATTAGAGTAAAGCAGAGTAGAGCTTGGTTAGGTTAGGCTATACAAGGCTAGGCTAGGTTAGAGTAGAGTAGAGAAAGTAGAGCATAGTAGAATAAATTAGAGTAGAGTAGTGTCGAGAACAGTAGAGCATAGTATAGTAAAGTAGGGTAGAGTAGAGAAAAGTAAGGTTAGGCTAGGCTAGGTTAGGCTAGGCAAGGCGAAGCTAGAGTAGAGTAGAGTAGAGCAGAGCTAGGTTAGGTTAGGCTAGGCTAAGCTACACTAGAGTTTAATAGAGTATAATAGAGTAGAGTAGAGTAGAGCAATGCAGAGTAGAGTAGAATAAAGCAGAGTATAGCAGAGCAAAGTGGAGTAAAGAAGAGTGGTGTAGAGAAGAGCTAGGTTGGGTTGGGCTAGGCTAAGTAGAGTAGAGTATAGTAAAGTAGAGTAGAGTAGAGTAAGGTTAAGCTTTGCTAGGCTAGGTTAGGTTAGAGTAGATTAGAGTTTAGTAGAGTAGAGGAGAGATGAGGAGAGCAGAGTAGAGTAATGCACGATAGAGCAGAGTAGAGCAAAGTATAGTTGAGTATAGTAGAATAAAGTAGAGCAAAGCTGAGTAGAGTAGAGTATAGTAGAGAAGAGCAGAGTAGAGAAGAGCATAGTAGAGCAAGGTTAGGCTAGGCTTGGTAATTCTAAGTTAGGTTACACTAGGCTAGGCTAGAGTAGAGTAGAGTAGAATAGAGTAGAGCAAGGTTAGGCTAGGTTAAGCTAGGCTTGGTTAAGCTAAGCTAGGCTATGGTAGGCTAGGCTATAGTAGAGTAGAGTAGAGATGAGTAGAGTAAAGTAAAGCTTGGTTAGCTAAGGCTAAGCAAGGCTAGGCTAGCGTATAGAGAAGAGTAGAGCAGAGTAGAGTTGAGTCGAGTAGAGAAGAGCATAGCTGAGTAGAGTAGAGAAAAGCATAGTAGAGCTGAATAGAGCAGAGCTAGGTTAGGCCAATCTAGGCTAGGCCACGCTAGGCTAGAGTTGAGAAGAGTAATGCTTGGTAGGCAAGGCTAAGCTAGGTTAAACTATAGTAGAGTGGAGAAGAGTATTGTAGAGTAAAGTATAGTAGAGTAGAACTAAGTTAAGTTAGGTTAGGCAAGGCTAGGCTAGGTTGAGGTATTGTAGTGTAGGCTAAGGTAGGCTAGAGTAGAGTAGAGTAGAGTAGAGTAGAGCTAGGTTTGGCTAGGTTAGAGTAAAGTAGAGTAGGGTAGATTAGAGTTAAGGTTAGTAGAGTAGAGTAGAGTATAGTAGAGTACAGTAGAGTAGAGCAGAATAGAGTAGAGTAGAGTAGATGAGAGGGGAGTAGAGTAGAGAAGAGTAGAGCAAAGAAAAGTAAAGAAGAGTAGAGTATAGTAGAAGAGTAGGACTAAGCATAATAGAGCAGAGTAGTGTAGAGTAATGTAGAGTAGAGCAGAGTGGAGTAGAGCAAAGTAGAGCTAGGTTATTCTATGCTAAGCTAAGCTTTTCTAGAGTAGAGTTGAGTGGAGTAGAGTTTAGTAGAGTATTGTAGAGCTTGGTTAGGTTAGGTCAGGCAAGCTAGAGTAGAGTATACTAGAGTAGAGTAGAGCTTGATTCGAAAAGGCTGGGCTTGGATATGCTAGAGTAATGTAGTGTAGAGTAGAGATGAGTAGAATAGAATAGAGTATAGTATAGTAGAGTATAGTAGAGTACAGTAGAGTAGAGTAGTGTAGAGTGGAGTAGAGTAGAGTAGAGTAGAGTAGAGCAGAGAAGAGGAGAGGAGAGGAGAGGGGAGGAGAGGGGAGGAGAGGATAGGATAAGAGAGGGGAGGAGAATTGAGGAGAGGAGGGGAGAGCAGAGCAAAGCCAAGTAGAGCATAGTAGAGTAGGGTAGGATAGAACAGAGAATAGCAAAACTAAGAAGAGTAAAGCAGAGCAAAGCAGAGCAGAGTAGAGAAGAGCAAAATTGAGCAAAGTAGAGCAGAGCAAAGAAGAGTAGACCAGAGTAGAGAAGAGCATAATAGAGAAGAGGAGAGTAGAGCAAAGTAGAGAAAAGTAGATCAAAGTAGAGTAGAGTATAGGAGAGTAGAGTAGAGAAAAGCTGGGTTGGGCTATGCTAGGACAAGTTAGGAAGGAGTATAGTATAGTAGAGTAGATTAGAGTGGAGTAGAGTAGAGGAGAATTAAGCTAGGATAGGCTAGACTAGGCTAGAGTATAGTAGAGCAAAGTAGAGCAGAGCATAGCAGAGTATAACAGAGCAAAGAAAAGTAGAGACGGGCAAAGCAGAGCAGAGTAGAATATAACATAGCAAGGTTAAGCTAGGCTAGACTAGGCTACGCGAGAGTAGAGTAGAATAAAGTATAGTAGAGTAAAGAAGAGTAGAGCTAGGTTAGGTTAGTTGTGGCTAGGATAAGTTAGAGTAGAGTAGAGTAGATTAGAGTAGAGTAGAATGAAGTAGAGCCAAGTAGTGTAGAGTCAGGTCAGGTTATGGTAGGCTAGGCTTAGGAAGGTTAGGCTAAGTTAAGCTAGGCTAAAGTAGAGTAGAGTAGAGTAGAGTAAAGTAGAGTAGTGCTAGGGTAGTCTCGGTTACCCTGGGCTAAACTAGTCTAGAGTAGACTAGAGTAGAGAAGAATAGAGTTGACTAAAGGTAGGTTAGTCTAGGCAAAGAAAGGAGAGGCTAGGCTATGCGAAGCTAAGTTAGAGTAGAGTAGAGTAGAGTAGAGCTAAGTTAGGCACGGCTATATTAGGCTGGGCTAGAGTACAGATCAAAGTAGAGTAGAGCAAAGAAGAGTAGAACAAAACATAGTAGAATAGGGCATAGTAGAGTAGAGTAGAGCAAATTAGAGATAGCTTTGGCTAGGCTTGGAAAGGCAAGGCTAGACTAGAGTAAAGCATAGTAGAGTAGAGTATAATATGATTGAACTTGGTTAGGCAAGGTTAGAGTGGATTAGAGTATAGTAGAGTAGAGTAGAGTAGAGTTGAGTAGAATAGAGTGGAGTAGTGAAGGGTAGAGTAGAGTAGAGTAGAGTAGAGTAGAGTAGAGAAGAGCAGAGTAGAGTAGAGCATAGTAGAGCAAGGTTAGGCTAGGCTTGGTAATTCTAAGTTAGGTTATGCTAGGCTAGGCTAGAGTAGAGTAGAGTAGAGTAGAGTAGAGCTAGGTTAGGCTAGGTTAAGCTAGGCTTGGTTAAGCTAAGCTAGGCTATGGTAGGCTAGGCTATAGTAGAGTAGAGTAGAGATGAGTAGAGTAAAGTAAAGCTTGGTTAGCCAAGGCTAAGCAAGGCTAGGCAAGAGTATAGAGAAGAGTAGAGTAGAGTAGAGTTGAGTAGAGTAGAGAAGAGCATAGCTGAGTAGACTAGAGCAAAGCATAGTAGAGCTGAATAGAGCAGAGTTAGGTTAGGCCAATCTAGGCTAGGCCAGGCTTGGCTAGAGTTGAGAAGAGTAATGTTTGGTAGGCAAGGCTAAGCTAGGTTAAACTATAGTAGATTGGAGAAGAGTATTGTAGAGTAAAGTATAGTAGAGTAGAACTAAGTTAAGTTAGGTTAGGAAAGGCTAGGCTAGGTTGAGGTAGCATAGTATAGGCTAAGGTAGGCTAGAGTAGAGTAGAGTAGAGTAGAGTTGTTAGACCCCAGATTTTTTTTTTTTTTTTTTTTTTTTTTTTTTTTTTTACATATAGACAGCTCAGATCGTCCCATACCAACCTGAGTAGCCTACGAAAAACATAGGATATAACACATCATTACACACCTACTTTCCTTAACTATGTGGATCCCATCTCCCGGGCACACCGTCAAATCAGGTTCATGACTCCTGAATTAACTGATGAACTCGCGCAATGTTACTCCTACTAGACCCAATACTCCTAACCCATACCGGTAGGAGAACCGATCTAATAGAAGTCTGAACCCCCAAGGTTAAGTTCCATAGTCATGTAATGACCTCACCATCAACAAAAAAAATATATATATAACATCCACCGATATGAAATGGCGCTCCACACACCATACCGTCAAGATAGAAAATAAGATAGTGCATAAAAATGTAACTCATATGAAATGTCACAGTCCATCAAATACCACATCATCCATCCGAGTACATGAGTCAGAATCACCCTCACATAATACAAGACATAAGAATAACAGTCTCACTAAATACATCCAACAGCAACAATCAACTAACCAGAATGTCTCAGAAAATCACAGATCAGATCTCCTCCACTAGCCTACTGATCACGATCCCACCTAAAGCTGGGTGGCGTCAAGTCTGCTGAGCCACTGGAAAAATATAGATAATAAAGGAATGAGCTACGCCCAGTAGGAAAGACAGCTAGTAAAAAAAACTCTAATGCAAGAGAAGGATAATAGTAAGAGTATAGAAATACAGCATAACAATGTAGGGTGGAAAGGCACTCTCAGTCCCAGACTCTGACCAACCACAGTCACCCCTAGTCACACCAGAGTAGCTCTCCTCTGTGCTCCCAGGCAGCATGCCAGCGGGACACGCCCATCTCTGCGCACGCATGGCGCCTAGGCAAAGCATGCCAGCGGGACACGCCCATCTCTGTGCACGCATCACAACGCCTAGCACCCGACACCGCAGCGTCTCTCGTCAATCAATCTTCTGGAGAATATAGACAGAACCAGTCACATAGATCTCTAGCCAACGTGAGACACCCCTGCCACCCTCAGGCACGCAGGCCTACACACTTGACTAGCCACGGCGAGTCACCCCTGCCACTGCCACTCTCAGGCGCGCAGGCCTACACTCATGGACCAGAAGAGATCGACTCAGCCACCGTCCCAAGAAGTCCTCTCCCAACAATTTCCATAGAAGCTCACGCCCCTACAGTCATTGCCAAGCTCTAACTCCAAGATTCGGCAACATGTGTCCAGATACAACAAGGCGCATACCAGTCCACATGTATACTATGAAAGCTAAGTCTGTACCACACAGTTACCTACCGCAACTATCCTAAAACATCATATAGGGCCTATAGTAGTCCGGTCCAATATGCCAATCTATGAAATATGCCAACACTGAGTAAACTGACTCAATCCATGTCATTGCCATCCAAGCAACACAAACTGTACCAAAATTCTGACTATTCTGGTAGCACCCAAGTGTCACACTTCCTTCCAACTAATCCAGCTGCACTGAATTTATGGGTAATTTCCGGCAGTCAATTTCAACTTGGCTACGTGATTTCCAAAAATCACCTCTTCCTCACTTCAGGAAATTTTAATTTCCAAAATAAATTTCTGCCCTTTATCCATTTTTCGAAATTCGGAATAAATTTCCAAATTTAAAATCCGCATATCCTTTTTCCAAAAATTCGGATTAATTTCCAAATTAATTTTTTTTTTTTTTTCTTCCGCTTCTCTCTCATCTGCGCCGCACTTCCCCTGAACCGGTTCTCGTCGCCGGTTCGGAACCCTTACGCGCTGAGCCGAGAACCCCGCCGGTCGAAGTTAATAATCCGAATTCGGGCCGACGCTTAACATATAAATATTAATAATTAAAATAATTATTCACTTAATAATCAGACTAATCCCTAATTAGCCCTAATTCATCCTCTTCCTTCGCCCGTCGCCCGCGAAATTCTAACCGTGGACTTTCCGGAAGTCTCCATTTTCCCCGTCGATTTCCGGCGACCGAACGCAAGGAAACGCTAGCCTAAAGCTCGTACTAGCCTAAAAATTCCATATAATCAAGTCGCGAAGCTAAATGTCCATGCAAAAATTTTCGCCGAAGTGTTGTCCGATCCAACTATGCCAATTCATGAAATTAAAATCATTCTAGCATTCAGATAACCTGAATAATGGCAATATGATAATATCAAAACCTAAGGCTTGCTTCTATGCACAGAAATTCCAATTCGGCAGAAATTTTATATATTCTTCTTCATAAAAAAAGAAACCCTAAAATGCTAAAATCAAAAAATTGCATTAATCAATTCCAAAAACCCATATCCGCATGCTCAAGTAGCTATTTGCAAAATAATCCATATTTTTAATTTGCTAAATAACTAATTTAATCTGAATTTCCTACCTTTGCTCGCCGGCGACGGTGAAGTTCGCACGCGATCAACCGCAGCTCCTCGCCGAACGAAACCGGTACCAAAATGCTCTCCTCTGTCCCGCGAACCTCCGGTTACCAAAAGCCCCTTGGAAGGCTGCCGGAAAGTACCGTCGTTCGCCACGAACACTTCGCCTCTAGCCGCCGTTCCAAACCCTAACAGCCGAACAGTTTAGGTTAAATACCCAGCTTAAACCGGTAATAACCCGTTAAGACCCATTAAGCGCCGGTTGACCTTCCAAAAACGCCGCTTAACACCCGATCAGCCGGTTAATCTCCACCGCTGATCTCGCCCGTCCGATCCGCTTATCCGCAGCTTATCCAAACGCACGCGCAAACGCACCTCGGCGAACCGCCCCGCCTTCGCTGAACCGCTCCGGTCCGGTTCACGCGCGGTAAAAGAAAAAAAATCCAAATTCCGGTTTTTAAAAAAAAATCTCGGTGCTCCGAAAAATCCTCAGAAAATTTCAGAAATTCCAATAGCCTCCAATTGAGCTCCTGGCTCATCCTACTGTCGATCTGAAATCATCCAAGCCACAATTGAATTATTGAAGATTAAACCTATAATATTTTACCGGGTATAACAAGAGTAGAGCTAGGTTTGGCTAGGTTAGGCTAGGTTAGAGTAAAGTAGAGTAGGGTAGATTAGATTTAAGGTTAGTAGAGTAGAGTAGAGTATAGTAGAGTACAGTAGAGTAGAGCAGAAGAGAGTAGAGTATAGTAGATGAGAGGGGAGTAGAGTAGAGAAGAGTAGAGCACAGAAAAGTAAAGAAGAGTAGAGTATAGTAGAAGAGTAGAGCTGAGCATAATAGAGCAGAGCAGTGTAGAGTAATGTAGAGTAGAACAGAGTGGAGTAGGGCAAAGTAGAGCTAGGATATTCTATGCTAAGCTAAGCTACGCTATAGTAGAGTTGAGTGGAGTATAGTTGAGTAGAGTATTGTAGAGCTCGGTTAGGTTAGGTCAGGCAAGCTAGAGTAGAGTAGAGCTTGATTTGAAAAGGCTGGGCTTGGATATGCTAGAGTAGTGTAGTGTAGAGTAGAGATGTGTAGAATAGAATAGAGTATAGTATAGTAGAGTATAGTAGAGTTGAGTAGAATAGAGTAGTGTAGAGTGGAGTTGAGTAGAGTAGAGTAGAGTAGAGAAGAGGAGAGGAGAGGAGAGGGGAGGAGAGGACAGGATAAGAGAGGGGAGGAGAATTGAGGAGAGGAGGGGAGAGCAGAGCAAAGCCAAGTAGAGCATAGTAGAGTAGGGTAGGATAGAACAGAGAATAGCAAAACTAAGAAGAGTAAAGCAGAGCAAAGCAGAGCAGAGTAGAGAAGAGCGAAATTAAGCAAAGTAGAGCAGAGCAAAGAAGAGTAGACCAGAGTAGAGAAGAGCATAATAGAGAAGAAGAGAGTAGAGCAAAGTAGAGAAAAGTAGATCAAAGTAGAGTAGAGTATAGGAGAGTAGAGTAGAGTAGAGAAAAGCTCGGTTGGGCTATGCTAGGATAAGTTAGGAAGGAGTAGAGTATAGTAGAGTAGATTAGAGTGGAGTAGAGTAGAGGAGAATTAAGCTAGGATAGGCTAGACTAGGCTAGAGTATAGTAGAGAAGAGTAGAGCAGACTATAGCAGAGCAAAGCAAAGTAGAGACGGGCAAAGCAGAGCTGAGTAGAATATAACATAGCAAGGTTAAGCTAGGCTAGACTAGGCTACGCTAGAGTAGAGTAGAATAAAGTATAGTAGAGTAAAGAAGAGTAGAGCTAGGTTAGGTTAGTTGTGGCTAGGATAAGTTAGAGTAGAGTAGAGTAGATTAGAGTAGAGTAGAATGAAGTAGAGCCAAGTAGAGTAGAGTTAGGTCAGGTTATGGTAGGCTAGGCTTAGGAAGGTTAGGCTAAGTTAGGCTAGGCTAGAGTAGAGTAGAGTAGAGTAGAGTAAAGTAAAGTAGAGTAGTGCTAGGCTAGTCTCGGTTACCCTGGGCTAAACTAGTCTAGAGTAGACTAGACTAGAGAAGAATAGAGTTGACTAAAGGTAGGTTAGGCTAGGCAAAGAAAGGAGAGGCTAGGCTAGGGTAGGCTAGGCTATGCAAAGCTAAGCTAGAGTAGAGTAGAGTAGAGTAGAGCTAAGTTAGGCAAGGCTATATTAGGCTGGGCTAGTGCACAGAGCAGTGTAGAGTAGAGCAAAGAAGAGTAGAGCAAAACTGATTAGAGCAGGGCATAGTAGAGTAGAGTAGAGCAGATTAGAGATAGCTTTGGCTAGGCTAGGAAAGGCAAGGCTAGACTAGAGTAAAGCATAGTAAAGTAGAGTATAGTATGATTGAACTTGGTTAGGCAAGGTTAGAGTGTAGTTGAGTATAGTAGAGTAGAGTAGAGTTGAGTAGAATAGAGTGGAGTAGTGAAGGGTAGAGTAGAGTAGAGTAGAGTAGAGTATAATAGAAATTGCTAGAGTAAAGTTGAGTAGAGTAAGATAGAGTAGAGTATAGCTTGGTTAGGCTAAGATAGGCTAATCTAGGCTAGGCATTGCTAGAGTAGAGTAAAGTAGAGTATAGTAGAGTAGAATTGAGTAGAGTAGAGTGGACTAGAGTAAAGTAGAGTAGAGTAAATTAAAATTGAGTGGAGTAGAGTAGAATAGAGTAGAGTAAAAGAGATGAGAGGAGAGGAGAGTAGAGTTAAGTAGAGCAAAATGGAAGAGTAGAGTAGAGTAGAGTAGAGCAAAGAAGAGCAGAGCAAAGCAATGTAGCATAATGCATAATAAAGCAAAGTATAGTAATGCTAAGCTTGTTTAGGCTATGCTAGGCTAGTTTATGATAGGATAGAGTATAGTAGAGTACAGTAGAGTAGAGTAGAGTTAGTAGAGTCGTGTAGAGTAGAGTAGAGTATAGGAGAGCATGGTTAGGCTAGGCCAGGCTAGGTTAGGGTAGGCTATGGTAGGCTTGGTAAGTTGAGGCTAAGCTAGATTAGAGTAGAGTAGAGTAGATTAGAGTAGAGTAGAGTAGAGTAGAGTAAAGCTTAATTGGCTATGCTAGGCTAGGCTAACTTAGGCTAAAGTAGTGTAGTAGAGTAGAATAGAGTAGAGTTAAGTAGAGTAGAGTAGAGTAGAGTAGAATATTGTGGAGTAGAGTAGAGTGGAGGAGAGGAGAGTATGAGAGAGGAGAGGAGAGGAGAGGAGAGAAGAGGAGAAGAAAAGAGAGTAGAGGAGAGTAGAATAAGCAGAGTAAAGTAAATTAGAGCAATGTAGAGAAAAGTAGAGTAGAGCAAAGCAAAGCAGAGTAGAGTAGAGTAGAATAGGGTAGAAGAGAGAACTAGAGTAGAGAAAAATAGACAAGAGTTAAGTAGAGTAGAGTAGAGCTAGGTTAGGCTAGGCTAGGTAGGCTAGAGTAGAGTAGAGTGGAGCAGAGTAGAGTAGAGTAGAGTAAAATAGAGTAGAACAAGGCTAAGCTAGGCTAGGTTAGAGTAAAGTAGAGTAGAGTAGAGTCAAGTAGACTAGAGTCAATTAGGGTAAAGTAGAGCTAGTTTAGGTTGGGCTAAGCTATGCTATGTTAGGCTAGGTTAGGTTAGGCTAGGCTAAGGTAGGCTTGGCTAGAGTAGAGTACAAGAGAGTACAGAAGAGGATAGTAGAGGAGAGTAGAGTAGAATAGAGTAGAGTAGAATAGAGTAAAGTAGAGGAGAGGAGTGGTGAGGAGAGGAGAGCAGAGTATAATGGAGCAAAGTAGAGTAGAATAGACTAGAGCAGAGAAGAGAAAAGCATTCTAGAGTAGAGAAGAGTACTGCAGAGTAAAGCAGTGTAGAGCTAGGTTAAGCTAGGCTAGAGTTTAGTAGAGTAGAGTAGAGTAAAGTGGAGAAGAGTAGAGCAGAGTAGACATGCGTGTAGTAGAGTAGAGTAGAGCTGAATAGAGTAGAGTAGAGCAGAGCAGTGTAAAGCAAAGTAGACAAGAGAAAAGTAGAAGAGAGTAGAGTAGAGAAGAGAAGAATAGAGTAGAGTAGAGTAGAGCAGAGCCAGATTAAGCTGGCTAGGTTAGAATACAGTAAAGTAAAGCAAAGCTAGGTTAGGCTAGGTTAGGTTGGGCTAGTTTAGAGTAGAGTAGAGTAGAGTAGAGTAAAGTAGATTAAAGTAGAGTGGAGTAAAGTAAATTATTGTATAGTAAAGTAGAGTAGTGTAGAGTTCTGTAGGGTAGAGGATAGTAGAGTAGAGCAAAGTTTGGCTAGGCTAACCAAGGCTAGGAAAGGCTTGGCTAGAGTAGAGTAGAATAGAGTAGAGTTGAGTAGAGTAAGGTAGAGTAGAGTAGACATACATTTTGCTAGGCTAGGCTAAGCTAGAGTAGAGTAGAGTAGAGCAGGATAGAGGAGAATAGAATAGAGCTGAGTTTAGTTGAGCAGAGCCCAGTGAAGTAGAGTAGAGTAGAGCAGAGCAGAGCAGAGTAGAGTAGAGTAAAGAAGAGTAGAGCTAGGTTAGGTTAGGCTAGAGTATAGAGTTGAAAATAGTAGAGAAGAATAGAGTAGAGTAGAGTAGAGTAGAGTAGAGAAGAATAGAGCAAAGCATAGCATAACAAAGTAAAGTAAAGTAGAGCTAGGTTAGGCTAGGCTAACAAGGCTAAGAAAGGCTAGCCATGAGTAAAGTAGAGCAGAGTAGTGCTTGGTTAAGCATGGCTTAGCTATGTTAGAGTATAATAATGTATAGTAATATAGAGTAGTGCAGAGTGAGTAGAGTAGAGCATAATAGACTAGAGCTAAGTTAGCCTAGGCTAGACAAGGCTAGGCAAGGCTATGAGAGGCTAGGCTATGCTAGATAAGAGTAGAGTAGAGCACAGTAGGGTAGAGTATAGTAGTGCTTGGTTAGGCTAGTCTAGGATATGCTATGCTAGAGTAGAGTAGATGGAGCAGAGTAGAGTAGAGTAAAGAAAAGTAAGGTAGAGTTAAGGAGAGGAGAGTAGAGTAGAGCATAGCAAAAAAGCAGAGCACAGTAATACAGAGCAGAGCAGAGTAGGTTATAATAGAGTAGAGGTAGGTTAAGCTAGGATAAGCTATACGAGGCTAGGCTAGGCTAGAGTAGAGTAGAGTAAATGAGAGTAGAGAAGAGTAGAGCTAGGTTAGGCTAGGGTATGCTAAGGTAGGTAGGCTAAGTTAGGCTAGAGTAGAGTAGAGCTAGATTAAGCAAGAGTGTAGTAGAGTAGAGTATAGTAGAGTAGAATAGAGTAGAGTAGAGTATTATAGAGTAAACAAGAGTAGAGTAGAGTAGAATAGAGTAGAGTGGAATAGAAGAGAGGTGTAAATAGAGAGGAGAGTAGAGCAGAGCAGAGCCGAGTAGAGCATAACCAAGTAGGGTAGAGTAGAGAAGAGCAAAGTAGAGTAGAGTCGAGCATAGTAGTGTAGAGCATAGTAGACAAAAGAAGAGTAGAGAAGAGCATAATAGAGCAAAAGAGAGCAAAGTAGATCATAAAAAAATAGAGTAGAACAGGGTAGAGATAAGCAGAGTAGAGCAGAGCGAGGTTAGGCAAGGCTAAGCTAGGCTAAGCTAGTCTGGGCTTGAGTAGAAGAGAGTAGAGTATAGTAGGATAGAGTAGAGGAAAGTAGAGTATAGTAGAGCTAGGTTAGGCTTGGCTAGACTATAGTATAGCATAGTAGAGTAGAGTAGAATAGAGTAGAGTAGAGTAGAGTAGAGTAGAGTAGAGCAAAGCATAGCATAACTAAAATTGGTAGAGCTGAGTAGAGTAGAGTAGACAAGAATATAGCTAAGTTATGCTAGGCTAGGCTAGAGTAGAGAGAATAGAGTAGAGTAGAGGAGAGTAGGGTAGAGCTAGGTTAGGATAAATAAGGTTAAGCAAAGTTAGAGTATAGTAGAGTAAAGTAAAGTAGAGTAGAGCTTGGTTAGGCTAAGCTAAGGTAGGCCAAGGTAGGCAACGATAAGCTAGGGTAGGCTAGGCTATAATAGAGTAGAGTTGAGTAGAGTAGAGCAAAAGTAGCTTTGGCTGGGCTAAGCTAGGCTAGGCTAGGCTATAGTGGAGTAGAGTATAGTAGAGTAGGATGGAGTAGAATAGGGAAGAGGTAGGTTTGGTGGAGCTATGTTATGGTAGGCTAGGCTAGGCACGAGTAGAGTTGAGCAGAGTAGTGTAGAGTAGAGAAGAGTAGAGCTTGGTCATACTAGGTTATATTTGCCTAAGCTAGGCTACGATAGAGTAAAGTAAAGTAGAGTAGAGCAGAGTAGAGAAGAGCTGATCAGAGGAGAGTAGAGTAGAGTAGAGCAAAGCATAATAGAGTAGAGCTAAGTTAGGCTAGGCCAGGTTAGGCTAGGTAAGGTTAGGTAAGGCTAGGCTAAGCAAGGATAGAGTATAGTAGAGCAGCACCAAGTAGAGTAGAGAGGAGCAAAGTAGATTGGAGTAGAGTAGAGCTAGGTTAGACAAGGCTAAGCTAGGAAAGGCTATGGTAGGCTAAGGTTGGGCTAAGCTAAAGTAGAGTAGAGAATTGTATAGTAGAGTAGAGTAGAGCTCAGGTAGGCTTGGCTATGCTCGATTAGGCTAGAGTAGAGAATAGAGTAGAGTAGAGTAGAGCTGAGCAGAGCAAAGCAGAGTGGAGTAGGGTAGAGAAGACCAGAGTAGAGAAGAGTAGAATAAAGCTATTTGAGGCTAAGCTAGTCTGGGCTAGGCTAAGCTAGACTAGGCCAGGCCAGGCTTGGTTAGAGTAAAGTAAAGTATAGTAAAGTAGAGTAAAGTATAGGAGGGCACAGATACGATAGGTCATTGTAGGCTAAGCTAGGCTTGGATAAGCTAGAGTAGAGTAGAGTAGAGTAACGTATGATAGAGTAGAGTAGATACGAGTAGAGTGGAGAAAGATTAAGCTAGTCTAGGTTATGCTAGGCTAGAATAGTGTAGAGTAGAGTAGAGTAGAGTAGGGTAGAGTAAAGTAAAGTAGAGTAGAGTAGAGCTAAGTAGAGTATAGTAGAGTAGAGAAGAGGAAAAGAGAGGAGACTAGAGCAGAGTAGAGCAAAGCAGAGTAGAGGAGAGCTAATTGGAAGATTGGACCAGAGTAATGTAGAGTAGAGTAGAGTAGAGCAGTGCTGAGTTGAGCAAAGTAAAGTAGAGCAGAGCAGAGCAGAGGTAGGTTAGGCTATGCTAGGATAATCTAGGCTAAACTAAGCTAGAGTAGAGTAGAGTAGAGTTAGGTTAGGTTACACTTTGCTAGGGTTGGTTAGGTTAGGCTAGAGTAGAGTAGTGGAGAGTGGAGTAGAGTAAAGTAAAGCAAGGTTAGTCTAGGCTAGGCTAGAATAAATTGAGTAGAGTAGAGCTAGGTTAGAATAGGCTAGGATAAAGTGTAGTAGAATAAAGTAGAGTATAGTAGAGAAGTGTAGAAAAGAGTAGAGCTTTGTAAAGTAGAGCCAAATAGAGTAGAGCATAGTAGAGCAAAGTAGAGTTGAGCTAGGTTAGGCTAGGCTAGAGCAGTGTAGATTAGAGCTAGTTTGGCTTGGTTAGAGAAGAGTAGACTAGCATCAAGTTGTAAAGAATCATAGAATAGTGTGAAGAAGATTAGAGTAGAGTAGAGCTAAGTTAGGCTAAACTAGGCTAGGCTAGGCTAGGCTAAACTAGACAAGGTTAGAGTAGAGTAGACTAGAGTGGAGTAGAGCTAGGTTAGGCTAGGCTAGGCAAGAGTACAATAAAGTAGAGTAGAGTAGAGCAGAGAAGAGTAGAGTAGAGTAGAGTAGAGTAGAGTAGAGCATAGTATTGGAATAAAACAGAGTAGAGTAAAGCAGAGCAGAGCATAATAGAGCAGAGCTAGGTTAGTCTAGGCTAGGCGAGGCTAAAGTAGAGTAGTGCAGAGTAGAGCAGAGTTAGGTTAGGAAAGGCTAAGGTATGTGAGAATTGAGTAGAGTTAATAAAGTAAAATAGAGCAGAATAGAGTCTAGTAGAGTAGAGTAGAGCTAAGTTAGCCTTAGCTAGGCTTGGTTATGTTGGAGAAGAGTAGAGAGGAGTAAAGTCTAGTAGAGTAGAGTAGAGCTAAATTAGGCTAGGTTAGGCTAGAGCAGAGTATTGTAGAATATAGTAGAGCAGAGTAGAATAAAGCAAAGCATAGCAAAGCAGAGCATAGTAGAGAAGGAAAAAGTAGAGTAGAGTAGAGTAGAGCAGAGTAGAGTAGAACAGAGTAGAGTAGAGCAGATAAAAGTAGAGTAGAGCATTATAGAGCTTGGTTAGGCTAAGAGAGGTTAAGCTATACTAAGCTAAGTTTGGTTAGGGTAGAGTAGAGTATAGTATAATAGATTAGAGTAGAGTAAGGTAGAGTAGAGTAGAGTAGAGAATAGTAGAGTAGAGTAGAGTAGAGCTAGATTAGGTTGCACTAGGCTAGCCTAAGCTAAGTTAGGTAGGTTAGAATAGAGAGTGCTAGGGTTAGCTAAGCAAGGTTAGAATAGAGTAGAGTATTGTATTATAGAGTTAAGTAAGGCTAGGCTAGGTTATGTAAAGCTAGATTAAGCTAGGCTAGGCTATAGTAGAGTAGAGTAAGAGTAGAGAAGAGTAGAGTAGAGTAAAGTAGAGTAGAGTAGAGGTAGGTTAGGCTTGGCTCGAGCAGAATAGTATTGAGTAGAGTAGAGCAGTGTAGAGCATAGTAGAGCATAGTAGGGGATAGCAAAGTAGGGTAGAGTAGAGCTAGGTTAGGGAAGGCAAGGCAATGCTAGGCATGGCTAGATTAGAATAAAGTAGAGCTAGGTTAGGCTAGCCTGGGTTAGGCTAAGTTAAAGAAGAGTATATTAAAGTAAGGTAGAGTAGAGTAGAGTATAGTAGAGTTGAGTAGAGTAGAACAAGGTTAGGCTAGGCTATGATAGGCTAGGGTTGGCTAGACAAGGCGAGGCTAGAGTAGAGTAGAGTAGAAGGCTATAGTAGAGCTAGCTTAGGTTATACTAGAGTACATAAAAAAGAAGAGTACAATAGGGTAGAGTAGTGCAAAGCAGAGATGTGCAAAGTAGAGTAGAGCTAGGGTAGGCTAGTCTCGATGAGGCTAAGCTTGGCTAGGCTAGGCCAAACAAGGCTAACCTAGAGTAGAGTAGAGTAGACCAGAGTAGAGTAGAGCTTGGTTTGGCTAGGCTAGGCTATGTTAGAGTAGGATAGAGTCGAGTAGAGTTGAGTAAAGTAGAATAGAGTAGAGTAGAGTAGAGTAGAGCTAAGTTAAGATATGCTAGACTAAGCTAGGCTTGAGTTGAGTAAAGTAGAGTAGAGTAGAGCTAAGTTAAGTTAGGCTAGGCTAGGGTAGGCTAGGCTAAGCTTGAGTAGAGAAGAGTATAGTAGAGAAGAGTATAGTAGAGTTGATTAGACTAGAGTAAGGTAGAGTAGAGTAGACTAAAGTACAATAGAGCTAGGCTTGTTAGGTTAGGCTAGTTTAGGGTAGGCTAAGCTAGAGTAGAGTAGTGTAGAGCTAGGTTAGGCTAGATTAGGTTCTAGTACCTTAGAGCAATGAAGAGTAGAGTAAAGCAAAATAGGGAAGAGTAAAGTAGAATAGAGTAGAGTAGAGCTAGGTTAAGATAGGCCAGAGTAGTAAAGATTAGAACAAAATTGGGCAAGGCTAGGCTAGGCTTTCTTAGAGTAGAGTAGAGTTGGGTAAAGTAGAGTAGAGAAGAATATAATAGACTAGAGTAGAGTAGAATAAAATAGAGTATTGTTGAGTGGAGTAGAGCTAAGTTAGGTTAGGCAAGGCTAGGCTTGCCAAGGCTAGGTTAGGCTAAGCAAGGCTATGGTAAGCTATGTTAAGCTAGAGTAGAGTAGAGTGGAGTAGAGCAGAGCAAAGCAGAGTAGAGAAGAGTAGAGCACAGCAAAGTAGAGCAAAATAGAGAACAACATAGCAAAGTAGAGTAGACAAGAGCTAGGTTAGGCTAGCTTAGACAAGGCTAGGGTAGGCTAGGCTAAGCAAGTATATAGTAGAATAGTATAGAGCTAGGTTAGCCTAGGCTAGGCTAGTTTATGGTAGAATAGAGTAGAGTAGAGTAGAGTAGAGTAGATTATAGTAGAGTAGAGTAGACCCTAGTAGAGTAGAGTAGACTATAATAGAGTAGAGTACAGCAAGGTTAGGCTAAGCTAGGGTAGGCATGGTTAGGTAGTTGGATCAGATTAGAGCAATGTAAAACAAAGTAGAGTAGAGTAAAGACAAGTAGAGCAGAGTAAAGTGAAGACAAGTAGAGCAGAGCTAAGCAAGGTTAGTCTAGGTTATAGTAGGCTAGGTTATGCTAGAGTGGAGTAGAATATAGTAGATTAGAGAGAATAGAGCTAGGTTAAGCTAGGCTGGGGTAGGCTAGGATGGAGTAGAGTAGAGTTAGTAGAGCATAGTAGTGTCAAGTGTAGTAGAGTATAGTAGAGTAAAGTAAAGTAGAGTATGGTTAGGCTAAGCAAGGTTAGGTCTGCTAGGCTAGAGCAGACTAGAGCAGACTAGAGTAGAGTACATAAGAGTAGAGTAGAGCTAGGTTAGGCTTGGCTAGGCTCGAATAGAGTAGAATAGATTAGAGTAGTGCAGAGTAGACTAGAGTAGAGTAGAGAAGAGCAAAGCAGAGTAGAGTAGAGTAGAGCTAGGTTAGGCAAGGCTAGGCTCGAATAGCCTCAGCTATAGTAGAGTAGAGAAGAGCTAGGTTAGGCTATGATAGAGAAGAGTAGAATTGAGTGGAGTAGAGCATACTAGAGTAAAGTAGAGCAAATTACAGTAGAGTAGAGCTAAGTTAGGCTATGCTTGGCTAAGCTAGGCTAGGCTATAGTAGAGTGGCATAAAGTAGAGTAGAAATAGATTAGGCTAGGCTAGAGTATAGAGTAAGGAAGAGCAGAGCAGAGTAGAGTAGAGTAGAGAAGAGAAGAATAGGGCAGAGCATAGCATAACAGAGTAGTGTACAGTATAGTAGAGCTAGGTTAGGCTAGGCAAGGCTATGCTAGGCTAAGCTAGAGTTGAGTAGAGTAGAGTAAAGTAGAGGTTTGTTAGGTTGGACTAGGCAATGTTAGAGTAGATTAGAGTCGAGTAGAGCAGACAAGAGTAGAGTAGAGTAAAGTAGAGTATAGTAGAGCGTGGTTAGGTTGGGCTATGATTGGTTAAACTAGGTAAGGGTCTGCTAGACTAGAGTATAGTAGTGTAGAGTAGAGTAGAGAAGAGTTAGCTTTGGCATGGTTAGGCTACACTTTCCTCAATTAGAGTATAGTAGGGTAGATAAAGTAGAGTAAAGTAGCATAGGGTAGAGTAGATTATAGTATAGTAGAGTAGAGTAGAGTGGAGCTTGGCAAGGCGAGGCAAGGCTAGGCTATGCAAGAGAAGAGTAGTTTAGATTAGAGCAAAGTAGAGTGGATTTGAGTCGTACAAAGTAGTGCAAAGAAGAGAAGAGTAGAGCAGGGCAAAGAAGAGTAGAGTGGAGCAAAGCATAGTAGAGTAGAAAAGAGTAGAGTAGAGTAGAGTAAAGTAGAGAAAGATAGAGCTAGGTTAGGCTTTTTTAGGTTGGTTAGGCTAGGTTAGGTTAGAGTAGAGTAGAGATGAGTAGAGTAGAGTAGAGTGGAATAGAGTAGAGTAGAGTAGAGTAGAGTATAATAGAGTATAGTAGAATAAAGTAGAGTTAGGTTAGGCTAAGGTAGGTTGGGCTAGGCTAGAGTAGTGTAGAGTAGAGTAGAGTAAAGTAGAGTAGAGAAGAGTAGAGTTTAGCTCGGTTAGGTTTGGCTAGGTTAGGCGAGGTTAGAGTAGAGTAGAGTTTAGTAGAGTAGAGCAGAGCAGAGTAGAGCAGAGTAGAGCAAAGTAAAGTAGAGCATAGTAAAGTAGAGTAAACCAGAGTAGAGCTAGGTTTGTTTAGGTTATGCTAGGCTAGGCTATGTCAGAGAAGAGTAGAGTAGAGTAAAGTAGAGAAGAATAGAACTTGGTTAGGCAAAGCTAAGTTAGAGTATAATATAGTAGAGTAGAATTGAGTAGAGCACAGCAAAGTATAGTAAAGGAAAAAAGAGTAGGGCTAGGTTAGCCTAGGCCATGCTAGGCTAAGCTAGGCAAGCTTTAGTTAGGCTAGGTTAGAGTACAGTAGAGTAGAGTAGAGAAGAGTAGAGTAGAATTAAGTTGAGCATAGTAGAGCTACGTTAAGCAAGGCTAGGCTAGAGTAGACAATAAAAGAGTTTGGTTAGGTTATGCTAGGTTAGAGATGAGTAGAGTAGAGTAGAGTAGAGCTAGGTTAAGCCAGGCTGAGCTAGGCTAGGTTAGGTTAAGCTAAGCTAGTCAAGGATAAGCAAGGCTAGGCTAAGCTAGAGTAGAGTAGAGTAGAGTAGACTTAAGCTAGGTTTGGCTAAGCTAGGCTTGAGTGATATAGAGTAAAGTATAGTAGAGTAGAACAGAGAAGAGCAAAGTAAAGCACAGTAGAGTGGAGCAAACAAGAGTAGAGTGGAACAGTGGAGAGCAGAGCATAGTAAAGCAGAGAAAAGCATAGCATAGCAAAGCTATGTTTGGCTAGGCAAGGCTTAGCTATTCTTGTCTAGGATAGGCTAGAGTAGATTAGAGTTAGGTTAGGATAGGCTAGGCTAGGCAAGGTTAGGGTAGAGTAGAGTAGAGTAGATTAGAGTAGAGTAGATTAGAGTAGAGTTGTGTTGAACATTGTAGTGTAGAGTTGAGTAGAGTAGAGTAAAGCTAAGTTAAGCTTTGCTAGGCTGGGCTATGCTAGGCTAAGATAGGCTAGGCTAGAATAGAGTCATGTATAGTAGAGTAGTGTGGAGTAGAGTGGAGTAGTGTTTAGCTCTATCAGGCTAGGTTAGTTGAGGCCAGGCTAGTGCAGAGTAGAGTAGAGTAGAGCAGAGCAGAGTAGAGGAAGATAGAGTGGTGTAGAGTATAGATGAGTATAGAAGAGTAGAGCTGAGAAAGATAGAATAGAGCAAAAAAGAGTTGAGTAGAGTGGAGTAAAGCAGAGTAGAGCTATATTAGGCTAAGCTAGGCTAGGTAGGCTCAACTAGGCTTTGTTAGAGTAGAGTAGAGTAGAGTATATTATAGTATAGTTAAGTAGAGAAGAGTAGTGTTAAGGTAGGTTAGGCTAAGCTCGAGTAGGCTAGGCTAGGCTAGGTTAGGCTAAGTTAGAGAAGTGTAGAGTAGAACTAGGTTTAGTTAGGCTAGGCTATAGCAAAGTAGAGTAGAGTAGAGTTGAGGAGAGTAGAGTAAAGCAGAGTCATGTAGAGTAGAGTAGAGATTGGTTAGGCTAGGCTTGGTTAGGCTTGGAAAGATTAGACTAGAGTAGAGTAGAGTAGTGTAGAGTAGAGTAGAGTAGAGTGGAGTAGAGTAGAGTAGAGTAGAGTAGAGTATAATAGAGTAGAGTAAAGTGGAGTAGATTAGAGTTAGGTTAGGCTAGGCTAGGTTAGGGTAGGCTTGATTTGGCTAAGTAAAGTGAGAGTAGAGTAGAGTAGAGTAGAGAAGAGAAGAGTAGAGAAGAGTAGAGTAGAGCAAAGGTAACTAGAGTAGAGAAAAGCATAGTAGAATAGAGTAGAGCTAAGTTAGGTTAGGCAAGGCTAGGCTAGGCAAGCCTAGAAAACACTATGGTAGAGTTGAATAGAGTATAGTAGAGTAGAGTAAAATATAACAGAGTAGAGTACAAAAGAGCTAGGTTAGGCTAGGCTAGGTTAGAGTAGAGTAGAGTAGTGTAGAGTAGAGTGGATTAAAATAGAGTAGAATAGAGTAGAGAAGAGGAGAGGATAACGGAGTAGAGAAAAGTAGAGTAGAGTAGAGCAGAGCAGAGTAAAGAAAAGCAATGTAGAGCAGAGAAGAGAAGAGTAGAGCAGAACAAAGTATAGTCGAGTAGAGCTAGGTTAGGCTAAGCTAGGTTAAGCTAAGCTAAGCTTGTGTTGAGTAAAGTAGAGTAGAGTTGATTACAGTAGAGATGAGTTAGGTTAGGTTAGGTTAGGCTAGGTTAAAGTAGAGTGGAGTAGAGTATAGTGGAGAAAAATAGAGTAGAGTAGAGTAGATTTATGTTAAGCTAGGTTAGGCTAGGGTAGGGTTTGGCGAGGCTAGGCAAGGCTAGAGTAGAGTACTATAGAGTAGAGTAGAGTAAAGTAGAGTAGAGCAGAGCATTATAAAGTAGTGTAGATTAGAGTGGAGCAAAGTAGAGAAGTACTAAGTTAGGCTAGGTTACCCTAGGCTAGGCAAGAGTAGAGCTAGGTCAGGTTAGGTCTTGGCTAGGCTAGGTAAGTGTAAAGTAGAGTAGAGTAGAGTAGAGCTAGGTTATATTAGGCTAGGCTAGGCTAGTCTAAGCTATGGTAACCTAGGCTAGGTAGGCTTGTATAGAGTAGAGTATAGTAGAGTAGAGTAAAGCAGGGTAGAGTAGAGTAGAGTAGAGTAGAGTAAGGTTGTGTAGAGCTCGATTAGGCTAGGTGAGGCTAGGCTAGGCTTGAGTAGAGTAGAGCAGAGTAGAGTGGAGTAGAGAAGACACAAGAAGAGCAGAGCAAATCATAGCATAGTGGAGCATAGCACAGTATAGCCAGGTATGGCTAAGCTAAGCTAGGCTAGGCTAGGCAAGGCTAGGTTAGAGTACAGTACAGTAGAGTAGAGTAGAGTAGAGTAGAGTGTAGTACACTTTAGTAAGGTAGAGTAGAGTAGAGTAGAGAAGGTTATGCTATGCTAGGCTAGGCTAAGATAGGCTAGGTTAGGCTAGGCTAGCATATAGTAGATTAGAGCTGAATAAAGTAGAGTAGAGTAGGATAGAGATAGATTAGGTTAATCGAGGCTAGGTAAGGCTAAAGTATAGTAGAGTAGAGCAAAATAGAGCAGAGCAGAGTAGAGAAAGGAAGAGTAAAGCAAAGTGGATTAGAGCAAAGCAGAGCAGAAAAGGGCAATGTAGAGCTAAGTTATGTGAGGCTAGGCTAAGCTAGAGTAGAGTAGAGTAGAGTAGAGCAGAGTTAGGTTAAGCTAGGCAAGGTTTAAGTAGGGTAGAGCAGAGTAGAGTACAGTAGAGTAGAGTCGAGTAGAGTAAAGCTAGGTTAGGCTAGGCTAGGCTAGATTAGGCGAGTTTAGGCTAGGCTATAGTATAGTAGAATAGAGAAGAGTAGAGTACAGTAGAGTATGATAGAGTAGAGTATAGTATGTTTGGTTGGGGTAGGCTAAGACAGGCTAGATTTAAATAGAGTAGAGTAGAGTACAGTAGAGTAGAATAAAGTAGAGTATGGAAGAGTAGAGCATAGAATAGAAGAGAAGGGTGGAGTAGAGTACAGTAGAATAGAGCTAGGTTAGGTTAAGCTAGGCTAGGGTAGGCTGGGTTAGGTATGAGAAGAGTAGAGTAGAGTGGAGTAGAGTATAGTAGAGTCGAGTAGAGTATAATTGAGTATAGTATAGTAGAGTAGGGAAGAGCAGAGTAGAGCTAGGTTAGGCTATGTTAGGTGAAGCTTGGGTAGGCTAGGCTAGAGTAGAGTAGAGTATAGTAGAGTAGAGTAAAGCTAGGTTAGGTTAGGCTAAGCTAGGCTAGGCTAGGCTAAAGTAGAATAGAGTAGAGAAGAGCAGAGTAGAGTAGAGCAAAGGATAACAAAGTGGAGTAGAGTGAAGTGGAGCAAAGTGGAGTAGAGCAGCATGGAGTAGATTTGGGCAAAGAAGAGCAAAGTAGAGCTAGGTTAGGCTACACAAGGGTAGGCTAGGCTCGAGTAGAGAAGAATAGAGTAGAGTTAAGCTTAGTTAGGCTATGTTAAGTTCCAGTAGGGTAGGGTAGAGTATAATAGACTAGCATATAGCTAGTTTAGGCTAGCCTAGCTTAAAGTACAATAGAGAAGACTAGAGTAGTGTAGAGTAGAGTATAACAAAGTAAAGTAGAGCAGAATAGAGAAGAGAAGAGGAGAAGAGAGCAGAGTAGAGTAGAGTTAGATCAAGCTATGCTAGGCTAAGCTAGGCTAGAGTAGATTATAGTAGATTTAAGTAGAGTATAATAGAGTAGAGAAGTGTACAGTACAGCTAGGTTAGGATAGGCTAGCTTTGGCTATGTTAGAGTAGAGTAGAATAGAATATAATATATTAGTATAGAGTAGAGTAGAGTAGAGTAGAGTAGAGCTAGACCAGATTAGGCTTTTTTAAGCTAGGCTAGGCTATAATAGGCTAGGCAAAGCAATGCTTGGCTTGAGTGGAGTAGAGAATAATAGAGTAGAGTAGAGCAGAGCGAAGTTAGGCTAAGCTTGGCTAGGCTAGGCTAGACAAGGTTAGAGTAAAGTAGAGTTCAATAGAGTAGTGTAGAGTAAAGTAAAGTAGAGTAGATTGGAGCAGAGTAAAGCTAAGTAGAGTAGAACTTAGGAGAGTAGAGAAGAGTAGAGTAGAGTAGAGTTGAGTAGAGTAGAGTAGAACTAGGTTAGGCAAAGCTAGGCTAGGTTAGGCTAGGGTATGTTGGAAGAAAATAGAGTAGAATAGAGTAGAGTAGAGTTATGTTAGGTTAAGTTAGGCGAGTTTAGGCTAGGCTAAAGTAGAGTAGAGTAGTGTAGAGTAGAGCAGAGCAGGGCTGGAAAGAGCAATACAGAGTATAACAGAGTAGAGCATAACAGAATGGAGAAGAGTAGAGTTGAGCAGAGCAAAGAAGAGCAGAGGAAAGTCGAGCAAAGCCAAGCAGAGCTGAGTAGAGCAAGGTTAGGTTATGCTAGGCTAGAGTTACGTAGAATAGAGTGGAGTAGAGAAAAGCTAGGTTATAATAGAGTAGAATAGAGTATAGTAGAGTAGAGTAAAGCAGAATAGAGTCGAGTCGAGTAAAGTAGAGTGGTGTAGAGTAGGATAAGGTGGAGTAAAGAAGAGTATAGTGGAGTAGAGTAGAGTAGAGCTAGGTTAAGCTAGCCTAGGTTAGGCTAGGCTAGGCAAGGGTAAGCAAGGCTAAGCAAGTGTAGGGTAGAGTATAATTGTGTAGAGTATAGTAGAGCTAGGTTAAGCTAGGCTAGGCTAGAGTATAATGAGTAGAGTATAGTAGAGTAGAGCAGAGAAGGGCACTGTAGCGTAGAGCAGAGGAGAGCAAAGTATAGCATAGCAGAGCAGAGCAGAGCTAGGTTATGCTAGGCTAGGCAAGAGTAGAGTGTAATAGAGTACAATAGAGCAAGGTTAGGCTAGGCTATGCTATGCTAAGCTAAGTTAGAGTACAGTAGAGTAGAATATGGTAGATTAGAGTACCATAGAGTAGAAGTAGAATAGAGTTAGGTTAGGTTAGGCTAGGCTAAAGTATGTTAGGATAGAGAAGATTAGAGTAGAATGGAGTAGAGTAGAGCTAGGTTAGGCTATGTTAGGCTAGGCTTGGCTAAACAAGGCTAGAGTAGAGTAGAGTAGAGTATAGTAGAGTAGAATAGTGTAGAGCAGAGTAGAGTTGAGTAGAGTAGAGAAAAGAAGAGTAGAATTGAGTAGAGTAGAGCAAAGCAATGTAGAGTAAAGTAGAGTATAGAAGAGCAGAGTAGAGTAAAAAAGATTAGAGTAAAGTAGAGTAGAGCTAGTTTAGGCCAGGCTAGGACAGAGTTGAGCAGAGTAAAGCTAAGTAAGGTTAGGCTAGGCTAGGCTTGGTTAGAGTAGAGTAGAGTAGAAATAGGTTAGGCTATAGTAGGCCAGGCTAGGCTAAAGTACATTAAAGTAGAGTATAATAGAGCAAAGTAGAGCAATGTTGAGCTAAGTAGAGAGTATAGCAGACTATAGCAGAGTAAAATAGAGCAGAACAGAGCAGAGTTGAGTAAAGTAGAGCTAGGTTTGGCTAGGCTAGTTGGAGTAGAGTATAGTAGCATAGAGCTAAGATAGGCTAAGATAGGCTAGAGTAGAATAGAGTAAAGTAGAGTAGAGTAGAGTAGAGTGGAGAAGAGTAGAGCTTGGTTAGGATAGGCTAGGTTAGAGTACAATAGAGTAGATTAGAGTAGAGCAAAGTAGAGTAGAGTTAGGTTAGGCTAAGACAGGCTAGAGTAGAGTAGAGTAGAGCTTGGTTATGTTATGCTAGGCTAGGCTAAGTTAGAGTAGAGTAGATTCGAGTAGAGTGTAGTAGAGTAGAGTAAAGTATAGTAGAGCTAGGTATGGCTAAGCTAGGCTAGAGTAGAGTAGAGTAGGGTAGGGTAGAGTAGAGTAGAGTAGAGTAGAGTAGAGCTAGGTTAGGCTAGATGAAACTAGGCTAGAGTAGAATAGACTACAATAGAGTAGAGTAGAGTAGAGTGGAGTAGAGTAGAGAAGAGTAAAGCACAGTGGAGTAGAGTAGAGCAAAGTAGAGTAGAGTAGAGTAGAGTATAGTAGAATAGAGTAAAGAATAATAGAGTAGAGTAGAGCTTTGTAAAGCTAAGCTAAGTAGAGCTGAGCTAAGTAGAGTAGAGCAAAGTTGAGTAGAGCTAGGTTAAGCTAGGATAAGTGGTGTAAGATTAGAGTAGAGCAGAGTAGAGTAGAACTGATAAAAATAGAGCAAAGTAGAGTAGTGCATAACAGAGCAAAGTAGAGTAGAGTTAAGCAAAAACGTGCAAAGCTGAGTAAGTAGTGTAGAGTGGTGTTAAGCTAGGATAGGCTAGCAAAGCTTGGCTGGGCTAGGCTAAGCTAGGCTAGTTTAGAGTAAAGTAGATAGAGCAGAGCTATCTTAGGTTAAGTTAGTGTAGAATAAAGTAGAGTGAGTAGAGTGGAGTAGAGTATAGTACAATATAATAGAGTTGAGTAAAGCAGAGTAGTTTTATGTTAGGCTAAGCTAGGCTGGAT
The DNA here is from genome assembly GCA_023846275.1 of Vanilla planifolia. Taxonomy (NCBI): domain Eukaryota; kingdom Viridiplantae; phylum Streptophyta; class Magnoliopsida; order Asparagales; family Orchidaceae; genus Vanilla; species Vanilla planifolia. The sequence goes on along the minus strand of JAIUJO010000754.1, from coordinate 41,387 downwards.
TAGAGTAATGTAAAGTAGAGTAAAGTAGAGTAGAGTAGAGCTTGGTTAGGCTAGACTAGCTTAGAGTAATGTAAAGTAGAGTGGAGTAGAGTAGAACAAAGTAGAGTATAATAGAATAGAGTAGAACAAAGTAGAGAGGAGTAGAGTATAGAATTTTAGAGTAGAGTAGAATAGAGCAGAGTAGAATAGAGCAGAGCACAATAGAGTAAAGTAAAGCTAGGTTTGGTTTAATTAGGCTAAGCTAGGCAAGGCTAGGTTGGAGTAGAGGGGAATAGAGTAAAGTAGAGTAGAGTAGTGTAGAGTAGAATAGAGTAGAGTAGAGTAGAGTAGAGTAGAGCAAGGTTAAGCTAAGATAGGGTAGGCTAGGTTAGGGTTATGTAGAGAAGAGTGGAGTATAATAGAGTGGTGTAGAGTATAATGGAGTATAATAGAGTAGAGTAGAGTAGAGTTAGGTTAGGCTAAGATAAGCTAGGGTGTTGTAGAGTTGGGTAGAGTTAAGTTGGATAAAGTAGAGCATAGTAAAGCAGAGTAGAGTAGAGTAGAGCTAGGTTTGGTTAGGTTAGGCAAGGCTAGAGTAAAGTTGTTATACCCAGTAAAATATTATAGGTTTAATCTTCAATAATTCAATTGTGGCTTGGATGATTTCAGATCGACAGTAGGATGAGCCAGGAACTCAATTGGAGGCTATTGGAATTTCTGAAATTTTCTGGGGATTTTTCGGAGCATCGAGATTTTTTTAAAAAACGGAATTTGAAGTTTTCTGGTTGGTTGGCTTATGTGACAGATAGCCAAGCCACCACTACCCTTATGTCAAATATTCCAGTGGTGAGAGACTTCCCTATGGTTTTTCCAGAGGAATTGCCTGGACTTCCACCAGCTAGGGAAGTGGAGTTTTCGATTGATTTGGAGGCAGGAGTAGCTCCTATTACTAGAGCTCCCTACAGGATGGCTCCAGCCGAGCTAGCAGAGTTGAAGACTCAGTTGCAGGACTTATTAGACAAGGGACTCATACGCCCCAGTTGTTCACCTTGGGGTGCCCCTGTCTTATTCGTCAAGAAAAAAGATGGTAGTATGAGGCTGTGTGTGGATTATAGGGAATTGAATAAGGTTACGATTCGTAACCGGTACCCTTTACCACGTATTGATGATTTACTAGATCAGCTGCAGGGGGCAACTGTGTTCTCCAAGATCGACTTGCGTTCGGGTTATCACCAGATCCGGATTAGAGATTCTGATATACCCAAGACAGCCTTCCGTACTAGATATGGACATTATGAGTTCACAGTGTTACCTTTTGGATTGACTAATGCTCCAGCAGTGTTTATGAATCTGATGCATCAAGTTTTTCATGCCTTCTTGGACAGTTTGTGATCATATTTATAGATGATATATTGATTTATTCCAGAGATAGGGAGGCTCATACAGATCAGTTGAGGACAGTGCTCACAGTATTGCAGGAGAATGAGCTGTATGCAAAATTCTCCAAGTGTTCTTTTTGGCTAGACTCAGTAACATTCTTGGGACATATTGTCAGTACAGAAGACGTGGCTATTGATCCTAGCAAGATAAGAGCTATTATTGACTGGAAACGACCATCTTCCGTCACTGAGATCCGGAGTTTCCTTGGTCTGGCAGGTTATTATAGGAAATTTGTTCCTCACTTTTCTAGACTGGCCGCTCCACTGACACAACTGTCCCGGAAGAGAAAATCTTTTGAGTGGTCAGAGAGTTGTGAGAACAGTTTCCTAGAGCTGAAGCAGAGGCTTAGTACCGCTCCAGTATTGATTTTACCCACTCAAGGGAAGCCTTATCAGATGTACACTGATGCTTCACATATAGGCTTGGGAGCTGTACTGATGCAGGATGGCAGGGTTGTGGCGTATGCTTCGAGACAACTGAAGGATCATGAGAAGAATTATCCCACTCATGACTTGGAGTTAGCTGCTATCATATTTGCCTTAAAAATATGGAGGCATTATTTATATGGAGTGTCCGTAGATTGCTTCTCTGATCACAAGAGTCTCAAGTATCTATTCACTCAGAAGGAACTGAATTTGAGGCAAAGGAGATGGTTGGAATTGATAAAAGACTATGAGCTCGTGATAAATTACTGCGAGGGTAAGGCTAATCCTGTTGCTGATGCTTTGAGCAGGCACGCAGTTATGCATACTATGTTAGCCTGTGACTCTATACTAGACTTGGATTGGGATGTTGAAAGATGTCAGGAACAGTTGTCTGTTCAGAGACTGGTTCACAGACTCAGCTCGTTGACTATTCGGGCTGACTGGTTATCTGAGATGCGTGATCTTCAGCTTTGTGATGAAGAGCTGAAGGAGAAGTTTGAGTTGGCATCGCAGGGATTGGGAGGAGACTTTACTCTCAGAAACGACATTTTGACTTTCAGGGGTCGTTGGTGTGTGCCATCACATCAGGAGTTCAGGGAGAGGATCCTTCGACAGGCTCATTATGGAACTTTGGCTATGCACCCTGGAGAAGTCAAGATGTACAGGAATTTGAGGAGTGTTTTCTGGTGGAGAGGTTTGAAGGCAGATGTTGCTGCTTTTGTTAGGAAGTGCCTTACATGTCAGCAAGTTAAGGCCGAGCACCAGAGACCTGGAGGATTGTTGCAGAGATTGCCGATTCCGGAGTGGAAATGGGATGACATCACTATGGACTTTGTGACTGGTCTTCCTCGTACCAGACAAGGTTTTGACGCCATTTGGGTCATCGTGGATCGATTGACCAAGTCAGCCCATTTCTTATCAATTAAGAAGACGGATTCAGCGGCACAGTTGGCAGAGGTATATATTCAGCAGATTGTCAGATTGCATGGGATTCCCCGATCTATTATTTCTGACAGAAACGCCAAGTTCACATCACAGTTTTGGAGGAGTTTACACACTGCCATGGGTACACAGTTGAAGTTCAGTACTGCTTATCATCCTCAGACAGATGGACAGTCTGAGCGGACTATTCGGACCTTAGAGGATTTGCTACGCCTGAGCATACAGACTTACTCAGCTGATTGGGCCATACGGTTACCCTTGGTAGAATTTGTGTATAATAACAGTTTTCAGGCGTCGATTGGTATGGCACCTTACGAGGCACTATATGGACGTCGGTGTAGATCTCCTCTTTGTTGGGAGGAGGGTGATTCCAGGAGAGTGTGGGGACCCCAGATTATGGAGGAGACCGCAGCGGAAGTCAAGTTATTGCAGGACAGATTACGTACTGTGCAAGATCGCCAGACGAAATATTATGATCCTAAGCATAGAGCTGTTGAGTTCTCTGTGGGAGATAGGGTATTCCTGAAGATCAGTCCTATGCGAGGTCTATTCAGGTTTGGCAAGTCTTCTAAGCTTCGACCTCGTTACATTGGACCCTATCCTATTCTGGAGAGGATTGGTGAAGGGGCTTACAGGTTGGCACTTCCTGAGCATCTGTCTGGGATTCACAATGTGTTTCATGTTTCGAATCTCAAGAGATATGTGCCAGATCCTTCTCATTGTATCGGTGATGATCTTCCTGGTTTGCAAGTGGCACCAGATTCTTCTTATGTGGAACTGCCAGTTCGCATCCTCGAGGAGAGTAGCAGGCAGCTGAGGAACAGGTCGTTTCCTATGGTCAAGGTTCTGTGGAATAGACATGACGAAATGGAGGCAACCTGGGAACTAGAGCAGGATGTTACGGAAAAGTGGCCGGAACTTCTTGCTGAATTTCGAGGGCGAAATTCCTGATAAGGTGGGGAGATTGTTATACCCGGTAAAATATTATAGGTTAATCTTCAATAATTCAATTGTGGCTTGGATGATTTCAGATCGACAGTAGGATGAGCCAGGAGCTCAATTGGAGGCTATTGGAATTTCTGAAATTTTCTGGGGATTTTTCGGAGCACCGAGATTTTTTTAAAAACAGGAATTTGGATTTTTTTCTTTTACCGCGCGTGAACCGGACCGGAGCGGTTCAGCGAAGGCGGGACGGTTCGCCGAGGTGCGTTTGCGCGTGCGTTTGGATAAGCCGCGGATAAGCGGATCGGACGGGCGAGATCAGCGGTGGAGATTAACCGGCTGATCGGGTGTTAAGCGGCGTTTTTGGAAGGTCAACCGGCGCTTAATGAGTCTTAACGGGTCATTACCGGTTTAAGCTGGGTATTTAACCTAAACTGTTCGGCTGTTAGGGTTTCGAACGGCTGCTAGAGGCGAAGTGTTCGCGGCGAACGGCGGTACTTTCCGGCAGCCTTCCAAGGGGCTTTTGGTAACCGGAGGTTCGCGGGACAGAGGTGAGCATTTTGGTACCGGTTTCGTTCGGCGAGGAGCTGCGGTTGATCCGGGCGAACTTCACCGTCGCCGGCGAGCAAAGGTAGGAAATTCAGATTAAATTAGTTATTTAGCAAATTAAAAATATGGATTATTTTGCAAATAGCTACTTGAGCATGCGGATATGGGTTTTTGGAATTTATTAATGCAATTTATAGATTTTAGCATTTTAGGGTTTCTTTTTTATGAAGAAGAATATATAAAATTTTCGCCGAATTGGAATTTCTGTGCATAGAAGCATGCCTTAGATTTTGATATTATCATATTGCCATTATTCAGGTTATCTGAATGCTAGAATGATTTTAATTTCATGAATTGGCATAGTTGGATCGGACAACACTTCGGCGAAAATTTTTGCATGGACATTTAGCTTCGCGACTTGATTATATGGAATTTTTAGGCTAGTACGAGCTTTAGGCTAGCGTTTCCTTGCGTTCGGTCGCCGGAAATCGACGGGGAAAACGGAGACTTCCGGAAAGTCGACGGTTAGAATTTCGCGGGCGACGGGCGAAGGAAGAGGATGAATTAGGGCTAATTAGGGATTAGTCTGATTATTAAGTGAATAATTATTTTAATTATTAATATTTATATGTTAAGCGTCGGCCCGAATTCGGATTATTAACTTCGGCCTGCGGGGTTCTCAGCTCAGCGCGTAAGGGTTCCGAACCGGCGACGAGAACCGGTTCAGGGGAAGTGCAGCGCGGATGAGAGAGAAGCGGAAGAAAAAAAAAATAATAATAATAATAATAATAATTCGGAAATTAATCCGAATTTTCGGAAAAAGGATATGCGGATTTTAAATTCGGAAATTTATTCCGAATTTCGGAAAATGGATAAAGGGCAGAAATTTATTTTGGAAATTAAAATTTCCTGAAGTGAGGAAGAGGTGATTTTTGGAAATCACGTAGCCAAGTTGAAATTGACTGTTGGAAATTACCCATAAATTCAGTGCAGCTGGATTAGTTGGAAGGAAGTGTGACACTTGGGTGCTACCAGAATAGTCAGAATTTTGGTACAGTTTGTGTTGCTTGGATGGCAATGACATGGATTGAGTCAGTTTACTCAGTGTTGGCATATTTCATGGATTGGCATATTGGACCGGACTACTATAGGCCCTATATAATGTTTTAGGGTAGTTGTGGTAGGTAACTGTGCGGTACAGACTTAGCTTTCACAGTATACATGTGGACTGGTATGCGCCTTGTTGTATCTGGACACATGTTGCCGAATCTTGGAGTTAGAGCTTGGCAATGACTGTAGGGGCGTGAGCTTCTATGGAAATTGTTGGGAGAGGACTTCTTGGGACGGTGGCTGAGTCGATCTCTTCTGGTCCATGAGTGTAGGCCTGCGCGCCTGAGAGTGGCAGTGGCAGGGGTGACTCGCCGTGGCTAGTCAAGTGTGTAGGCCTACGTGCCTGAGGGTGGCAGGGGTGTCTCACGTTGGCTAGAGATCTATGTGACTGGTTCTGTCTATAGTCTCCAGAAGATTGATTGACGAGAGACGCTGCGGTGTCGGGTGCTAGGCGTTGTGATGCGTGCACAGAGATGGGCGTGTCCCGCTGGCATGCTTTGCCTAGGCGCCATGCGTGCGCAGAGATGGGCGTGTCCCGCTGGCATGCTGCCTGGGAGCACAGAGGAGAGCTACTCTGGTGTGACTGGGGGTGACTGTGGTTGGTCAGAGTCTGGGACTGAGAGTGCCTTTCCACCCTACATTGTTATGTTGTATTTCTATACTCTTACTATTATCCTTCTCTTGCATGAGAGTTTTTTTTTACTAGCTGTCTTTCCTACTGGGCGTAGCTCATTCCTTTATTATCTATATTTTTCCAGTGGCTCGGCAGACTTGACGCCACCCAGCTTTAGGTGGGATCGTGATCAGTAGGCTAGTTGAGGAGATCTGATCTGTGATTTTCTGAGACATTCTGGTTAGTTGATTGTTGCTGTTGGATGTATTCAGTGAGACTATTATTCTTATGTCTTGTATTATGTGAGGGTGATTCTGACTCATGTACTCGGATGGATGATGTGGTATTTGATGGACTGTGACTTTACATATGAGTTACATTTTTATTCACTATCTTATTTTCTATCTTGACGGTATGGTGTGTGGAGCACCATTTCATATCGGTGGATGTTATATATATATTTTTTTTTTGATGGTGAGGTCATTACATGACTATGGAACTTAACCTTGTGGGTTCAGACTTCTATTAGATCGGTTCTACTACCGATATGGGTTAGGAGTATTGGGTCTAGTAGGAGTAACATTGCGCGAGTTCATCAGTTAATTCAGGAGTCATGAACCTGATTTGACGGTGTGCCCGGGAGATGGGATCCACATAGTTAAGGAAAGTAGGTGTGTAATGATGTGTTATATCCTATGTTTTTCGTAGGCTACTCAGGTTGGTATGGGACGATCTGAGCTGTCCATATGTAAAAAAAAAAAAAAAAAAACTGGGGTGTAACAAAAGTATAAAAGAGTAGAGTAAATTAGAGTAGAGCTATGTTATGCTAGTCTAGGCATGGCTAAGCTAGGATAGTCTTGGCTAGGGTAGGCTAGGCAAGAGTATAATAGGGTAGAGTAGAGTAAAGTAGAGCTAGGTTAGGTTAGCCTTTATTAAACTAGGCTAGAGAAGAGTAGAGTAGTGTAGAATAGAGTAGAGTAGAGTAGAGTAGAGAAGAGCAGAGGAGAGAAGAGTAGAGCAGAGCATAATAAAGCAGAGTAGAGCAAATCAAAGTAGAGCAGAGCAAAGCAAAGCAAAAAAGAGTTGAACAGAGTAGAGTATAGAAGAGTAGGGAAAAGCAAAATGACGTTAGGCTAAGCTAAGCTAGATTAGAGTAGAGTACAAAAGATTATAGTAAAGCTAGGTTGTGCTAGATTGGCAAGGCTAGGTTTGAGTCAAGTAGAGTAGAGTAGAGTAGAGTAGAGTAGAGTAAAGTAGAGGAGAGTAGAGTAGAGCTAGGATAAACTTGGCTAGGCTTGGCTAGGCTAGGGTAGGTTTGGCAAAGCTAGGCTAGGCTAAAGTAAATGGTGTAGAGTAGAGTAGAGTAGAGAAGAATAGAGTAAAGTACAGTAGAGTGAAGTAGAGCTAGGTTAAGCAAGGCAAGGCCAGGTAAGCTAGAGTAGAGTAGAGAAGAGTAGAGTGGTGTAAAGCATACTAGAGTAGAGTAGATTAGAGTAAAGTAGAGCAGAGTGGAGCAGAAAAAAGAAAAGCAGAGCAGAACATAGGTAAGCTAGGCTAAGTAGGTCTAGGTGATGCTAGAGCAAAGTTGAGTAAAGCTAGGTCAGTTTATACTAGGCTAGGGTTGGTTGGAGTAGAGTAGAAAGGGGTAGAGCAGAGTAAGTAGATTAGAGTAGAGTAGAGTAGAGTAAAAAAGAGTAGAGCAGAGTAAAGTAGAGTAAAGCAGATCATAATAGAGTAGAGTAGAGTAAGACTAGATTAGCCTAAGCTTGGCTAAGTCTAGACTGTAGTAGAGTAGAGCTAGGTTAAGTTATGCTGGGCTAGGCTAGGTTAGAGTACAATAGAGTCGAGTAGAATACAGTAGAGTAGAGTAGAGTAGAGTAAAGCAGAGTAGTGTAGAGTGGAGTAGAGTAGAGCTATGTTATGCTATGCTAGGCTAGGCTAAGTTAGGCAAGCTAGAGTACAGAGCAGATCAGAGTAGAGCAATGTGTAAAGGAGCAGAGCAGAGAAGAGTATAGCAGTGTAAAGCTTAGTAGAGTAGATCTAAGCAAAAAAAGGTTAGCCTAAGCAAGGCTTGGCTAAGCAGGGCTAGGCTAGAGTAGAATAGAATAGTTAAGAGTTTAGCTTAGTTACATAGTCAAGGCTAGGTTAGAGTAGAGTAGAGTTGAGTAGTGTAGAGTAAAGTAGAGCTAGGTTAGGCTGGGCTAGGGTATGTTAGAATAGGATAGAGTAGAGTAGAGTGAATTAGAGTAGAGTAGAGTAGAGTAGAGCAGGGCAGAGCAGAGTAGAGTGGAGTCGAGGAGAGCATAGCAGAGCAAAGTAGAGCAAAGTAGAGTAAAGTAGAGCAGCATAGAAGAGTAGAGTAGAGAAATGTAGAGTCAGGTAAAGTAAAGTAAAGCAACATAGAGTAAAGCAGAAGAGATTAGAGTAGAGTAGAGCAGAGTAAAGCTAGTTTAGGCAAGGCTAAGCTAGGATAGGCTAAGCTATAGTACAGTAGGGAAGAGCTAGGTTAGGCTAGAGTAGAGTAGAGTAGAGTAGAGTTGAGTTGAGTAGAGTGAGGTGAGGCTAGGATAGGCTAAGGTAGGCCAGGCTAGGTTAGAGTAGAATGGAGTAAAGTAGAGTAGAGCAAAGTTGATTAGAGTAAAGTAGAGTAGAGCTAGGTTAGTCTAAGGTAGGCTTGGCTAAACTAGAGTAAGATAGGGTAGGGTAGGCTAAGCAAGGGTAGGCTAGGCTAGGTAAGGCTAGAGTAGAGTATAGCATAATATAGTAGAGTAGAGTAGAATAGAGTAGAGTGGATCTAGGTTAGGCTTGGCTAGGATAGAGCATAATAGAGCAAGGAAGAGTAGAGTAGAGAAGAGAAGAGCAGAGAAGAGCAGAGTAGAGAAGAGCATAGTAGAGTAAAATAGGGTAGATCAAAGTAGAGTAGAGAAGAGCTAACCTAGGTTAGGCAAGGCTAAGCTTGGTTAGGCTAGGCTAGAGTGGTGTAGATTAGAGCTAGGTTTGGCTTGGCTAGGTTAGGCTTGGTTAAAGTAAGAGTATAGTAGGGTAAAGTAGAGCAGAGAAGAGTAGAACAAAGTAGAGTAGAGTAGAGTAGAGCCAGTTAGGCTATGTAAGGCTAGACTTTGATTTGGTAGGTTAGGCAAGGTTAGGCTAGGCTAGAGTAGAGTAGAGTAAGGTTAGGCTAGGCTGGGCTAGAGTATAGTAGAATAATGTAGAATAAAGCAAAGTAGAGCAGAGCATAATGGAGTAGAGTAGACTAGAGTAGAGATAAATGGAGTAGAGCATAATAGAGCATAGTAGAGTTGGGTTATGCAAGGCTAGGCTAGCTTCAAGTTAAGTAGAGTGGAGTAGAGCTAGGTTAGGATAGGCTAGGCAAGGTTAGGCTGGAGTAGAGATGAGTAGAGTATAGTAGAGTAGAGTATAATAGAGTCTAATAGAGTTGATTATAATTGAGTTGCTTGAAGTTTGGTTAGGCTTGGTAGACCTAGGCTAGGCTAGAGTGAAGTAGAGTAGAGTAGAGTAGAATAGAGCAGAGTAAAGGTGTGCAAAGTAGAGTAGAGCAGAGCAGAGCAAGATAGAGCAAAGTAGAGTAGGGTAGAGTATAGTACAGTTGAATAGAATAGAGTAGAGTAGAGTAGAGTAAAGCAAAATAGAGCAAAATCTTTTTAAGCTAGGCTAGGTAAGAGTAGAGTAGAGTAGAGTAGAGTAGGGTAGAGTAGAGCATAGTAGAGTAGAGTAGAACAAAGTAGAGTATAGTAGAGTAGAGGTAGGTTAGGCTAAGCTATGTAAGGCTAGCCTAAGCTTGGTTTGGTTAGGCTAGAGTGGAGCAGAGCAGAGTAGAGTTTAGTAGAGTAGAGTAGAGTAGAGTTGAGTAGACTAGAGTAGAGCAAGGTTAGGTTAGGCTAAGCCAAGATAAGGTATAGCAGAGTAGAGTAGAGTAGAGTAGAGTAGAGCAGAGTAGAAAAGAGTAGAGCAAAGTATAAGAGAATAGAGCATAGCATAGTAGAGAAGAGCAGAGCAGAGAAGAGCCAAAAAAACAAGGTAGAGCATAGTAGAGCTAGGTTAGTCTAGGTTAAGGTTGGCTAGGCTATGCTAAAGTAGAGTAGAGTAGAGTAGAATAGAGGAGAGTAGAGAAGAATCGAGCTAGGTTAGGCTTGACTAAGTTAGAGTCAAGTAAAGTATAGTACAGTAGAGTATACTAGAGTAGACTATATTAGACCTAGGTTAGGCTAAGCTAGGCAAGGTTAGGCTAGGTTGGGCTAGGCAAGGCGAGACTTGTGTAGAATAGAGCAGAGCAGAGTAGTATAGAGAAGAGTAGAGTGAAGTAAAGTAGAGTAGAGCTAGGTTAGGTTATGCTATGCTATGTTAAGCTCGAGTAGAGTAGAGTAGAGTTCAGCAGAAGAGAGTAGAGAAAAGAAGAGTAGAGCAGAGAACCTCAGAGTAGAAAAAAGTAGAGCTAGGTTACACAAGGCTAGGCAAGGATACTCTTGGCTATAATGGAGTAGAAAAGATCTAGGTTAGGCCAGGTTAGATAAGAGTAGAGTGGAGTAGAGTAGAGTGGAGTAGAGTATCATAGACTAGAGTAGAGTTGAGTAGAGAAGAGTAAAACTAGGTTAGCATAGGCTAGGAGAGAGTAGAGTAGAGTAGAGTAGAGTAGAGCAGATTAGAGAAAAGAAGAGTAGAGCAAAGTAGATCAGAGCTGAGTGCAGCAGTGTAGAAAAGAGCAAAGTAAAGCAGAGTAGAGCAAGGTTAGTCTAAGTTAGGGTTGACTGTGCTAGGCTAGAGTAGAGTAGAGTATAGTAATGTAGAGTAAAGCACAATAGAGAAGAATAAAGATGGGTTTAGCTAGGCAAGGCTAGGCTAGGTTAGAGTTGAGCAGTAGAGTAGGGCTAGGTTGAGCTAGGCTAAGCTAGGCTAGGCTAGGCAAGGTTATGCTAAGCTAGGCTAGAGTAGAGTAGAGTAGAGTAGAGTAGAGAAGAGTAAAAAAGAGTAAACTAGAGCAGGGTAGAGTAGAGTATAGCTAGTTAGGCTAGGCTAAGCTCAAGTAGAGTAGAGTAGGGTATAGTAGAGCAGAGTAGAGCAGAGTAAAATAAAAGAAAATAGGTTAGAGTATTGTAAAATAGAGCTAGGTTAGGAAAGGATAGGCTAACCCAATGCTTGGCTATAGTAAAGTAGCAAAGACCTAGGTTAGGCTTCATTAGAGAAGAGTATAATAGAGTAGAGTAGAGTAGAATAAAGTGGAGTAGAGTAGAGTGTAGTATAGTTGACTAAAGTAGAACAGAGTAGACTAGAGTAAGGTAAAGTAGAGTAGAGTAGAGTATAGTTTGGTTTGGCTAGGCTAAGGTAGGTTAAGCAAAGGTAGGCTAGGTTAGAGTTGAGTAGGGTAGAGTAGAGTAGAGTAGAGTATTGTAGTGAATGATTAGGCTTGGTTAGGTTAGGCTCGTGTATAGTAGAGTAAAGTAAAGTAGAGTTGAATAAAGTAGAGTAGAGTAGAGTAAAATAGGGAGGTGTATAGTAGAGTATAGTAGAGTAGAGTAGAAAAAAGTAAAGCAAAGCAAAGAAGAGTAGAGAAGAGCAGAGTGGACCAGAATTGAGCTAGGTTTTGCACGACTAGGCTAACTAAGGCTTGGTTCTAGTGGAGTAGAGAAGACCTAGGTTAGGCTACATTAGAGAAGATTAGAGTAGAGTAGAGTAGAGTTGAGTAGAGTAAAGTTGAGAAGTGTGGAGTAGAGTAGGGTAGAATAGAGTAGAGTGGAGTAGATTAGACTACAGTAGAGTAGAGCTAGGTTTGGCAAGGCTAAGGTGGGTTAAGCGAAGCTAGGCTAGGCTAGGCTATAGTTGAGTAGAGTAGAGTAGACTAGAGCAGAGTAGAGTAGAGTAGAGTAGAGCAAGTTTAGGCAAGGCTAATCTATTATAAAGGAAATTAGAGTTGAATAGAGTAGAGTAGAGTAGAGTAGAGTAAAATATGGAAGAGTAGAGTAGAGTAGAGTAGAGTAGAGCAAAGCAAAGTAGAGTAGAGCAGAGTATAATAGAATTGAGCTAGGTTAAGCAAGGAAAGGCTAACCAGGCTTTGGCTATAGTAGAGAAGAGAAGACCTAGGTTAGGCTACATTAGAGAAGATTAGAGTAGAGTAGCATAAAGTGGAGTAAAGTAGAATAGAATAGAGTAGAGTAGAGTAAAATAGAGTATAATAGAGTAGAGTATAGTACAGAAGAGTAAAGCTAGGTTTGGCTAGGCTAAGGTGGGTTAAGCTAAGCTAGGTTAGGCTAGGCTAGACTTGAGTAGTGTAGAGTAGAGTAGTGTGAAGTAGAGTAGAGTAGAGTAGAGCAAGATTAGGCTAGGTTAGGCTAGGCTAGTGTATAGTAGAGTAAAGTAGAGTTGAATAGTAAAGTAGAGTTGAATAGTAAAGTAGAGTTTAGTAGAGTAAAATAAGGAAGAGAAGAGTAGAGTATAGTAAAGCAGAGTAGAGCAAAGCAAAGTAAAGCTATGTGGAGTAGAGTAGAGTAGAGCAGAGTAGAATAGAGTAAGGTAGTGTAGAATAGAGTGAAGTAGAGTAGAGTAGAGTAGAGCTAAGTTTTCCTAGGCTAAGTTGGGTTAAGCAAAGCAAAGCTTGGCTAGGCTAGAGTTGAGTAGAGTAGAGTATGGTAGAGCAGAGTAAAGTAGGGTAGAATAGAGCAAGATTAGGCTAGGTTAGGCTAGGCTAGTGTATAATAGAGTAAAGTAGAGTTGAATAGAGTTGAGTAGAGTAGAGTAGAGTAGAGTAAAATAGGAAAGAGTATAGTAGAGTAGAGTAGAGTAGAGTAGAGAAGATGAGAGGAGAGGAGAGGAGAAGAGAGGAGAGGAGTGGAGAGTAGAGTCGAGCAGAGCATAGCAAAGTAGAGTAGAGTCGTACAGAGTAGAGCAAAGCATATCAGAGTGGTGTAGAGCAAGGTGGAGTAGAGCAACATAAAGTAGAGCAGAGCAAAGCAAAGTAGAGTAGAGCAGAGCTAGGTTAGGTTAGGCTAGGCTACTATAGGCTATACTAGGCTAGGTTAGGCTAGAGTAAAGTAGAGTAGAGCAAGGTTAAGCTAGGCTAAGTTTTGGTAGAATGTAGTAGAGTAGAGTAGAGCTAGGTTAGGCTAAGCTAGGCTAGGAATCGCTAGCTAGAGTAGAGAAGAGTAGAGTAGAGTAGAGTAGTGTGGAGAAGAGCAAGGTTAGTCTAAGCTAAGCTAGAGTATAATAAAGTAGAGTAACATAGAGTAGAGTAAAGAAGAGTAGAGTGGAGTATAGAAAAGAAGAGTAGAGCAGAGCAAAGCAGAGCTAGGTTAAGCAAGGCTAGATAAGGCTAAAATAAAGTAAAGAGTAGAGTTGGGCCTAACCTAGGCAAGGCTAAGTTAGGCAAGGTTAAGTTAGGCTAGGCTAGGCTAAGTTAAAGTAGAGTAGTGTAGAACATAGTAGATTAGAGTAGAGTAGAGTAGAGTAAAGTAGAGTCGAGCAAAGTAAGGCTAGGCATGGTTAGCCTATGCTAGAGTAGATTGTAGTAGAGTAGAGTAGAGTAAAGTAGAGTAGTGTAGAGTGGAGCTAGGTTAGGTTAGGCTCAATTAGGCTAGGCTAAACTTGGTTAGAGTAGAGTAGAGTATAGTAGTGTAGAGCAGAGCAGAGTAGAGCAGAGTAGAGCAGAGTTGAGTAAGGCAGAGTAAAGAAGAGCAGAGCAAAGTAGAGCAGAGTAGAGCCGAGTAGAGTTGAGAAGAGCAGAGTAAAGCAAATAAGAGTAGAGTAGAGTAGAGAATAAACAAGTAGAATAAAGTTCAGTGGAGTAGAGTAGAATATAGTAGAGCTAAGTTAGGTAAAGTTAGGTTAAGCTAGGTTAGGGTAGAGTATAGTGGAGTAGAGTAGAGTAGAGTAGAGTAGAGTGGAGTAGAGTAGGCAGAGTAGAGCAGAATAGAGTAGGGTAGAGTAGAGTGGAGTAGAGTAGAGTAGAGTAGAACTAGGTTAGGCGACATAAGGCTAAGATAGGCCTATTTAGCTAGGCTAGGCTAGAATGGAGTAGAGTAGAGCTTTGTTAGCCTAAGCTAGGTTGGGCAAGGCTAAGCTAGGCTATGCTAGGTTAGAGTAGAGTAGTGCAGAGTAGAGCTAAGATAGGCTAGGCTAGATTAGAGTAGAGTAAACTAAAGTATAATACAATAGAGTAGAGTAGAGTAGTGTAGAGTTAGGTTAGGCTAGGCTAGGCTAAGGTATGCTAGGTTAGGCTAGAATAGATTAGAGTAGAGTACAGTAGAGCTCAATTATTCTAGGCTAGTCTAGGCTAGGCTATGCTACAATAGAGTAGACTAGAGTAGAGCTGTACAGAGGAGAGAAGAGCAAAAAAGAGTGTATCATAGTAGAGTAGAACAGAGTAGAGCAGAGTGGAGTAGAGCAAAGTAAAGAAGAGTAGAGCAGAGTATAGTAGAACAAGTTTAGGCTAAGGTATGCAAGGCTAGGCTAGGCTAGGCAAGGTTAGAGTAGAGTAGAGTAGAGTAGGATAGAGTAGAATATAGTAGAGTAGAGTAGAGCAAAGTAGAGTAGAGTAAAGTAGAGTAGACTATAGTATAGAGGAGTAGAGTAGAGTAGAGTAGAGTTAGGTTAGGCTATGCTAGGCTAGGGTAGGCTAAGTAAGTCTAGGTTAGAGTAGAGTAGAGTAGAGTTGAGTATAGTAGAGTAGAGCAGAGTAGAGCTCGGTTAGGTTAGGCTAGGTAAGGCTAGGCTAGGCTAGAGTTGAGAAGAGTAGAGTAGAGCAGAGCAGAGTAGAGTAAAGATGAGCAAAGATGAGCAAAGAAGGGTAGAGTAGAGTAGAGTGGAACAGAGTAGAGGAGACAGAGAAGAATGGAGCAGAGATGAGCAGAGCAGAGTGGAGTAGAGTAGTGTAGAGTAGAACTAAGTTAGGCTAGGCAATGCCAATCTTCGTTAGAGTAGAGTAGAGTAGAGCTAGGTTAGGCTAAGCAAGGCTAGGCTAGGTTAGAGTAGAGTAAAGAAAAGTATAAATGAGCAGAGTAAAGTAGAGTAGAGGTGAATAGAGTAGAATAGAGTGGTGTTGAGTTTAGCAAAGTAGAGTAGAGTTTAGTAGAGTATAGTAGAGTTAAGTATAGTATAGTAGAGTAGAGTAGAGCAGAGCTAGGTTATGCTAGGCTAGGCTAGGCTAGGCTTGAGTAGAGTAGAGTAGAGTAAAGTAGAGTAGAGCAAGGTTATGTTAGCCTAAGTGAGCATACGCTAAGCTTAAGTAGAGTAGTGTAGTATAGAGTAGAGCAGAGTAGAGCAGGACAGAGCAGAGTAAAGCAAAATAGAATGGAGCAGAGTAGAGCATAACAAGGAAAGGTTAGGCTATCCCATGCTAGTCGAGGCTACGCTAGGCTAGGCTGGGCTCGAGTTGTGTAGAGAAAAGCTAGGTTAGGCTAGGCGAGGCTAGGCTAGGTTAAAGTAGAATAGAGTAGAGTAGAGTAGAGTAAAATAGAGCAGAGTAGACTATAATAAACTAGAGTAGAGTAGAGAAGAGTGGGGTGGAGTAGAGTATGGTATAGTTAGGTTGGACTAGGCTAGGTTAGGCTAGTTTAGGCTAGGCTAGGCTACACAAGAGTTGGGTAGAGTATAATAGAGTGGAGTATAGGAGAGTAGAGCTAGGTTAGGCTGGCCTAGGCTAGGCTAGGCTTGATTAGGTTAGGCTAGGGTAGAGTTGTGTAGAGTATAGTAGAGTAGAGTAGAGTAGAGCTTGGTTAGGTTAGGCTAGGCTAGGCAAGGTTATAGTAGAGTAAAGTAGAGTGGAGTAGAGCAAAGTGGTGAAGAGAAGAGCAGAGCAAAATATAGTAAAGCAAAGTAGATTAGAGCATAACAAAGCTAACCAGAGTAGAAAAGGGTAAAGAATACCAGAGAAAAGCTGAGATAGTCTATGTTCGGTTTGGCTAGGTTAGGCTAAAGTAGAGTAGAGTAGAGAAGAAAAGAGCAAGGTTAGGCTAGGCTAAGTTAAGAGTAAAGTAGATTAGAGTAGAGTACAGTAGAGTATAGTAGAGTAAAATGGATTAGAGTTAGGTTAGGCTAGGCAAGGTTAAGCTAAGCTAAGCTAGAGTAGAGTAGATTAGAGTAGAGAAGACTATAGTAGAGTAGAGTCGAGTAGAGTAGAACTAGGTTAGGTTAGGCTAGGCTATGCTAGGCTTGAATATAGTACAGTAGAGTATAGTAGAGTAGAGCAGAGTAGAGCAGGGTAGAGTAGAGCAAAGAAGAGTAGAGCAGAGAAGAGAGGAGTAGAGCAAAGTAGAGCTAGGTTAAATGAGGCTAGGCTATTGTATAGTAGGAAAGAGCTAGGTTGGGCTAGGGTAGGTTAAGGAAGAGTAGAGTGGAGTAGAGTAGTGTAGAGTAGAGTAGAGTCAAGTAGAGTAGCATAGAGCTAGGTTAGGTTAGGATAGGCTAAGCTAAGGTTGGCTAGAGTAAAGTAGAGAAAAACAGAGCAGAGAAATGTAGAGCAGAGAAAAGTAGAGTAGAGCAAAGCAGAGTAGAGCAAAGTGGGTAGAGTAGAGCAGAGTAGAGCAGAGTAGAGCAGAGTAAAGCAGAGCAGCATTGAGCAAGGTTAGCCTAGGTTTGGATAAGCTTGGCTAGGCTAGAGTAGAGTATAATAAAGTAAAGTAGAGTAGAGAATAATAGAGCTACGTTCAGCTAGGCTAAGCAAGGTTAGAGTAGATTAGAGTAGAGTAGAGTAGACTTTAGTAGAGTATAACATAGTAAAGTAGAGTATAGCTAGGTTAAGCTAGGCTAAGCTAGCTTAAGCTAAGCTAGGTTAGAGTAGAGTAGAGTAGAGTAGATTAGAGAAGAGTAGAGTTGAATAGAATAGAGTAGGGCTAGATTTGGCTAGGCTAGGCTAGGATATGCTCGAGTAGAGTAGAGTAGAGTAGAGTAGAGTATAATAGAGTAAAACAGAGTAGAGCAAAGTAGAGTAGAGCAGGGTAAAGTAGAGCAGAATAGAGCTGGGTTTGACTAGGCCAGGCTAACCAAGGCTTAGTTATAGTAGTATAGAGAAGAGCTAGGTTAGGCTTCATTAGAGAAGAATAGTATAGATTAGAGTATAGTGGAGTAGAGTAGAGTAGAGTAGAGTAGAGTAGAGGAGAGTAGAGTAGATTTTGTTAGAGTAGAGTATAGTGGAGTAGAGTAGAGTACAGTAAAGTTAGGATTAGCTAGGCCAAGGTGGGCTAAGCTATGTTAGGATAGGCTCTTAGAGTAGAGTAGAGTAGAGTAGACCTAGATTAGGCTAGGTTTGGCTAGGCTAGTGTATAGTAGAGTAGAGTAGAATTGTGTTGAGTAGAATTGAGTAAGGTAAAATAAAGAAGAGTAGAATAGAGTAATGTAGAGAAGAGTGGAGTAGAGTAGAGAAAGTGACATTAGATGAAAGGAGAGGTGAGGAGAGGAGAGGAGAGCAGAGCATAGCAGAGTCGAGTAGAGCATAGCAAAGCAGAGTAGAGTAGAGCAGAGTAGAGTAGGGTAGATAGGAGAGGAGTAGAGCTTAGCAGAGCAGACGAGAGTAGAGTAGAGAAGAGTAAAGCAAAGCATAGTAGAGCAGAGTATGTCAAATTAAGGTTAGGCTAGGCTAAGCTATAGTAGAATTGAGTGGAGTAGTGTAGAGTAGAGTAGAGTAGAGATAGGTTAGGCTAGGCTATGTTAGAGTATTATAGAGCAAGATAGAGTAGAGTTGAGTAATGTAAAGTAGAGTAGAATAGAGTAGAATAGAGAAGAGTAGAGAAGAGTATAACATAGCAGAATAGAGTAGAGCAAAGAAGAGTAGAGCATAACTGACCTGAGCAAAGGAAGTATAGGTCAGGCTAGGTTAGGCTAGAGTAGAATATAGTAGAATAGAGTAGAGTAGAGTAGACTAGGGTTGAGCTAGATCAGGGTAAACATGGCTAGGCTAAGTTAAAGTAGAGTATAGTAGATCTAAGTAGAGCAGAGTTGAGTAGACAAGAGCTAGGTTAGGTTAAGCTAGGCTAAGTTATGCTAGCCTAAGGTAGAGTAGAGTAGAGTATAGTAGAGTAGAATAGAGTAAAGTAAAGCTAGGTTAGGTTAAGTTATGTTAGGTTAACCTTGAGTAGAGTAGAGTAGAGTGGAGTAGAGTAGAGCAGAGTAGAGTAGAGCAGTGCAGAGCAGAGCAAGGTTAGTCTAGGTTAGGCATGACTAGGCTTGGTAAGAGAAGAGTAAAGTAGAGTACAGTTGAGTAGAGTAGAGTAGAGAAGAATAGAGCTAGGTTAGGCAAGGCTAGGCTAGGTTAGAGTAAAGTAGAATAGAGTAGAGTAGAGTAGAGTGGAGTAGAGTATAATAGAGAATAGTAGAGTAAAGTTGAGTAAAGCTAGGTTTGGCTAGGCTAGGCTAAGCTGGAGTAGAGTAAAGAAGAGTAGACAAGTTTAGAGTAGAGTAGGGCAGAGCATAGAAGATCAGAGTAGAGCACAATAGAGCTAGGTTAGGCTAACTTAGGTTAGGCTAGGCTATACTAGAGTAGAGTAAAGCTTTGTTAGGATAGGCTAGGCTAGCCTAGAGTAGAGTAGAGTAGAGTAGTATTGGGTATAATATAGTAGTGTAGAGTAGAGTAGAGTAGAGCTAGATTAGGCTTGACTATGCAAGGCTAAGCTTGGTTAGGCTAGGCTATTCTAAGTTAGATTAGAGTAGACTAGAGTGAAGAAGAGTAGAGCTCAGATGGACTAGGCTAGGCAAGGTTTGGCTAGAGCAGAGTAGAGTGGAGTTGAGTAGAGTATAGTAGAGTAGAGTAGAGTTAAGTGAGCATAGGCAAGGCTAGGGTTGGCTAGGTTAGGCTAGGGTTGGCTAGGCTAGGCTAGAGTAGAGTAGAGCAGAGAAGAGTAGAGCAGAATGAAGTAGAGTTGAGTTAGGTTAGGGTAGGCCAGGCTAGGCAAGAGTAGTGTAGAGTATAGTAGTGTATAGTAGAGTAGAGTAGAGCTACGTTAGGCTAGGCTAGGCTAAGCAATGTTAG
The DNA here is from genome assembly GCA_023846275.1 of Vanilla planifolia. Taxonomy (NCBI): domain Eukaryota; kingdom Viridiplantae; phylum Streptophyta; class Magnoliopsida; order Asparagales; family Orchidaceae; genus Vanilla; species Vanilla planifolia. The sequence goes on along the minus strand of JAIUJO010000754.1, from coordinate 22,417 downwards.
AGTAGAGTAGTGTAGATTAGAGTAGAGTTGAGTAGAGAATGGTAAAGAAGGGTAGAGCTAGATTAGGTTAGGCTAGGCTAGAGTAGAGTTTAGTAAAGTAGAGTAGAGCATAATAGAGTAGAGTAGAGCTAGGTTAGGCTAAACTAGGCTTGGATAGAGTAGAGTAGAGTAATGCAGAGAAGAGTTGAGTAAAGTTGATAAGAGTAGAGTAGAGTAGAGCTAAGTTTGGCAATGTAAGGGTAGGCTAGGCAAGAGTGGAGTATAGTATAGTAGAGTAGAGCTTAGTTAGACTAGGTTAAGTTTGGCTAAGTTAGAGTAGAGTAGAATAGAATAGATTTGATTAAAGTGGAGTAGAGTAGAGTAAAGTAGAATAAAGTTAGATTAGGTTATACTAGGATGGAGTAGAGTAGCATAGAGTGAGTAGAGTAAAGTAGAGTATACTAGAGTAGAGTAAACTTAGGTATGGTAAGGCTAGGCGAGGCTATGCTAAAGTAGGCTAGAGTAAAGTATAGTAAACTAGAGTAGAGCAGAGTAGAGTAGAGTAGAATAGAGTAGAGCATAGAAAAGATGTGTAGAGCAGAGCAAATATAAGCAGAGCAGAGTAGAGCAGTGCAGAGAAAAGTATAGCAAAGAAGAGTTGAGCAAAGTAGAGCGTAGCAGAGCTAGGTTAGGCCAGGCTAGACTAGAGTAGAGTAGAGCAAAGTAGAGCTAGGTTAGGTTAGGCTAGGATATGCTATATTAGAATAAAGTATAGTAGAATAGAGTTGATTAGAGTAGAGTATAGTAGAGTAGGGTAAAGTAGACTAGAGCTAGGTTAGGCTAGGCTAAGCTAGGCTAGAGTAGGCTAGGCTAGCCTAGAGTATAATAGAGTAGAGTAGAGTAGAGAAGAGTAGAGTAGAGTGGAGTAGAGTAGAGTATAGCTAGGTTAGGCTAGGCTAAGCTAGAGTAGAGTAGAATAGAATATAATAGAATAGAGTAGAGTAGATATGAGAAGAGTTAGGTTAGGCTAGGTTAGAGTATAATAGAGTAGATTAGAGTAAAGTAGAGCAAAGTAGAGTATAGTGGAGTAGAGTAGAGCTAAGTTAGGCTAGGCTAGAGTAGAGTAAAGCTCGATTTGACTAGGCTAAGCTAGCTAGGCTAGAGTAGAGTAGAGTAGAGTGGAGCAATGCATAGTAGAGTAGAGCGGAGTAGAGTGGGATAGAATAAAGCAGAGCAGAGCAGCGATGAGTAAAGCTGAAAAGAGCTGAGCAAAATAGAGTAGAGCTTGGTTAGGCTAAGCTAGGTTATGTTAAGCCAAGTTAGAGTTGAGTTGAGTAGAGTAGAATGGAGTATAGTAGAGTAGAGTGGAATAGAGTATAGTTGAATAGAGTAGAGTAGAGCAGAGCTAGGTTAGGTAAGACAGGGCTAGGCTAAGCTTGTTTAGGCTAGGCAATGGTAGAATAGAGTAGAGTAGAGTAGAGTAGAGTAGAGAAAGGTTAATTTAGGTTAGGCTAGACCAGGCTTGGCTAAAGTAGAGAAGAGAAGAGTATAGTAGAGCAAAGCAAAGTAGAGCAGAGCAGAGCTAGGTTAAGCTAGGCCAGGTTAGGCTAGGCTAAGCTATGTTAGGCTAGGCTGTAGTCGAGTACAGTAGAGTAAAGTTGTGTTAGGTTAGGTTAGGCTAGGCTTGCTTAGGCTAGAGTAGAGTAGAGAATAGTAGGGTAGAGCATAGCACAACAGAAAAGAGTGGAGTTGTGTAGAGAAGAGCAAAGTAGAGTAGAGTAGAGTAGAGTAGAGTAGAGCAAAGAAGAGCATAAGAGAGCTAGGTTAGGCTAGTGTAGGTGTGAGCAGAGTACAGTAGAGTAAAGTAGAGTAGAGTAGAGTAGAGCCTAGTTAGGCTAGGTTAGGCTAGGCAAGATAGACTAATTTAGTGTTGAGTAGCATAGAGAAGAGTAGAGTAGAGCAGAGGGGAGTAGAGTAGGGCAGAGTAGTGTGGAGCAGAGCATAATAGAGTACGACAGAGCATAGTAGAAAAGAGTAGAGTAGAAGAGAGAAGAGTTGAGCAGAGCAGAGTATAGCAGAGCAGAGCAGAACAGAGTAGTGTAAAACAAGGTTAGGCTAACCTAGAGTAGAGTAGAGCTATTATAGGCTAGGCTAGGTTAGAGAAGAGTAGAGTAGAGTAGAGTAAAGTAGAGTAAAGTAGAGTAAAACATAATATAGTAGAGCAGAGTGGAGTATAGAAGAGTAGAGTAGAGTGAAGCTAGGTTAGGCGAGGCTAGGCTATGCAAGGCTAAGCTAGGCTAGAATAGAGTAAAGTAGAGTATAGTAGAGAAGGGTAGATTAGCGTAGAGCTCGATTAGGCTAGGCTAGTCTAGGCTAAACTAGGCTAGAGTAGAGTAGAGTAGAGTAGTACATAGCAGAGCAAAGTAGAGTAGAAAAGAGTAGAGTAAAGTATAATAGAATAAAGTAGAGTAGAGCAAAATAGAGCAAAGTAGAGTAGAGTAGGGTAGAGCAAAGGAGAATAAGGTTAGGCTAAGCTATGCCAGGCTAGGCTAGGTTAGAGTAGACTTTAGTAGAGTAGGGTAGAGTTGAGTAGAGTAGAGTAGAACAAAGTAAAGTAGAGAAGAGTAGAGTTGAGTATAGTATAGTAGAGTACAGCAGAGTAGAGCAAGGTTAGGGTTGGCTAAGCTAGGCAAGGCTAAGTTAGGCTAAGCTAGAGTAGAGTAGAGTAGAGCTAGGTGAGGTTAGGCTAGGCAAGGTGAGGCCAAGCTAGAGTAGAGTAGAGTAGAGATGAGTAGAGTAGAGCAGAGCAAAGAAGCATAGAGTAGAGCAGAGTGGAGTAGTGTTAAGCAGAGCAAAGCAGAGTTAAGATGAGTAGAGTAGAGTAGAGTAGAGCAGTGCAGAGCAGAGCTAGGTAAGGCAAGGATAGTCCAGGCTAGGTTAGAGTAGAGTAGAGCTAGGTTTGGCTAAGCTAGGCTTGGCTATGTTAGAGTAGAGTAAAGTGAATAAGAGGAGAGTAGAGGCAACCAGAGCAAAGAAGAACATAGAAGAGTTGAGTAGTGTAGAGCAAAATAGAGTAGAGTAGAGCAGAACTGAGTGGAGAAAAGCAGGTTAGAACATAGCAGAGTTGGATAGAGCAGAGAAAGGATAAGCTAGGCAAGGCTAAGCTATGCTATACTATGTTAGGTTTAGGATAGGCTAGGCTATTATAGAGTAGAGTAGAGTACAGTAAAGGTGAGTAGAGTAGAGCAAAGCTAGGGTAGGCTAGGCTTGGTTAGAATAGAGTAAAGTAGAGCAATGTTAGGCTAGGCTAAGCTATAGTAGAGTAGGGTAGAGCAGAGTAGAGTTGAATAGAGCAGTGCTAGGATAGGCTTAGCTAGGCTAGAGTAGAGTAGAGTATAGTAGAGCTAAGCTAAGCAGAGTAGAGCAAAGAAGAGCAGAGAAGAGTAATGTAGAGAATAGCTGAGCAGAGTTGGGTTATGCTATGCAATGCTAGGCTAGGTAAGGTTATGCTAGGGTTGGCCAAGCTAGGCTAGAGTAAAGTACATTAGAGTAGAGCTAGGTTTGCAAAGGCTATGCTTAGCTAAGTTAGAGCATAGTAGAGTCGAGTTGAGTAGAGTCGAGCTAGAATAGGCTGGGTTAGTTTAGAGTAGAGTAAAGTAGAGTAGTGGAGAGCTCAGTTAGGCTAGGAAAGGCTAGGTTAGGCTAAAGTAGAGTCAAGTGAAGTAGAACAGAGAAGAGTAGAGTATTGTAGAGCTTAGCATAGCAGAGCTAAGCATTGCAGAGCAAAGTAGAGAAGAATAGTAGAGTAGGGCATAGTAGAGTAGAGTTGAGTAGAGCAGAGTAGAGTAGAGTAGAGCTAGTTCAGGTTAAGCAAGGTGAGATTATGCTAAGTTTTAGTAGAGTAGAGTAGTGTAGAGTATTTTAGAGTAGCGTAAAATTGAGTAGAGTTAGGTTAAGTTAGGCTAGGCTAAGGTTGTTTAGGCTAGCTAGAGTAAAGTAGAGTAGAGCAGAGTAGAGCTATGTTAGGTTAGGCTAGGTTTTGCTAAAGTAGAGTAAACTAGAACATAGAAGAATAGAGCAGAGTAGAGCAGAATAGAGCAAAGTAGATTACAATAGAGTAGAGTAGAGCAGAGTAAAGTAGAGTAGAACTAGGTTAGGCTAGGTTAAGCTAAGCTAGGCTATGCTGGGCTAAGTTAGGTTAAGCTATGCTTGAGTCAAGTATATTAATGTAGAGTTGGATAGAGCTAGGTAAGGTTAAGCTAGGCTGGGTTAGATTAGAGTAGAGTAGAGTTGAGTAAAATAGAGCAAAATTGAGTAGAGAAGAGCAGAGTAGAGCAAAGTAGAGTAGATTAGAGGAAGTTAGAGGAGTAGAGTAGAGTAGTGTAGAGTATGATTAGGCTAGGCTAGGCTCAAGTAGAGTAGAGTAGAGTAGAGCAGAGCAGTGTAGATTAGAGTAGAGTAGGGTTGAGTAGAGTGGAGTAGAGTAGGGCAAAATAGACTACACTAGAGGAGAGTAGAGTAGAGTAGACTAGAGTAAAGCAAAGCAGAGGTGAAGAGCTGAGTAGAGTAGAGTAGTATAGAATGGAGTAGAGTAGAGCTGAATAGTGCAGAGTAAAGTAGAGAAAGTAGAGTAGATTAAAGTGGAATAAAGCAAAGCTAGGTTAAGCTATGCTAAGAACGGCTTGGCTAGGCTAGGATAGAGTAGAGTAAAGTAGAGTTGTATAGTGTAGAGAAAAGGAAGATAGAGATGAGTTGGGTTAGAGTAAGCTAAGCTAGGCTATGCCAGGCTGGGGTAGGGTAGGCTTAGTTAGGCTAGTGTAGAGTAGAGTAGAATAGGGTAAGATTAGGCTAATCTAGGCTAGGCTAGAGTGGAGTAGAGTGGAGCAGAGTAGAGTAGAGTAGAGTAGAATAAAGTAGTGTAGAGTAAAGTAGATTGGCATTGAGTAGAGTAGAGTAGAGTAAAGTAGAGTTGAGTAGGGTAGAGTAGAAGGAAGGAGAGAAGCATAGAAGAGAGTAGAGGAGAGGAGCAGAGAGACAAAAAGGGTAGAGCAGAGAAAAGTATAGTAAAGCAGAGCAGAGTAGAGTAAAGTAGAGTAGAGCAAAGCAAAGTAGAGCACAGAGAGAGAGAGTAGAGTAGAGTATAGAAGAGTAGAAGAGAGTAGAGTAGAAAAGAGAAAAGTCGACCAGAGTAGAGTAGAGCAATGTAGAGTAGAGCAGAGCTGGGTTAGGCTAGGTTAGGCTAGGCTAGGCTAGCTAGAGTAGAATAAAGTATAGTAGTGCAGAGTATAGTAGGGCTAGAGTAGAGTAGAATTGAGCTAGGTTATGTTGAGCTAAGCTAGGCTAGGCTAGGATAGGACAGGCTGGGCTAGTCTAGAGTTAGGTTGTGTAGAGTAGAGTAGAGTAGGGTAGTATAGAATAGAGTAGAGTAGAGTAGAGCTTGGTTAGGCTTGGCTTTGTTAGTGTAGAATAGAAAAGAATAGAGGAGAGTAGAGTAGCATAGAAAAGAGTGGAGCAAAGCAGAGTAGAGTAGAGCAAAGCACAGGTGAGCTAAGTTAGGATATGCTAGATTAGAGTAGAGTAGAGTTAAGAAGAGTAGAGTAGAGCTAGGTTAGGAAAGGTTATGTTAGGTTAGAGTATAGTAAAGTAAAGTAGATTAGAGTAGAGTAGAGTAAAGTAAAGTAGAGCAGAGTAAAGGCTAGGCTAAAGTATTATTAAGTAGAGTACTATAGAGAAGAATAGAGTAAAGTATAATAAAGTAGAGTAGAGCAGCACTTAGCTAGGTTAGGCTAGAGAAAATTAGAGTAAAATGGAGCATAACAGATTAGAGTAGAGTAGAGTATAGTATAGTAAAGTAGAGTAGAGTGGAGCTAGAATAGGCTAGGCTGAGCAAGGTTAAGTTAGAGTAGAGTAGAATAGAATAGAGTAGACTAAAGTAGAGTAGATTAGAGTAGAATAGAGCTAGGTTATTCTAGGCTAGGTTAAAGTGGAGTAGAGCTGACAAGAGCAGAGTAGAATAGAGTAGAGCAGAGTAGAGGAGAGTAGAGAAGAGCATGGTTTGGTTAGGCTTACCTAGCATAGGCAAGGCAAGGCTAGGCTATAGTATAGTAGAGTAGAGTAGTGTAGAGCTCAGTTTGGCTAGGAAAGGCTAGGCTAGAGTAGAGTAGAGTAGAGTAGAGAAGAGAAGAGTATAATAGGGAATAGTAGAGATAGAGTACAGGAGAGTGGAGCTAAGCAGAGTAGAGCAAAGTATAGTAGAGCTAAGTTAGACTAAGCTATATTAGGTTAGGCTAGGTTAGAGTAGAGTAAAGTAGAGTAGAGTAAAGTGGAGTAGAGTAGAGTAGAGCAGAGTAGAGTAGAGTAGAGTATAGTAGAGTAAAATGGAGTAGAGTAGAGCTAGGTTAGGCAAGGCTAGGCTAGGTTTGGCTAGGCAAGAATAGAGTAGAGTAGAGTAGAGTAGAGCTAGGTAAGGTTAGGATAGGCTAAGCAATGTTTGGATAATATAGATTAGAGTAGAGAGGAGCAGAGTAGAGCTAGGTTAGGCTAGGCGAGGCTAGGTAAGCCTAGGCTAGAGTCGAGTAGATTAGAGTTGAGCTAGGTTAGGTTAGGCTATGGTAGAATAGAGTAAAGTAAAGTAGAGCAGAGCAAACAACAACAGAGCAGAGAAAAGCAGAGTAGAGCAGTACTGGGTAAAGCAGAGTTGAGCAGAGCTAGGTTAGGCTAGGCTTGAGTAGAGCAGAGTAAAGTAGAGTTTGGTTAGTTTAAGCTAGGCTAAACTTGGCTAGAGTAGAGTAAAGTAGAGTAAAGTAGTGATGAGCAAAGTAAAGCAAAGTAGAGCAGAACAAAGCAGAGTAGAGCAGAGCAGAGTAGAGAAAGCAGTGCAGAGTAGAGCAGAGTGGAGTAGAGCTTGGTCAGGTTAGGCTCGACTATGTAAGGCTAGGCTAGAGTAAAGTAAAGTACGGCTAAGTTAAGCGAAGCTAGGATTGGCAAGGTTAAAGTAGAGTAGAGTTTAGTATAGTAGAGTAGAACAATATTAGGTTGGGTTAGGCTAGGCTAGAGTAGAGTAGAGTATAGTAGAGCTAGGTTAGGGTTAGTTAGGTTAGGCTAGGCTAGGTTAGATTAGAGTAAAGTAGAGTAGAGTAGAGTAGAGTAGAGTAGAGTAGAGCAGAGTAGAGTAGAGCAAAGTAGAGCAGAGTAGAGCACAGTAGAGTAGAGAACAGTAGAGTAGAGCAAAGCAAAAAAGACTAGAGTAGAGCAAAGCTAAGAAGAGCAGAGCAAAGTAAAGCAGAGTAGAGCAAAGCAAAGTAGTGTAAAGTAAAGAATAATATAGTTGAGCAAAGCCGAGCTGAGCTGAGTAGAGAACAAAAAAGTAGAGAAGAATAGAGTAGAGACGAGTAGAGCAGAGCAGAGTGGAGAGAAGCTAGCTTAGGCTTGGCTAGGTTTGGCTAAGCTAGAGTAGAGCTGAGTAGAGTAGAGTAAAGTAGAGTAGACCAGAGCAGAGCAGAGTAGAGCAGTGTAGTAAAGAGTGGAGTAGCGTAGAGTATTGTAGAGGAGAGTAGAGCAGAGTAGTGTTTAATAGGGTAGAGCAGAGTAGAGCAAGGTTAGCTAGTCTTTGCTAGAGTAGAGTAGAGTAGAGCTAGGTTAGACTAGGCTAGGTTAGAGTAGAGTAGAGTAGGATAGAGTGGAGTAGAGTAGAGTAGAGTAGAGGAGAGGAGTGGAGAGGAGAGGGGAGGAGCATAGAGCAGAGTAGAGGAGAGTAGATTAAAGCAAAGCAGAGTAAAGTAGAGTAGAATAAAATAGACTAGAGGAGAGAAGACAAAAGTATAGTAGAGTAGAGTAGAGTAAAGTAGAGTAGAGCTGAGCAGAGTAGAGTTAGATTAGGTTAGGCAAGGCTTGAGTAGAGTAGAGTAGAATAGCACTAAACAAGGTTCAGTTAGCCTAAGCTAGGCTAAGCTAGGCTAGAGTAGAGTAATATACTAGTGTATAATAGAGTAGAGCCAGGTTAAGCTAGGTTAAGTTAGGCTTGTTTAGGCTAGGATAGAGTAAAGTAGAGTAGAGTAGCCTAGAGTAGAGAAGAATAATGTAAAGTAAGTAGAGTAGAATAGAGCAGAGTAGAGTAGAGCAGAGCAAAGTAGAGCAGAGTAGAGTAGAGTATAATAGAGGAAAGCTGAGAAATTTATAGTAGAGTATAGCAGAGTAGAGTAGTGCAAAGCAGAGTAGAGCTAGGTTAGGGAAGGCTATATTATGTCGTGCTAAGATAGGCTAGGCTATAGCAGAATAGAGCAGAGTAGTGTAGGGTACAGTAGAGTAGAGTAGAGTAGAGCTGAGCAAGGTTAGGTTAAGCTTAGTTAGGCTAGGCTAAGCTAAGCTAAGCTAACCTAAGCTAGGCTGAAGTAGGATAATAGACTAAAGTAGAGCTAGGTTAGGCTAAGTATTGTAAGACGAGACTAGGCTAGGCTAGAGTACAGTAAATTAGAGTAATGTATAGTAGAGTAGTGTAGAGGAGAGCAGAGCAAAGTAGAGATGAGCTTATAAGAGTAGAAAAGAGTAAAGTAGTGCAAATTAGAGTAGAGCAGAGCAGAGCAAAGCAACATAGAGGAGAGAAAAGTAGAGTAGAGCAAATCAAAATAGAGTAGAGCTATGTCAGGCTAGGCTTGGCTAGAGTGGTGTAGAGCAGAGTAGAGTAGAGCTTGGTTATGCTAAGCTAAGCTAGGTTAGAGTATAGTAGAGTAAAGTATAGTAGAGTAGAAAGAGTATAGTAAAGTAGAGTGTAGTATAGTATAGTTGAGTAGAGTAGAGTAGAGTAGAGTAAAGCAGAGTAGAGTAGAGTAGATGAGAGGAGAGCAAAACAGAGCAAAGCAAAGCAGAGGATTAGACAAGAGCAATGTAGAGCAAAGCTGAGCAGAGTAGAGCAGCATAAAGTAGAGCATATCAGAGTAGAGTAGAGTAGAGCTAAGATAAGCTTGGGTAGGCTAGGTTATTTTAGTGTAGAATGGACTAGAGAAGAGTAATGCTAGGTTAGGCTAGGCTAAGCAAAGCTAGAGTAGAGTATAGTAGAATATAGTTGAGTAGAGTATAGTAGATTAGAGAAGAGTAGAGTTGAGTGGAGTAGAGTAGAGTAGAGGAGAAGAGGGGAGAGGAGAGGAGATGAGAGTGGAGTAGAGGAGAAGAGAGGACAGGAGAGCAGAGTAGAGAAGAGTAGAGCCACGCAGAGCATAGTAAAGCTGAGTAAAGAAAAGCAGAGTTGAGCGAACCAAAGCAAAGTAGAGAAGAGCATAAAAGAGTAGAGGAGTGCAAAGCATAGTAGAGAAAAGTAGAGCATTTTAGAGTAGAGTGGAGTAGAGTAGAGTAGAGGATAGTAAAGTAGAGTGGAGTAGAGAAGAGTAGAGCTAGTTTAGACAAGGGCAAGCTGAGCTATAGTATTGTAGAGTAGAGTAGAGCATTGTAGAGTACAACAGATTAGAGTAGAGCAAAATAGGGCATAACAAAGAAGAGTAGACCAAAGCAGAGCTAGGTTAGGCTAGGTTACACTAAGTTAGGCTCGAGAGTTGACTTGAAAAGAGTAGAGTAGAGCAGAGTAGAGTAGAGTATAGTAGAGTTGAGTTGAGCAGAGTAGAGTAGAGCAAAGAAGAGCAGATTAGAGTAGAGTAGAGTAAAGCAAAGAAGAGCAGATTCGAGTATAGTAGAGTAAAGTAGAGCTGGGTAGAGTAGAGCAGAGCATAGTAGAGTAGAGTAAAGAAGGGCAGAGTAGAGCTAGGTTAGGTTAGGATAGGTTAGAGTAGAGTAGAGCTAGGTAGAGGTAGGTGAGGCTAGGCTAGGCTAGACTAAGTCAGAGTAGAGTAGAGTAGGGTAGAGTAGAGAAAAGTACAATATAGTAGAATAGAGGAGAGTTAGTAGAGTAGAGTAAGGTTAAGCTAGGCTACGCAAGGCTAGGGTAAGCTAGGCTAGAGTATAGCAGAGTAGAGTAGCATAGAGAAGAGTATAATAGAGCAGTGCTTAATTAAGCTAAGCCTGTCTAGGCTAAGCTAGGCTAAAGTAGAGTAGAATAGAAAAGAGAAGAGTAGAGTAAGGTAGAGTAGAGTAGAGTAGAGTAGAGAAGAGCATAGCAGAGTGGAGCAGGGCATAGTAGAGTCGAGTAAAGAAAAGTAGAGCAGAGAAGAGCAAAGCATAGTAATGCTAGGTTAGTTTAAGCTACACTAGGCTAGGCTAGGTTAGAGTAGAGTTGAGTTGAGTAGAGTAGAGGAGAGTAAAGTAGAGTAGATTCAAGCAGAGTAATGTAGAGTATAATATAGTAGTGTAGAGTAAAGTAGAGTATAGCTAGGTTAGGCTAAAATAAGTTAAGCTAGGCTAGAATAGAGTGTAGTAGAGCTTTGTTAGGCCATGCTAGGTTAGGGTAAGCAAGGCTAGCCTATAATAGAGTAGAGTAGAGCATAGAAAAAAAGAGAAGAGCAGAGTAGAGCAGTACAGAGCATAGTAGAGTAGAGTAGAGTAAAGCAGAATAGAGTATAGCAGAGTAAAGTGGACTAGAGTATAGCAAGGTTTGGCAAAGCTAAGCTTGGTTAAGCTATGGTAGGATGGGCTAGGCTAGGCTAGAGTAGAGTAGAGTAGAGTAGAGTAAGGCTTGGTTAGGCTAAGCTAAGCAAGGCTAAGCTAGAGTATAGAGTAGAGTAGAGTAGAGCAAAGAATAGTAGAGTGGAGAAGACTAAAGCAAAGTAGTGTAGAGCAAAGCAAAGAAGACTAGAGTAGAGTAGAGCAGAGTAGAGCAAGGTTAGGCTAAATAAGGCTAGTCTAGAGTAGAATAAAGTAGAGTAGAGAAGAGCTTGGTTAGGCTATGCTAAGTTAGGCTAGGTTTGGGTACGCTAGTGTCAGTTAAAGTAGAGTAGAATAGAGCATAGTAGAGTAGGGCTAGGTTTGGGTAGGCTAGGTTAGGCTATTGCAGAGTAGAGCAAAGTAAAGTAGGATAAAGTGGAGTAGAGTAGGTTAAAGTTGAGGAGAGGAGAGCATAGTATAGTAGAGAAAAGCAAAGCAAAGCAAAGAAGAGTAGACCAGAGTAGAAGAGTAGAGTAAAGCAGAGTTAAGTTATTCTATGCCTGGTTATACTAGGCTAAAGAAGAGTAGAGTAGAGTAGAGCTCAGCTTGGTTAGGGTAGGTTAGGCTAAGCTATGTTAAGCTGAGCAAGAGTAGAGTAGAGCTAGATTAGATAAGGCTAGGCTTTCTTATGTTATAGGAGAGTAGAGTATAGTAGAGTAGAGTAAAATAGAGTACAATAAAGTAGTGTAGAGTAGGGTAAAGTAGAGAAGAGGAGAGGAGAGGAGAGCAAAGGAGAGCAGAGGTGAGGAGAGGTGAGGAGAGGAGAGTTGAGCAGAGTAGAGCATAATAGATTAGAGTATAGCAAAATATAGAATAATAGATTAGAATAGAGTAGAGTGGAGAAGGGCGGAGTAGAGCAGAGTAGAGCAAAATAGAGCAAAGCATAATCAAGCAGAATAGAGCAGAGCAAAGCTAGGTTAAGCTAAGCTACTTAAGGTTGGGCTAAAGTAGAGTAGAGCTCAGTTAGGTAAGGCTAGGAAAGGTTAGAGTAGATTATAATAATAGAGCAGAGTAGTGTAAAGTGTAGTAGAATAGAGTAGAGCTAGGTTAAGCTAGGGTTGCCTAGGCTAGGCTAGGCGAGAGTAGAGTAGAGTAGAGCTTGATTAACTAATGCAAGGCTAGAATAGAGTAGAGTAGAGTAAAATAGAGTAGATTAGAGTTGAATAGAGCAAAGTAGAGCACAACAGAGCAGAGCTTAGTAGAGTAGAGAAGAGTAGAGTGGAGCAAAGTAGAGTAGAGAAGAGTAGAGTAGAGTGGAGAAAAATAGTGTAGAGTAGAGTATAGTAAAGTAGAGCAGAGTATAGTAAAGCTTGGTTAGGCTACATTAGGCTATGCTAGGCTATGCTAAGATAGGTTAGAGTAGAGTAAAGTAGTGTAGGATAGAGTAGAGTAGGGTAGAGTATAGCAGAGTAGAGTAAGGTAGAGTAGAGCTAGGTTAGGCAAGGCTAGGCTAGGTTAAAGTGGAGTAGAGTAGAGCAGAGTAGAGTAGAGTAGAGTAGGGCTAGGTTATATTAAGGTAGGCTAGGCTAGAGTCGAGTAGAGTAGAGTAGAGCAGAATAGAGCAAAGAAGAGTAGAGTAGGGCAAAGTAGAGTAGAGTAGAGCAGAGCAGAGTAGAGCAAAGTAGAGCTAGGTTATGTTAGGTTAGCTAGGCTAGAATAAATTGGAGTAGAGTAGAGTAGAGTAGAGAAGAATAGTGCTAGGTTAGGCTATGCTAGTTTAGAGTAGAGTAGAGTAGAGTATAATCAAGTTAAGTAGAGTAAAGTTAGGGTAAGCAATGATGGGCTATGTTAGGCCAGGCTAAGTTAGGCTAAGCTAAGCTAGAGTAGAGTCGAGTAGAGTTGAGTAGAGTAGAGCAGAGAAGAGTAGAGTAGAGTAGAGAAAAGTAGAGCTAAGTGATAGTTGGCTAGGCAAGGTTAGGCTCTAGTAGAGTAGAGTGGAGTAGAGTAGAGTAGAGTAGAGCAGAGTAGAGTAGTATAGAGCTGAGTAAGGTTTGGTGAGGCTAGAGTAGGTGAGGCTAGCTAGAGTAGAGTAGAGAAGTGCTAGGTTTGGCTAGGCTAGGTTCGTAATAGGATAGAGAAGAGTAGAGTAGAGTAGAGTAGAGTGGAGTTGAGTTGAGTAGAGTAGAGTAGAGCTGGGTTAGGCTAGGCTAAGCTAAGATAGGTTAAGTTATGGTTATGGTTGGCTTTGCTAGGCTAAGCTAGAGCAGAGTAGAGTAGAGTAGAGTAGAGTTAAGTTAAGCTTGGCTAGAGTGCATAGTAGAGAAAAGTAGAGTGGAGAAGAGTAGAGTATAGTAGAGTAGAGCAGAGTAGAAAAGAGCAGAGAAGAGTATAGCATAATAGAGTAGGGCAAAGTGGAGCAGAGCTAGGTTAGGCTAGGTGAGGTTGTTTTAGAGTAGAGTTGAGTCGAGTAAAGTAGAGTAGAGTGTAGTAGAGCAGAGTAGAGTATAGTATAGTAGAGCTAGGTTAGGCTCGACTAGGCTAGGCCAGGTTAGGCTAAGCTAGGATAGGCAAGGTTGGGCTAGAGTAGAGTAGAATAGAGTAGAGTATAGTAGAGTAGAGTAGAGCAAGGTTTGGCTAAGCTATGCTAGGCTAGAGTAGAGTAGAGTATAGTATAGTATAGTAGAGTAAAGTAAAGTAGAGTAGAGTGGAGTAGCGTAGAAGAGAGGAGAGGGGAGCTGAGTAGAGCAGAGTAGAGATGAGTAGAGCAAAAATACAGAGCAGAGAAATGTGAGGCAGTGTAATGAAGAGTGTTGAAGCAAAAATAGAGTAGAGTAGAGCAGAGCTAGGTTAGGATATGGTAGGCTAGGCTAAACAAGGCTATGTAAGCTAAAGTAGGCTAGGCAAGGCTAGGTCCGAGTAAAGTAGAGCAGAGTAGAGTAGAGTATAGTAAAGTAGAGCCAGATTAGGCTAGCATAGTCTATGATAGAGTAGAGTAGAGTAAAGTGGAATAGAGTAGTGTAGACTGTAGTAGAGTAGAGTAGAGAAGAGTAGAGTGGAGTATAGTAGTGGAGCGTAGAGTAGAGTAGAATAGAGTAGAGAACAGTAGAGTAGTGAAGACTAAAGCAAAGTAGAGAAGTGCATAGTAGAGTAGAGGAGAGTAAAATAGTGTAGGGAAATGTAAAGTAGAGTAGATTAGGGTAGAGCAAAGTAGAGTAGAGTATGCAGACCTAGGTTGGGCTAAGCTAATTAGAGTAGAGTAGAGCATAGTAGAGTAGTGTAGAGTAGATTGAAGTAGAGCAAAGCTAAGTGAGGCTAGGCTAAGCTACATAGAGCAGAGTAGAGTAGAGTAGAAGAAAGTTGAGTAGAAGAGTAGAGAAGAGCATAGTAGAGTAGAGCATAGAAAAAGGATTAGAGTGGAGTAGAGCTGTGTAGACCAGAGTAGAGTAAGGTTAAGCTAGGATAGGCTAAGCTCGACAAGGTTAGAGTAAACTAGAGTAGAATAGATAGAGTAGAGTAGAATAGAGTAGAGCTAGGTTAGAATAGGCTATGCTAAGCTAAGTTAGAGTATAATATGATAGAGTAAAATGGAGTAAAGCTAGGTTAGGCTAAGTTAGGGTTGGTTAGGATAGGCTAAGCAAAGATATGCTAGGCTTGAGTCGAGTAGATTAGAGTAGAGTAGAGTAGAGTAGAGCAGAGAAGAATAAAGCTAGGTTTTGTTGGGCTATGCAAGGTTAGGCTAGGTTAGGTTATGATTGGCTAGGTTAGGCTAGAGTAGAGTAGAGTAGAGTTAAGTAGAGCTAAGTCAGGTTAAGCTAGGCTAGGCTAGAGTAGAGTAAATTAGATTAGAGTAGAGCAGAATAGAGCAAACCAGAGTAGAGTATAGCAAAGTATAATAAAGCAGTCTAGAGTAGAGTAGAGCAAAGTAGAGCATACTTGAGCTAGGTTAGCTTAGGTTAGCTAGGCTACACTTAACTGGAGTAAAGTAGAGTAGAGTAAAGTAGAGAAGAATTGAGCTAAATTAAGCTAGGCTACGTTAAAGTAGAGTAGAGTAGAGTAGTGTAGAGCATAGTATAGTATAGTATAATAGAGTTAAGTAGAGTGAAATTAGGTTAGGCTATGCTGGGCTAGGTTAGGCCAGGCTAAGTTAAGCTAGGCTAGGATATACTAGAGTCGAGTAAAGTAGAGCAGAGTAGAGAAGAGTAGAGTAGAGTATAGTAAACTATGGCTAAGTCAGGCTAAGCTTGGCTAGGTCATGCTCTAGTAGAGTAGAGCAAGGCGAGGTAAGGCTAGGGTAGGCTAAATAGGCTAGAGTTGAGTAGAGAAGATTTAAGTTAGGCTGGGATAGAGAAGAGTAGAGTAGAGTAGAGTGGAATAGAGTTGAGTAGAGTAGAGTAGAGCTAAGTTAGGCTAGGCTTGAGTAAATAGTAGAGAAGAGTATAGTGGAGCAAAGTAGAGTAGAGCAGAGAAGAGTAGAGCAAAAAAGAGCAGAGAAAAGTATAGCATAATAGAGCAGAGCAAAGTATAGCAGAGCTAAGTTAGGCTTGACTAGGCTAGGTGAGGCAAAGCTAGGCTAGAGTAGAGCAGAGTTGATTAGAGCTTGGTTATGCTAGGGAAGGCTATGTTAGAGTATAGTATAGACGAGTAAAGTAGAGTAGAGTATAGTGTAGTAGTGTAGAGTATAGTAGAGCTAGGTTAGGGTAGGCTAGGCAAGGCTAGGGTAAGCTAGGATAGGCAAGGTTAGGTTAGAGTAGAGTATAGCAGAGTAGAGTAGAGTAGAGTAGGGCAAGGTTAGGCTAAGGTATGTTAGGCTAGGTTAGGGTATAGTAGAGTAGAGTAGAGAAGAGTATAGTGAAGTAGAGTAGTATAGAGTAGAGCAGAGTAAAGTAGAGCAGAGTGGAGAAGAGCAGAGTAGAGAAATACAAGGTAGAGTATTGAAGAGTAGAGTAGAGAAAAATAGAGTAGAGTAGAGAAAAATAGAGTAGAGTAGAGCTAGGATAGGCTACGGTAGGCTAGGATAAGCTACGGTAGGCTAAAGTAGGCAAGGCAAGGATATGATCAATTAGAGTAGAGCAGAGTAGAGTGGAGTAGACCAAGGTTAGGCTAGGCTAGTTTATGGTAGAGTAGAGTCGAGTAGATTGGAATAGATTAGAGTAGTGTAGGGTAGTGTAGAGTAAAGAGGAGTAGAGTACAGTAGAGGAGTGTTGAATAAAGTAGAATAGAGTAGAGAAGAGTGGAGCAGAGCAGACTAAAGCAGAGTATAGAAGAGCATAATAGAGCAGAGGAGAGCAAAGTAGTGTAGAGAAATGTAAAGTAGAGCAAAGTAGAGTAGAGTATACAGATCTAAGTTAGGCTAAGCTAGGCTAGAGTAGAGTAGATCGGAGTAGAGCAAAGCAAAGTGAGGCTAGGCTAGCGTAGAGTACAGTAAAGTAGAGTAGAGTAGAGCAAAGAAGAGAAGAGAATAGTAGAGAAGAGTAGAGTAGAACATAGCATAGCAAAATAGAGTGGAGTAGAGCTGAGCTGAGCTAGGTTAGGCTAGGCTAGGCTAAGCTTGGCTAGTTTAGAGTAGACTATAGTAGAAAAGAGTATAGTAGAGTAGAATAGAGTAAAGCTTGGTTAGGATAGGCTAAGCTAAGCTAAGTTAAGGTAAAGCATGGTAGAGTAAAGTAGAGTAGAGCTAGTTAAGGCTAGGCTAGGCTAGGTTAGGTTAGGGTAAGGTAGGCTAAGCAAAGATATGTTAGGCTAGAGTAGAGTAGAGTAGGGTAGAGTAGAGAAGAGTAGAGCTAAGTTTTGTTGGACTATGCTGGGCTAGGCTAGGCTAAGTTAGGTTCGACTAAGTTTATGCTAAGCAGAGTAGAATAGAGGAGATTTGAGTAGAGTAGAGCTAGGTTAGGCTAGGCTAGGTTAGGCTAAGCTAGGCTTGGCTAGATTATATTAGAGTAGAGTAGAGTAGAGCAAAGCAGAGAAAAGTAAAGCAGAGTAGAGTAGAGCAGAGAAGAGTAGAGCTAAGTTAGCCTAGGCTAGGTTAGGCTAGGCTAGGTTAGGTTTGGTTAGAGTAGAGTAGAATGGAGCCAAGTAGAGTAGAGCTTAATAGAGTAGATTAGAGAAGAGCAGAGCTAGGTTAGGCTAGGCTATGATAGGCTAGGTTAGGCTAGTGCAGAGTTGAGTAGAGTAGAGTAATGCTTGGTTAGACTAAGCTACAGTGTAGTGGAGAGCAGAGTAGAGCAGAGCAGAAAAGAGCATAGTAGAGTAGAGCTAGGCTAAGATAGGATAGGCTAGGCTCGAGTAGAGTAGAGTAGAGTAGAATAAAGCTAAGCTGAGTAAAGAAGTAAAGATTAGAGCAAAGTAGATCTAAGTTAGACTTGGCTAGGCTAGGCTAGGCTAGGTTAGACTAGGCTAGAGTAGAGTAAAGTATAGTAGAGTAGAATAGTGTAGAGCTAAGATAGGTTAGGATAGGCTAGGTAAGGCTAAAGTAGAGTAGAGTATAGTAGAGCAGAGCAAAGTAGAGAAGAGTAGAGAGGAATTAGATTAGAATAGAGTGAAGCAGAGTAGAGTGAAGTAGAATAGTGTGGAGAAGAGTTGAGCAAAGAAGATCAGAGTAGAGTAGAGTAGAGCTAGGTTAGGCTAGGTTATAGTAGAATGGAGTAGAGTAGAGTAGAGTTAGGTTAGGTTAGGCTAGTTTGAGTAGAGTAGAGTGGAGTAGAGTAGAGTAAGGTAGAGTTGAGTAGAGCTTGGCTTGGTTAGGCTAGGCTAGAGTAGACTAAAGGAAAGCTAGGTTAGGCTATGTTAGGCTAGGCTAGATGAGGTTAGAGTAGAGTAGAGTAGATTAGAGTAAAGTAGAATAGAGTAAAAGAGAGCAAGCTTAAGTTAGTTTATGCTATTCTTGGCTAAAGTGGAGTATAGTAGAGTTGAGAAGAGCAGAGCATTATAGAATAGAGTAGAGTAGAGTATAGAAGAGAAGAGTAGAGAAGAGCCAAGCAAAGCTAAATTAAGCTAGGCTAGGCTCAGCTAGGCAAGGCTCAAGTAGAGTAGAGTAGAGTATAGCTAGGTTAGGCTAGGCTTGGTTTTAGTAGAGTAGAGTATAGTAGACTAGAGTAGAGTAGAGTGTGGTTAGGCTAGGCTAAAGTAGAGTAGTGTATAGAAGAGATGAGTAGAGTTGGGTAGGGTAGAGTAGAGCTAGGCTAGGCTAGGTTAAAGAATAGTATAGTAGACTAGAATAGAGTAGAGTAGAGTATAGTAGAGCTAGGTTAGGCTAGGCTAGGCTATTCTAAACTATGCTAGAGTAGAGTAGAGTATAGTAGAGAAGAGAAGAGAAGAGTAGAGAAAAACAGAGCATAACAGCATAGAGTCGAGCAAAGCAAAGCAGAAAATAGTAGAGCAAATAAAAGTAGAGCAAAGCAGAGACAAGCATAATAGAGTAGAGCTAGGTTAGGCTTGGCAAGGCAAGAACAGAGTAGAGTAGAGCTAGGTTAGGAAAGGCTAGCATAAGCTTGGTTAGAGTAGAGTAAAGAAGAATAGAGTAGAATAAAGTAAAATAGAGAAGAGTAAAGAAGAGTAGAGTAGAGATTCGTTGGGCTAGGCGAAGCTAGTCTATGTTTGAGTAGAGTAGGGTAAAGTAGATTAGAAGAGATTAGAGTAGAGCTAGGTTATGCTAGGCTTGATTAAGCTAGGCTAGGGTAGGCCAGACATGCCTAGGCTAGGCTAAAGTAAAGTAGAGTAGAGTAGATTAAAGTATAGAAGAGTCGAGTAGAGTAAAGTAAAGTAGAGCTTGGTTAGGCATGGTGACGCTAGGTGAGGATAGAGTAGAGTAGAACTGAGTAGAGCTGAGTAGAGTAGAGTATAATAGAGTAGAGCATAATAGAGTAGAGTATAGTAGAGCAGAGTAGAGTATAGTAGAGCAGAGCAGAGTAGAGTAGAACAGGGTGAGGCTAGGCTATTTTAGAGTAGAGTAGAGTTAGGTAAGGCTAGGCTAGGTTAGGCTAGGTTAGAGTAGAGAAGAGAAGAGTAGAGTAGAATAAAGTAGAGAAGAGAAAAGTAGAGTTGAGTAGAGTAGAGTAGAGCAGAGCAAAGAAGAGTAGAGCAGAGTTGAGCTAGATTAGGATAGGCTAGACTAAGCATGGCTTAACTATAATAGAGTAGAGCTATGTTAGGCTAGGGTAGGCTAGGTCAAGTTAGAGTAGAGTAGTCCCCATATTGAGCCTCCTCTGGGGAACTTAGTTTAGAGTAGTGTAGAGTAGAGTAGAGTAGAGCTTAGTTAGGTTAGGCTAAGCTAGCTAAATTAGGCTAAGATAAGCTAGGCTTGGGTAGTAGAGTAGAGCTGAGTTGAGTAGAGTAGAGTAGAGCTAGATTACACTAGGCTAGGCTAGAGTATAATAGAGTAGAGCAGAGTAGACTAGAGTAACGAATAGCAGAGTAGAGTAGAAAAAGTAGAGTAAAGAAGAGCAGAGCTAAGTTAGGCTAGGCCAGGCCAGGCTAAGATAGAGTTAAGGTAGATTAGAATAGTGGTAGGTTAGTCTTTGCTATGCTAAGCGAGGCCAAAGTAGAGTAGAGTAGAGTAAAGCTAGGTTCGGTTAGGCTAGGCTAGACTAGGTTATGGTAGGCTAGGCTAGGTAAGAGTAGACATGAGTACAGTATATATAATAGAGTAGAGCAGAGTAGAGTAGAGTAGAGCAACGTAAAGCTAAGTAGAGCAAAGTAGAGAAGAGTAGAGTAGAGTAGAGCAGAGTAGAGTAGAGGAGAGAAGAGTAGAATATAATAGAGAAGAATAAAATATAGTAGAGAAGAGCAAAGTAGAGTAGAGTAAAGTAGAGCAGAGTAGAGGCTAGGTGAGGCTAGGCTAGGCAAGACTAATAGAGTAGGTTAAAGTAGAGTATAGCAAGGCAAGGCTAGGCTTGGCAAGGTTAGGCAAGGCTTGGCTAAGCTAGGTTAGGCTAGAGTGGAATAGACTAGAGTAGCATAGAGGTAAGTTAGGCTTAGTTAGGCTAGATTAGAATAAAATAGAGTGGAGTAAAGTAGTGTAGAGTAGAGTAAAGAAGAGTAGAGTAAGGCTAGGATAGGTTAGGCTAGCATAGTCTAAGATAGATGAGGCCAGACTACACTATGGTAGGTTAGGCTAGGCCAACCAAGCCTAAGCTAAGCTAGAGTTGAGTAGAGCAGAGCAAAGTAAAGTAGGGGTTGAGTATAGCAGAGTATAGTAAAGCTAGGTAAGGCTAGGCTAGCTCAGGCTAGGTTAGGCTAAGATAGGTTAGAGTAAAGCAAAGTTGAGTAGTATAAAGCTAAGTTAGGCTTTGCTAGGCTAAATTAGGATAAAATAGAGTAGATAAAGTAAGGCTATGCTAGGTTAGGCATGATTAGGAAAGGCTAGGCTTGGTTAGGCTAGAGTAGAGTAGATTATAGTAGGGTCGAGTAGAGCAAAAAATGATTGGGCTATGTTTGGCTAGGTTAGGTTAAGCTAGGTTGGGCAAGGCTAAGTTAGCTTAAGATAGATTAGAGTGGAGAAGAGTAGCATAGAGCTAAGATAGGCTTAACTAGGCTAGAGTTTAACAAAATAGAGTAGTGTAGAGTAGAGTAGAGTAAGGTTAGGCTCGACTTGGTGAAGTTAGGTTAGGCTAGGCTAGTCTAGGCTAGGCAAAGCTTGAGTAGAGTAAAGTAGAGTAGAATAGAGTTCATTAGAGTAGAGTATCATATGCCTTTGGTAGTTTAGGTTAGGTTAGGCTAAGCTAGGCTAAGTTAAGCTAGTGTGGGGTAGTGTAGAGTAGAGGTGCACAAAGCTAAGTTAGGCTTAGCTAGGCTAGAGTAGAATAGAGTAGAGTAGAGTAGAGTAGAGTAGAATATGGCTAGGCTAAGCTAAGTAAGGTTAGGTTAGGAAAAGTTAGGCTAGGCTAGGCTAGGTTAGGCTAGGCTAAGCTTGGCTAATCTAGGTTACTCTAGGCTAGGCTAGGCTAAGTAGGAGTAGAGTAGAGTAGAGTAGAGTATAGTAAGGCTGGGTAAGGCTATGTTAGGCTAGGCTAGGCTTAAACTAGTGTAGAGTAGAGCAGCATAAAGTTAAGTCAGGCTTAGCTAGGCTAGAGTAGAATAAAATAAAGTAGAGTATGGTAGAGTAAAGTAAGGCTAGGCTAGGCTAGGCTAGGCGAGGTTAGGTTAGGCTAGGTTATCCTAAGCTTGGGTAGGGTAAGCTAGGTTAGAGTAAGGTAGGGTAGGGTAGTGTAGAGTAGAGTAGAGTGTAGTAGAGTAGAGAAGAGTATAGTCGAGTAAAGCATAGCAGAGTAAAGCATAGCAGGGAAGAGCAGAGCATAGTAGGGAAGAGCAGAGCATAGCAGAGCAAAGTAGAATAAAATAGAGTAGAGAAGAGTGGACCACAGTAGAGCTGAGTAGAGCAGAGTAAAGTAGAGTAGAGTAGAAGAGAGCAGATCAAAGTAGAGCAGAGTAGAGCAGAGCAGAGCATAATAGAGTAGTGTAGAGCAAAGTTGAGTGGAGCTTAGGTGAGGTTTGGCTAGGCTAGGCTAAGTTATGCTAGGTTAGGCTAGGCCAATGAAAAATAAAGTAGAGTAGGGTAGAGTATAGTAAGGTTAGGCTAGGCTAAGCTAAGTTAAGCTAGGCTAAGCAATGCTAGGCTAGGTTAGGCTAGAGTAGAATAGAGTAGAGTAAGGTAGCATAGATCTAAGTTAGGATTAGCAAGGCACTAGAAGAATAAAATATAGTAGAGTTGAATAGAGTATAATAGAGTAGAGTAGAGCCTAGGTGATGTTAGGCTAGGCTGGAGTAGAGTAGAATAGATTTTGGTAAAGTAGAGTATAGTATGGCTAGGTTAGGCTAGGCTAGACTTGGCTAGGTTTGGCTAGAGTAGAGCAGAGTACCATAGAGCTAGGATAGGCTTAGTTAGGCTAGAGTATAATGAAACATAATGAGGTAGAATAGAGTAGAGTAGAGAGAGGTTAGGCAAGGCTAGGTGAGGTTGGTTTAGGATATGTTATGCTAAGTTTGTTAGGCAAGCCTAAGCTAGGCTAGGATAGGCTGGATTAGGCTTGGCTAAGCTAGGCTAGGCAAAGCTAGAGTAGAGCATAGTAGATTAAAGTAGAGTAGAGTATAATAGAGTATAGTAAATTATAGTATAGTAAGGCTAGGTATGGTTAGGATAGGTTATGTTAGGCTAGGCTAGGCCAAGCTAGGTTAGGCTAGAGTAGAGTAAGGTAGAGCAGAGTAGTATAAAGCTATGTTAGGCTTAGGTAAGCTAGAGTAGAATAAAT
This sequence comes from Vanilla planifolia, assembly GCA_023846275.1. Classification (NCBI taxonomy): domain Eukaryota; kingdom Viridiplantae; phylum Streptophyta; class Magnoliopsida; order Asparagales; family Orchidaceae; genus Vanilla; species Vanilla planifolia. Next base: position 668 of record JAIUJO010000754.1, on the reverse strand, counting down.
ATAGTAGAGTAGAGTAAGGCTAGGCTAGGCTAGGTAAGGATAGTTTAGGTTAGGCTAGGCTAGGTTAGAGTAGAATAGGGTAAAGTGAAGTAGGAGAGACCTATGTTAGGCTTAGTTAGGCTAGAGTAAAATAAAACAAAGTAGAGTAGAGTAGAGTAAGGCCAGGTTAGGCCAGGCTAAAGTAGACTAGACTAGAGTAGGGTAGAGTAGAGTATTGTTAAGTAGGGCTAGGCGAGGTTAGGTTAAGCTAGACTAGGCTAGACAAGGTTAGGCGAGAGTAGAATAGAGTAGAGTGGAGTAGCATAGAGCTAAGTTAGGATTAGCTAGGCTAGAGTAGAGTAAAATAGAGTAGAGTATAGTAGAGTAAAGCAGAGTAGAGTAAGGCTAGGCTAAGTTTGGCTACACAAGGCTAGGTTTTGCTAGAGAAGAGTAGATTAGGGTAGAGTACAGTATAGTAAGGTTGGGCTAGGCTAGGTTAGGTTAAGATAGGTTATGTTAAGCTAGCATAGAGTAGAGTCGCATAAAGCTAAGTTAGGCTTAGCTATGCTAGAGTAGAATAAAATAGTGCATAGTAGAGTAGAGTAGAGTAGAGTAGAATAAGGCTAGGCTAGGCTAGGTGAGGTTAGGTTAGGTTAGGTTAGGCAAGACTAAGCTAAGCAAGGCTAGAC
>JAIUJO010000484.1:315000-317500 GCA_023846275.1 Vanilla planifolia | reverse complement strand
AAGAAGAACGAGAAAAGAAGAAGAAGAAGCCGAAGAAGAAGAAGAATAAGAAGAATAAGAAGAAGAAGAACAGGAAGTAAAAGAAGAAGAAGAAGAAGGAGAAGAAGAAGAAGAAGATGATGATGATGTTGATGAAGAAGAAGAAGAATGAGAATGAGATGAAGGAGAAGAAGGAGAAGAAGGACAAGAAGAAGAAGAAGGAGAAGAAGAGGAAGAAGAAGAAGAAGAAGAAGATGTTGATGATGATGATGATGATGAAGAAAAAGACAAAGAAGAAGAAGAAGAAGGAGAAGAAGAAGAAGAAGATGATGTTGAAGATGATGAAAAATAAGAAGAAGAAGAAGAAAAATAAGATGAAGAGGAAGAAAAAGAAGAAGTCGAAGAAGAAGAAGAAGAGAAAAATAAGGAGAAGAAGAAGAACAACAAAAGAAAAGTAGAAGAAGGAGAAAAAGAAGAATAAGAAGAAGAGAAGAAGAAGAAGATGAAAATGATGAAGAAGTAAAAGAGGTAAAGACGAAGAAGAAAAGGAAGAAGAAGAAGAAGATTATGAAGAAGAAGAAGAAGGACAAGAAGAAGAAGAACGAGGTGAAGAAGAAGAAGACGATGATGATGAGGAAGAAGTAGAAGAAGAAGTAGAAGAAGAAGAAGGAGATGAAGAAGAAGATGAAGAAGAAATGAAGAAGAAGGAGAAGAAGAAGGAGAAGAAGAAGATGAAGATGAAGAAGTTGAAGAAGTTGATGAAGAAGAAGAAGAGGGAGGAAAAATAAGAAGAAGAAGAAGAAGAAGAAGAAGAAGAAGGAGAAGGAGACGAAGGAGAAGAAGAAGGAGAAGACGAACAACAAGCGGAAGATTAATAAGAGGAAGAAGAAGAAGAAGAAGAAGAAGAAGAAGAGAAAGATGATGATCAAGAAGAAGAAGAAGAAGATGATGATGATGATGATGAAGAGTAGAAGAGATGAAGAAGAAGAAAAAGAAGACAAAGAAGAAGAAGATGAAGAAGAAGAAGAAGAAGAAGAAGTAGAAGATGAAGAAAAAGATGAAGATTAATAAGAAGAAACGAAGAAGAAAAACAAGAAGACGAAGAGGAAGAAGAAGAAGAACACGAAGAAGAAGGAAGAAGGAGAAGAAGAAGAAGAAGGAGGAGAAGAAGAAGAAGATGAAGAGAAAAGAAGAAGAAGAAGAAGAAGAAGAAGGGGAAGACGGGCCAGTAGACGAAGAAGAAGAAGAATAAGTTGAAGGAAAGGGAAGAAGAAAAAGAAGTAGGAGGAGAAGAGAATGAAAAAGAAGAAAAAAAAGAAGGAGAAGAACAAGAAGTAGAAGGAGAAGAAATAGAAGGAGAAGAAGAAGAAGAAGAAGAAGAAGAAGAAGAAGAAGAATGGGAAGAAGAGTAAGAAGAAGAAGGAGAAGGAGAACAAGAAGAAGTAAAAGAAGCAGAAGGGTGATGAAGGAGAAGAGGAAGATGATGAAGAAGAAGAAGAAGATGATGAAGAAGAAGAAGAACAGGAGAGGAATAAGAAGAAGAAGTAGAAGAAGAAGAAGAGGAAGACGAAGATGAAGAAGAAAAAAAGAAGATGATGAAAAAGATGATGAAGAAGCAGAAGAAGAAGAAGATGAAGAAGAAGAAGAAGATGAAGAAGAAGGAGAAGAAGAAGACGATGATGAAGAGTAAGAAGACGGTAAAGACGAAGAAGAAGAATAAGAAGAAGAAGAAGAAGAAGTATAAGAGCAAGAAGAAAAAGAAGAAGACAATGTAGAAGAAGAAGAAATAGAAGAAGAATAAGAAGAAGAAGTAGAAGAAAGAGAATAAGGAGAATTGGGAAGAAGTAGAAGAAGAAGAGGAAGAAGAAGAGGAAGAATATGAGGTAGAAGAAGAAAGAGAATGAGAAGAAGAAGAAAAAGATGAAGAACAAGAAGAAGTTGGAGGAGGAGGAGGAGGAGGAAAAGAAGAAGCAGAAGAAGAAGAAGAAGAAGACAGTGAAGAAGAAGAAGAAGAAGAAAAAGAACAAGGAGAGGAAGATGAAGAAAAGGAAGAAGAAGAAGAAGATGAAGAAGAATAAGAAGAAAAGATGATGATGAAGAAGGAGAAGAAGAAGAAGACAAAGAAGGCAAAGAAGAAGAAGAAGAAGAAGCAGAAGGAGAAGTAAAAAATAAAAAAAAGTAGGAGAAGAAGAAGATGAAGATGAAAAAAAAGAAGAAAAAGATGAAGAAGAAAGTTAGAAGAAAAAGAAAAGGTAGAAGAAGAAGAAGAAGAGGAAAAAGATGAGGAGGAAGAAGAAGAAGAAGAAGAAGAAGAAGAGGGAGAAGAAGTAGAAGTGAGAGAGGAAGGAGGAGAAGGAGAAGTAGGAGAAGAAGAAGAAGAAGAAAAGAAGAAGAAGAAGAAGAAGAAGAAGAAGATGAAGAAGATAAAGAAGAAGAAGAATAAGAATAAGAAGAAAAAGATGAATAAGAAGAAAAAGAAGTAGAAGAAGAAGACGAAGAAAAGGGAGAAGAAGAAGAAGAA
>JAIUJO010000484.1:302500-310000 GCA_023846275.1 Vanilla planifolia | reverse complement strand
AGAAGAAGAAGACAAGGAAGAAGAAGGAGAAGAAGAAGAAGAAGAAGAATAAGAATAAGAGGATTATGAAGAAGAAGAAGAAGGAGAAAGCAAAGAAGTTGAAGAAGAAAATGAAGAAGAAGAAGAAGAAGAAGAAGAAGAAGAAGAAGAAGAAGTAGACGAAGAAGAAGAAGTAGAAGGAGAAGAAAATGAAGAAGAAGAAGAAGATGATGATGGAGAAGAGGAAGAAGACAAAGAAGAGGAAGAACAAGACACAAAGAGAAAGAAGAGAAAGACGAAGGAGATGACTAGCTAGAAGTAGAAGAAGAAGAAGAAGAAGAAAAATAAGAAGTTGAAAAAGAAGAAGATTAAGCAGAAGAAGAAGAAGAAGAAGAAGAAAAAGAGGAAGAAGAACAAGTAGAAAAGAAGACGAAGAAGAGGAAATGAAGAAGAAGTAGAAGAACACAGAAGTAGAAGTAATAGTACAAGAAGAATAAGAAGAAGAAGAAGAAGAAGAAGACGAAGAAGAAGCACAAGCTGAAGAAGAATAAGATGAAGAAGAAGAATAATAATTGGAAGAAGTAGAAGAAGTAGAAGTAGAAGTAGTAGAAGAAGAAGAACAAGAAGGAGAAGAAAAAGAAGAAGAAGAAGAAAAAAGAGATGTAAAAGAATACAAATAAGAAGAAGAAGAAGAAGACAAAGAAGTTGAAGAAGAAGAGGAAGAAGAAGAAGAGGTGGAAGAAGTCGATGAAGAAGAAGAAGAATTTGAAGAAGATGAAGAAGAAGAAGAAGAAGAAGAAGAGTAAGAAGACAAAGACGAAGAAGAAGAAGAAGAAGAAGAACATGAAGAAGAAGAAAAAAAGTAAAAGAAGAGGAAGAAGAAGGAGAAGAAGAAAAAGAAGGAGAAGAAGAAGAAAGAGAAGAAGAAAATGTTGAAGAAGAAGAAGATGAAGGAAAAGAAGAAAAAGAAGAAGAAGAAGAAGATGAAATGATGGAGAAGAATAAGAAGTTAAAGAAGAATAAGTAGAAGGGGAAGAAGAAGAAGTAGAAGAAGATGAAGAAAAAGATGAAGAAGAAGAAGAATATGAAGAAGGAAGAGGCAAAGAAGTAGAAGAAGAAGATGGAGAAGCAGAAGAAGCAGTAGAAGAAGAATAAGAGGAAGAAGAAGGGGAAGGCAAAGACGAAGAAGAAGAAGATGAAGAAGCACAAAACGAAGGAGAGGAAGAACAAAAAGAAGTAGAAGAAGAAGATGTAGTAGAAAACACAGAAGAAGAAGAAAAAGAAGAAGAAGAGGATGATGAAAAAGAAGAAAAAGAAGAAGAAGTCGAAGAAGAAGACAAAGAAGAAGAAGAAAATGAAAAAGGAGATGACGACGAAGATGAAGAAGAAGAAGAAGAAGAAGAGTGTAAAGAAGATGAAGATAAAGAAAAAGTGGAGCAAGAAGAAGATGAAGAAGAAGAAGAAGAAGAAGTAGAAGGAAATGAAGAACAAGAAGAAGAAGTAGGCAAAGAAGAAGAAGAAGAAGATGATGATGAAGAAGGCAAAGATGAAGAAGAAGAATAAGAAGAAGAAGAACAAGAAGAAGGGCAAGAAGAAGAAGAAGAACAACAACAAGAAGAACGCAATAAAGAAGAAGGTGAAGAATAAGAAGTCAAAAAGAAAGAAGTAGAAGAATACAAAGAAGAAGAAGAAGAGGAAGAAGAAGAAAATGAAGAAGAAGAGGAAGAAGAAGAAGAAGAAGAAGGTAATCAAGAAGAATAAAAAGAAGAAGATGGTGAAGAAAAAGATAAAGGTAAAGAGGAAGAAGTACAAGAAGAAGGAGAGGAAGAGGAAGAATAAGATGAAGATGAAACAAAGAAGAAGAAGAAGAAGAAGGTGAAGAAGAAAAAGAAAAAGAAGTCAAAGTAGAAGAAGGAGAAGAAGAAGAAGAAAAAGAAGTAGTAGTAGAAGAAGAAGAAGTAGAATAACAAGATGAAGTAGAAGAAGAATAAGAAGAAAAACAGGTAAAAGAAGAAGGAGAAGAAGGAGAAGAAGGACAAGAGGGAGAAGAAGTAGAAGGAGAAGAGGAAGAAGAAGAAGAAGACGAAGTAGAAGAAGAAGCAGATGAAGAAGAAGTAGAAGGAGAAGAAGAAGAGTAAAAGAAGAAGTAGAAGAAGGAGAAGAAGAAGAAGAGGAAGAACACAGAGAAGAAGTAGAGGAAGAAGAAGAACAAGAAAAAGAATAAGAAGAAGAAAAAGAAGACAAAGAAGAAGATGAAGAAGTAGAAGAATAAGAAGAAGTAGGCGGAAAAAAAGAAGAAGTAGAAGAAGGGGAAGAAAAAGAAGAAGAAGTCAAAGAAGAAGAAGAAGAGGATGAAAAAGAAGATGAAGAAGAAGTAGAAGAAAAAGAAGTAGAAGTAGAAGAAGATGAAGAAGAAGAAGAAGAAGTAGAAGAAGTTGATGATGAAGAAGAAAAAGAATTAGAATTAGAAGAAGATGAAGAAGAAGAAGAAGGTGATGAAGGACAAGAAGGAGAAGATGTACAAGGGGAAGAAGAACAAGAAGTAGAAGATGAAGGAGAAGAAGAAGATGATGGTGGTGATGATGATGAAGAAGAAGAAGAAGGCGAACAAGAAGAAGAAGAAGTAGAAGTAGAAGAAGAAGAAAAAGGAGAAGAAGAAAAATAAGGAGAAAAAGAAGGAGAAGAAGAAGAATAAGTCGAAGAAGAAGAAGAAAAAGAAGAGGAAGAACTAGTCGAAGATCAAGAAGGAGAAGATGAAGAAGATGAAGAAGGAGAATAAGAAGAAGAAAAAGAAGAGGAAGAGGAAGAGGAAGAAGAAGAAGAATAAGAACAAGAACAAGATGAAGACGAAGAAGAAGAAGAAAAAGAAGATGAAGACGAAGAAGAAGAGAAAGAATAAGAAGGAGAAGTAGGAGAAAGAAAAGAAGAAGAAGGAAAAGATGAAGAAAATGAAGAAAAAGAAGAAGAATAAGAAGAAGAAGAAGAAGAAGGAGAAGAAGAAGAAGAAGAAGAAGGAGAAGAAGAAGAAGAAGAAGAAGAAGAAGAAGAAGAAAAAGAAGAAGAAGAAGAAGGAGATGAAGAAGATGGATATGAAGAAGGAGAGGAAGAGGAAGAAGAACAAGAAGAAGACAAAGAAGAAGAAGAAGAAGAAGAAGAAGATGAAGAAGAAGAAGAAGATGATGAAGAAGAAGAAGTAGAAGAATAAGAATAAGAATAAGAATAAGAATAAGAATAAGAAGAAGAATAAGAATAAGAATAAGAAGAAGAAGAAGAAGAAATAGACGAAGAAAAAGAAGAAGAGGACGATTAAGAAGAAGTGGAAGACAAAGAAGAGGAAGGCAGAGAAGAAGAAGAAGTAGAGGAACAAGGAGAAGAAGAAAACAAGAAGGAGAAGAAGAAGAAGAGAAAGAAGAAGAAGATGAAGGAGAAGAAGTAGAAGAAGAAGAAGAAAAAGAAGAAAATGATGAAGAAGAAGATGAAGAAGAAGAAGAAGATGATGATGAAGAAGAAGAAGAAGTAGAAGAAGAAAAAGAAGAAAAAAAAGGTGAAGACGAAGAAGAAGAAGAAGGAGACGAAGAAGAAAAAAATGATGAAGAAGACGAAGAAGAAGAAGATGAAAAAGTAGAAGATAAAGAAGAAGTTGAAGAAGCAGAAGACGAAGAGGAAGAAAAAGAAGAAGAACAAGAAGAAGTGGAAAGTGAAGAAGAAGTAGTAGAAGAAGAAGAAGAAGTAGAAGATGAAGAAGAAGAAGAAGAAAAAGAAGGAGAAGAAGGAAAAAGAAGAAGAGAAAGAAGGAGAAGAAGAAGAAGATGTAAAAGAAGAAAAAAAGAAGATGAAGAAGAAGAAAAAAAGGATGGAGAAGGATAAGAAGTACAAGAAGAAGAAGGAGAAGAGGAAGAAGAAGAAGAGGAAGAAGAAGAAAAAGATGAAGAAGAAGGAGAAAAAGAAGAACAAGAAGTTGAAGAATGAAGAGGCAAAGATCAAGAAGAAGAAGAAGAAGTAGAACAAGAAGAAGAAGAAGAAGAAGACAAAGAAGTGGAAGAGGAAGATGAAGAAGAGGAAGACGATGGAGAAGTAGAAGAAGAAGATGATGATGATGATGATGTATTAGAAGAAAAAGAAGAAGAAGAAGAGGAAGAAGAAAAGTAGGAAAAAAAAGAAGATGATGAAGAAAAGGAGGAAAAAAGAAGAAGAAGTTTTAGAAGAAGTCAAAGAAAAAGAGGAAGAAGAAGAAGAAGACAAAGACAAAGAAGGGGAAGAACAATAAGAAAAAGAACAAGAAGAAGAAGAAGAAGAAGAAGAAAAAGAAGAAGAAGAAGAAGAAAAAGAAGTAGAAGAAGAAGAAGGAGATGAAGGAGAAGAAGGAGAAGGAGAAGAAGTAGAAGGAGGAGGAGGAGGAGAAGAAGAAGAAGAAGATGATAACGGTGATGAAGTAGAAGAAGAAGAAGAAGAAGAAGAAGGCAAAGAAGAAGTAGAAGTAGTAGAAGAAGAAGAGGAAGAAGAAGAAGAAGAAGAAGAAGAAGAAGAAGGGGAAGAGAAGAAGGAGAAGAAGAAGAAGAAGATGAAGAAGAAGAAGAAGAAGGAGACGAAGAACCAGAAGAACAAGATGAAGACGTTGAAGAAATAGAAGAAGATGAAGAAGGAAGAGGCAAAGAAGAAGAAGAAGAAGAAGAACAAGAAGAAGAATTAGAGGAAGATGAAGGTGAAGAAGAGGAAGAAGAGGAAGATGTAGAAAATGTAGTAGAAGAAGGAGAAGAGGAAGAACAAGAAGGAGTAGAAGCAGAACAAGAAGAAGAAGATGATAATGATGATGAGGACAAAGAAGAAGAAGAAAAAGAAGAAGATGAAGAAGAAGAAAAAGAAGAATAAGTGGAAGAAGAAGAAGAAGTAGAAGAAGAAGAAGAAGAGGTGAAAGAAGAAGAAGACAAAGAAGAAGAAGAAGCAAACGAAGAAGAAGTAGAAGGAGAAGAAGAAGAAGAAGAAGAAGAGTAAAAGAAGAAGTAGAAGAAGGAGAAGAGGAAGAACACAAAGAAGAAGTTGAGGAAGAAGAAGAACAAGAATAGGAATAAGAAGAAGAAAAAGAAGACAAAGAAGACAAAGAAGAAGATGAAGAAGTAGAAGAAGAAGAAGAAGAAGAAGGAGACAAAAAAGAAAAAGTAGGAGAAGGGGAAGAAAAGAAGAAGAAGAAGAAAAAGAAGAAGAAGATGTGGAAGTAGGAAAAGAATAAGAAAAAGAAGTAGAAGTAGAAGAAGATGAAAAAGAAGAAGAAGAAGAAGATGATGATGATGATGATGATGAAGAAGAATTAGAACAAGAAGAAGAAGAAGAAGAAGAAGATGAAGAACAAGAAGGAGAAGAGTACAAGGAGAAGAAGAACAAGAAGCAGAAGATGAAGAAGAAGAAGAAGATGATGGTGGTGATGATGATGAAGAAGAAGAAGAAGGCAAAGAAGAAGAAGTAGAATAAGAAGAAAAAGAAAAAGGAGAAGAAGAGAAACAAGGAGAAGAAGAAAAAGAAGAGGAAGAATAAGTAGAGGAAGAAGAAGAAGAAGACGAAGAACTAGTCGAAGATTAAGAAGGAGAAGTTTGAGAAGTTGAAGAAGGAGAACAAGAAGAAGAAAAAGAAGAGAAAGAGGAAGAGGAAGAAGAAGAAGAAGAACAACAAGAAGAATATAAAGAAGAAGAATAAGAAGAAGAAGAAGAAGAAGATGAAGACGAAGAAGAAGAGAAAGAATAAGAAGAAGGAGAAGTAGGAGAAAGAGAAGAAGAAGAAGGAAAAGAAGAAGAAAATGAAGAAAAAGAAGAAGAATAAGAAGAAGAAGAAGAAGAAGAAGAAGAAGAAGAAGAAGGAGAAGAAGAAGAAGAAGAAGAAGAAGAAGAAGAAGGAGAAGAAGAAGAAGAAGAAAAAGACGAAGAAGAAGTTGGATATGAAGAAGAAGAGGAAGAAGAAGAAGAAGAAGAAGAAGACAAAGAAGAAGAAGAAGATGAATAAGAAGATGATGAAGAAGAAGAAGATGATGAAGAAAAAGAAGAAGGCAACGTCGAAGAAGCACAAGAAGAAGAAGAAGAAAAAGTAGGAGAACGAGAAAGAAGAAGAAAAGGATTAGAAGAAGAAGAAGAAGGAAAAGAAAAAAGGAAGAAAAAGAAGAAGATGAAGAAGAAGAAGAAGAAGAAGAAAAGTAAGGAGAAGAATAAGAAGTGTAGGAAGAAGAAGGAGAAGGGGAAAAAGAAGAAGAAGTAGAAGAAAAGGGAGAAAAAGAAGAATAAGATGAAGAAGGAAGAGACAAAGAAGAAGAAGAAGACGAAGAAGAAGAAGAAGAAGAAGTTGAAGAGGAAGAAGATGATGAAGAAGAAGAAGAAGTGGAAGTGGAAGATGAAGAAGAGGAAGACGAAGGAGAAGAAGAAGAAGAAGAAGATAAAGTTTAAAAAAAAGAAGAAGAGAAGGAAGAAAAAGAAGAAGAAGAAGCCGAAGAAGAAGAGGAAGAAGAAGAAGAAGAATAAGTAGTAAAAGAAGAAGAAGAAGAAGAAGAAGAAGATGAAAATGATGATGATGATGATGAAGAGGAAGTAGAAGAAGAAATAAGGAGAAGAAGAAGAAGAAAGAGAAGAAGGAGAAGAAGGAGAAGAAGGAGAAGAAGGAGAAGAAGTAGAGGGAGAAGAAGAATGAGAAGACGAAGAAGATGAAGAAGAAGAAGAAGAAGATGATGAAAAATAAAAAGAAGAAAAAGAAGGAGAAGAAGGAGAAGAAGGAGAAGAACTAGAAGGAGAAAAAGAAGTAGTAGTAGTAGTAGAAGAAGAAGAAGAAGAAGAAGAAGATGGTGATGATGATGGTGATGATGATGAAGAAGAAGAAGGAGAAGAAGGAGAAGAAGTAGAAGGAGAAGTAGAAGAAGAAGAACAATAAGAATAAGAAGAAGGAGAAGAAGAAGAAGAAGGAGAAGAAGAAGAAGGAGAAGAAGAAGACGACAAAGAAGAAGATGATGAAGAAGAAGTAGAAGAAGAAGCAGAAGAAGGAAGCGAAGAACAAGAAGAAGATGAAGAAGATGAAGAAGAAGTAGAAGATTAAGAAGGAAGAGGCAAAGAAGTAGAAGAAGAAGAAAGAGAAGAAGCAGAAGAAAAAGAAGAAGTCATGGAAGAAGATGATGATGAAGAAGTAGAAGAAGAAGAAAAGGAAAAAGAAGATGAGGCATGACAAGAATAAGATGTAGAATAAATAGGTAAAGAAGCAAAAGAAGAAGAAGAAGAAGAAGAAGTAGGGGAAGAAGTGGAAGATGAAGAAGAAGAGGAAGATGATGAAAAAGAAGAAGAAAAAAAGAACATAAAGAGGAACAAGAAGAAGAAAAGGTTCACAATGACAAAGAACTAGAAAAAAAAGAAGATGAAGGAGGAGGAGAAGAAGAAGAAGAAGAAGTAGAAGAAGAAGTTGACCAAGAAGAAGGAAAAGAAGAAAAACATGAAGGAAATGATAAAGAAGAAGATGAATTAGAAGAAGAAGCAATAGAAGGAGAAGAAGGAGAAGAAG
>JAIUJO010000484.1:292500-297500 GCA_023846275.1 Vanilla planifolia | reverse complement strand
AAGAAAAGGTAGAAGATGAAGAAGACTTAGATGAAGAAGTTGAAGAAGAAGAAGAGGAAGACGAAGAAGAGGAAGACGAGGAATAAGTAGATGAAGAAGATGATGGAGAAGGAGAAAAAAGGATGAGGAAGAAAAAAAAGAATAACAAGAAGAAGAAGAAGGAGAAGAAGGAGAATAAAAGGAAGGAGAAGAAGAAGAAGAAGAAGGAGAAAAAGTAGTAGAATAGGGAGAAGAAGATGAAGAAGAAGAAAAAGAAGAATAAGAAGAAGAAGAAAAAGACAAAGAAGAAGATGAAGAAGAAGAAGAAGAAGAAGAAGAAGAAGAAAAAGAGCAAGACGAAGAAGAAGAAAAGAATTGGAATAAGAAGAAGAAGAAGAAGGAGAAGAAGAAGAAGAAGAAGAAGAAGAAGAAAAAGAAAAGAAAGTAAAAGGTGAAGAACAAGAAGGAGAATAAAAAGAAGATGAAGAAGAAGAAGTCAAAGAAGAAGAATATGATGAAGAAGATGATGAAGAAGAAGAAGAAGAAGAAGAAGGAAAAGAAGGGGGAAGGAGAAGGAGAAGATAAAGAAGAAGGAGAAGAAGAAGAAGGATGAGAAGAAGAAGGAGAAGAAGAAGAAGAAGAAGAATGACAAGAAGTAGACAGAGAAGATGAAGTAGACGATGAAGAAGAAGAAGATGATGATGAAGTAGAAGAAGAAGATGATAATGATGAAGAAGAAGAAGAAGAAAAAGAAGAGTAACAAGAAGAAGAAGAAGAAAAAGAAGAGGAAGACGAAGGAAAAGAAGAAAAAGAAGAAGAAGAAGAAGAAGAAGAAGAAGAAGAAGTAGACAAAGAAGAAGAAGACGATCATGAAGAAGAAGAAGAAGAAGAAGAAGAAGAAGAAGAACAAAAAGAAAAAGAAGAAAAAGCTGGGGAAGAAGAAGAAAAAGATGATGAAGAACAAGAAGAAGAAGAAGAAAAAGTGTAAGTCTAAGAAGAACACAAAGAACAAGAAGAAGAAGAAGAAGAAGACGAAGAAGAAGAAGGAGAAGAAGGAGAAGAGAGAGAAGGAGTAGAGAAGAGAGATGGCTAAGAAGTAATTGTATGAAGATAAAAAGTTGATGATTAGTTAGTAGTAGATGATGAAAAAGTAATGATGTTGATGAAGTAGAGTGAAGAAGATGGAGAGAATGATGATGATGAAGAAGATAATGAAGAAGATGAAGATGAAGTAGATGTAGTCGATGATAAAGATGATATAGATGAAGGGGAAGTCATAGTTGAGAGGAATGCGAAGAAGAAGACAAAGAAGAAAAAGAAGAAAAAGATGAAGAAGAAGAAGACTAAGAAGAGGAAGAAAACGAAGAAGAAGAAGAAGAAAAAGACGAAGGAGAAGAAGATGAAGAAGAAGAAGATGATGAAGAAGAAGAAGAAGAAGTAATAGAAGAAGCAGAAGAAGATGAAGAAGTGGAAGAAGAAGAAGAAGAGCGAGAAAAAGGAGGGGAGGAAAGAGAAGAAAGAGAAGAGGAAGAAGAAGAAAAAGAAAAAGAAGAAGCAGAATATCAAAAAGGGGAAGAAGAAGAAGAAGAAGAAGAAGAAGGGGAAGGAGAAAGAGAAGAAGAAGAAGAAGAATTTGAAGAAGAAGAAGAAGAAGGTGAAGAAGTATAAGAAGTTGAAGAACAAGGAGAAGAAGATGAAGCAGAAGAAGAAGAAGAGGAAGAAGAAGGAGGAGGAGAAGAAGAAGAAGAAAAGAAGAAGAGGAAGAAGAAGAAGAAGAAGAAGAGAGGAAGACATAGAAGAAGAAGAGAAAGAAGAAGAAGAGGAACACAATGGAGAGAAAGATGAAGAAGAAGAAGATGAAGAAGCAGAAAAAAGACGAAGAACAAGAAGAAGACAAAGAAGAAGATGGAGAAGAAAAAGAAGAAGAAGAAGAAGAGGAAGGAGAAGAAGAGGGAGAAGATGAAGAAGAAGAAGATGAAGAAGAAGTAGCACTGGAAAATGAAGAAGAGGAAGAAGAAGTTGATGATTATGATTATGATCAAGATGAGGAAGAAGAGGAAGACAAAGAAGAAGAAGAAGAAGAAGAAGAAGAAGAAGATAATAAAGAGGAAGAAGAAGTCAAAGAAGAAGAAAGGAAGTAGAAGAAGAAAAAGAACAAGAACAAGAATAAGAAGAAGAGGAAGAAGCTGAAGAAGAAGAAGAGAAAGAAGAAGAAGGAGAAGAAGAAAAAGAAGAAGTTGATAATGAGGATGACTATTAAGAAGAAGGAGTAGAAGAAGAAGATGAAAAAGAAGAAGAAGAGAAAGATGTTGAGGAAGAACAAGAAGAAGAACAAGATGAAGAAGAAGAGGAAGAAGAGAAAGAAGAAGAAGAAGAACAAGAAGAAGAAAAGAAGAAGCAGAAAAAGGAGAAGGAGTAGAAGGAGAAGAAGGAGAAGATAAAGAAGAAGAAAAAGACGAAGAAGAAGAAGAAAAAGAAGGAGAAGAAGAAGAAGAAGGAGAACAAGATTGAAAAAAAGTAGAAAAAGATAATGATGAAGAAGAAGGAGAAGGAGAAGAAGAAGAAGAAGATTTAGATGAAGACGATGAAGAAGAAGAAGTAGAAGAAGAAGAAGTGGATGAAGAAGTAGAAGAAGAAGAAGAAGTTGATGATGATGAAGAAGAAGTGGAAGAAGAAGATGTAGAAGAAGAAGAAGAAGAAGAAGACAAAAAATAAGAAGGAGAAGAAATGGAAGATGAGAAAGAAGAAGATGAAGAAGAAGAAGAAGAGGCGGAGGAGGAGGGAGAAGAACAAGAAGAAAAGAAGCAGAAGAAGAAGATTTAGAAGTAGAAGGAGAAGAAGATGAAGATGATGAAGAAGAAGAGGAAGAAGAAGAAGAAGAAAACAAAGCAGAAAAAGAAAAAGAAGAAGAAGAAGAAGATGAAGAAGAAAGTGGAGAAGAAGAAGAGGAAGACGAAGAAGAGGAAGAAGATGAAGAAGGAGAAGAAGAATATGAATAAGAATAATAATAACAAGAAGAAGAAGAAGAACAACAAGAAGAAAAAGACAAAGAAGAATAAGAAGAAGAAGAAAAGAAGAAAAAGTAGAAGAGGAAGAAGAGGACGATGAAGAAGAAGATGAAGGAGAAGAAGAAGAAGAAGATGATGATGAATAAGAAGATTAAGTAGAAGAAGAAGAAGATGATGATGATGATGATGAAGAAGAAGAAGAAAAAGAAGAAGTTGAAGAATAAGAAAAAGAAGAACGAGATGAAGAAGTAGAAGAAGAAGTATTAGAAGAAGAAGAAAGAGATGACGAACAAGAAGAAGACGAAGAAAAAGAAAAAGAAGAAGAAGAAGACGATTATGATGAAGTAGTAGAAGAAGAAGAAGAAGAAGAAGATAAAGAAGAGGAAAAATAAGAAAAAGAGAAGGGGAAGAAGAAGAAGAAGAAGACAAAGAAGAAAAAGAAAAGTCGAAGAAGAAGAAGGCAAAGAAAAATAAGAAGAAGAAGATGTAGTAGTAGTAGTAGAAGAAGAAGAAGAAGAAGAAGACGAAGAAGAAGAAGAAGAAGAAGAATAGAAATAAGAAGGTGAAGCATAGGAAGACGAAGAGGAAGAAGACAAAAAAGGCGAAGATGATGAAGAAGATGAAGTAGAAGAAGAACATCAAGGAATAAAAGAAAAAGAAGAAGAAAGAATAAGAATAAGAAGAAGAAGAAGAAGAAGAAGAAGAAGAAGTTGGAGAAGAAGAAGAATGCGAAGATGGAGAACAAGAAGAAGAAAACGAAGGCAAAGATGAAGCAGAAGAAGAAGAAGAAGAAGATGAAGATGATGATGATGAATAAGAGGAAGAAGTAGTAGAAGAAGAAAAAGAAGAAGAAGAAGAAAAAAAAGAAGAAAAAGAAGAAGATGAAGAAGAAGAAGAAGACAAAGACGAACAAGAAGAAGAAGAGGAGGAAGAAGAAGAAGAAAAAGAAGATGAAAGAGGAGGAAGAAGGGGAAGGCATAGAAGAAGATTAAAAATTGAAGAAGAATGAGAAGGATAAGGAAAAGAAGAAGAAGAAGAAGAAAAAAAATGAAGAAGAAGAAGAAGAAGAAGAAGTAGAAGGAGAAGGAGTAGGCAAAGAGGAAAAAGAAATAGAAGAAGAAGAAGAAGAACAAGAAAAAGACAAAGAAGAACAAGAAAAGATGAAGAAGAGGAAGAAGATTAAGAGGAGGAGGAAGAAGAAGAAGATGATGATAAAGAAGAACAAGAAGATGATGAAGAAGAAGAGATAGAAGAGGAAGAAGAAGAAGAAGAGGAAGAAGGAGAAGTAGAAGAAGTAGAAGAAAAAGAAGAAAAAGAAGAAGAAGAACAAGAAGGAGAAGAAGAAGAATAAGAGGAGATGAAGTAGAGGAAGAAAAAGATAAGGAAGAAGAAGAAGAGAAGGAGGAGGAGGAGGAAGAAGAAGAAGAAGAAGAAGAAGAAGGAGAAGAAGAAGAACAACAAGAAGAAGAAGGGGAAGAAGATGAAGATGAAGATGAGGATGAGAAAAGAGAAGAAGAAGAAGAAGAAGAAGAAAAACAAGAAGTAGAAGAAGAAGATGATGATGATGATGAATAAGAAGTAGAAGAAGAAGAAGAAAAAGGAGAGGAAGATGATGAAGAAGAAGAAGGAGAACAAGAATAAGAAGAAGAAGACGAAGAAAAATAAGAAAAAGGCGACGAAGAAGAAGAAGTAGATGAAGAAGAAGAAGTAGAAGAAGAAGACAAAGAAGAAGAAGATAAATAAGAAGAAGAAGTTGGTGATGATGAAGAAGAAGAAGGCAAAGGAGAGGTTGAAGATGATGAAGAAGTACAAAAAGTAGTAGAAGAAGAATAATAATAAAAAGAAGTAGAAGAAGATGGTTATGATGATGATGAAGAAGAATAAGACAAAGAAGAAGAAGAAGAAGAAAGCAAAGAAGAAGAAGAAGAAGAAGAAGAAGAAGATGATGATGATGATGATGATGATTATGAAGAAGAAGAAAAAGAAGAAGAAGAAGAAGATGAAGGAAAAGAA
>JAIUJO010000484.1:285000-287500 GCA_023846275.1 Vanilla planifolia | reverse complement strand
AGAAGAAGAAGAAGAAGAAGAATAAGAAGAAGAAGAAGAAGAAGATATAGAACAAAGTGAAGAAAAAGAAGAAGAAAAAGACGAAGAAGAAGAAGTAGAAGTAGTAGTAGTAGTAGTAGAAGACGAAGAAGACGAAGAAGAAGAAGAAGAAGAAGACGAGTAGAAGAAGAAGAAGAAGTAGGAGAAGACAAAGAAGAAGAAGAAGAAGAAGAGGAATAAGAGGAATCAGAAGAATTAGAAGAAAAAGAAGAAGATGAAGGAGATGAAGAAGAAGGGAAAGAAGAATGAGAAAAAGAAGAAGAAGAAGAAGTAGAAAAGGATGAGGAAGAAGAAGACAAAGAAGAAGAAGAAGAAGAAGAAGAAGAAGAAAAAATAGAAGTGGAAGAAGAAGTAGTAGTAGAAGAAGAAGAAGAAGAAGAAGAAGATGAGGAATAAGAAGATGGGATGAAGAAGAAGGAAAAGAAGAAGAAGAAGAAGAAGAAGAAGAAGAAGAAGAAGAAGTAGGGGAAGAAGAAGAAGAAGAAGAAGAAGTTGATGATGATGATGAAGAAGAACAAGAAGATGAAGAAGAAAATCCAGAAGAAGAAGAAGAAGAAGAAGAAGAAGAAGTAGAAGAATAAGAATTAGAAGAAGGGGAAGAAGAAGAACAAGGAAAAGAAGAAGAAGGAGAACAAGAAGAAGAAGAAGAAGAAGAAAAAGAAGAAGATGATTATGATGATGATGATGATGATGAAGAAAAAAAGACAAAGAAGAAGAAGAAGAAGGAGAAGAAGAAGAAGATGATGATGATAATGAAGAAGAATAATAATAATAAGAAGAAGAAGAAGAAAAAGAAGAAGAAGAAGTTGAATAAATAGAAGAAGAAGACAAAGAACAAGAAGAAGAAGAAGAAAAAATGAAGAAGAAGAAGAAGGAGAAGAACAAAAAGACGAAGAAGAAAAAGTAGAAGAAGAAGAAAAAAAAAGTAGAAGAAGAAGAGGAAAAGTCATAACAATAATAAGAAGAAGATGAAGAAAAAGATGAAAACGAAGAAGTAGAAGAGGCAGGACGAAGAAGAAGAAGAAGAAGAAGAAGAAGAAGAGAAGTAGAAGTAGAAGAAGAAAGAGGAGAAGAAGAAAAAGAGTGAAGAAAAAAGAAGAAGATGAAGTAGTTCTAGAAGAAGAAGAAGAAGAAGGAGAAGAAGGGAAGAAGAAGAAGGAGAAGAAGAAGAGAAGAAGAAGATGAGAAGAAAACAAAAAGAAGAAGATGGAAGAACAAGAAGAAGAAGATGAAGAAGAAGAACAAGAAGAAGACGAAGGAAAAGAAGAAGAAGAAGAAGAAGAAGAAGAAGAAGTAAAGAAAAAGAAGAAGAGGAAGTAGAAGAGGAAGGATAACGTGAAGCACAAGAAGAAGAAGACGAATAAGACGAAGAAGAAGAAGAAGAAGAAAAAGAAGATGTAGAGAAAGATGATGATGATGATGATGAAGAAAAAGTGAACAAGTTGAAGAAGAAGAAGGCGAGGACAAAAAAGAGGAAGATGAAGAAGAAGGAAAAGGAAGAAGAAGGGAAGTTAGAGAAATAGAAGAAGAAGAAAATGAAGAGAAGATGAAGAAGAAGAAGAAATAGAAGAAGAATAAGAAGAAGAAGAAGAAGAAGAAGAAGAAGAAGAAGAGGAAGAAGAAGAAGAAGTAGAAGGAGGAGAGAAGGGTTAGAAGATGAAGAAGAAGAAGAAAAAGAAGAGAAAGTAGGAGGAGGAGGAGTAAGCAAAGAAGTAGAAGAAAAAGAAGAAGAAGATATGAAGAAGTAGAAGAAGAACAAGTAAGAGGTGAAGAAGAAGAATTTGAAGAAGAAGAAGAAGAGGAGGAGGAGGAAGAAGAAGAAGAAGAACACGAAGAAGAAGAAGCAGAGGACGAAGAAGAGCAAGTGGAAGGCAAAGAAGGGGATGATGAAGAAGAAGAAGAAGAAGAAGAAGAAGAAGTAGAAGTAGAAGAAGATGATGATGAGGAGAAGAAGAAGAAAGAAGAAAAATAAGACAAAAAAGAAGAAGAAAAAAGAAGATGAAGAAGACAAAGAAAAAAAAGAAGGAGAAGAAGAAAGAAGAAGAAGAGAAGAAGCAAGAAGAAGAAAAAAAGAAGAATGAAAAGAAGAAGAAGAGAAGAGTAGAGGAAGAAGAAGAAGAACAACTAGAACAGGAACAATATGAACGCGATCAAGAAAAAGATGAATAAGAATAAAAAGTTAAAGAAGGAGACAAAGAAGAAGACAAAGAAGATGAAGAAGAAGAAGAAAATGAAGAAGAAGAAAAAGATGAAGAAGGAAGAAGAAGAAGTAGAGGAATAGGAAGAAGAAGAAAAGAAGAAGAAAAAGATGACGAAGAAGAAGGCAAAGAAGACGAAAGAGAAGACGAAGAAGATGTAAAAGAAGAAGTAGAAGAAGAAGAAGAAGACGATGAAGAAGAAGAAGAAGAAGAAGAAGAAGAAGAAGAGAAAGGAAAAGAAAAGAATTGGAAGGCAAAGAAGA
>JAIUJO010000484.1:270000-272500 GCA_023846275.1 Vanilla planifolia | reverse complement strand
GAAGAAAAAAAAAGTGAAGATAAAGAAGAAGAAAAAAAAGAATAAGAAGTAGAAGAAGATGAAGATGAAGAAGTTGATGAAGAAAAAGAAGAAGAAGATTAAGAAGAATAAGAAGAAGATGAAGAGAAAAACGAAGAAGAAGAACAAAAAGAAATAGCAGAAGGAGTGGAAGAAGAAGAAGAAGAAGAAGAGGAAGAAGAAGAAGAAGATGGAGAAGAAGAAGGAGAAGAAGAAGTAGAAGTAGGAGAAGAAGAAGGAAAAGAAGGAGAAGAAAAAGAAGAAGATGATGAAGTTGAAGAAGAAGAAGAAGAATTAGGACAAGAAGTAGAAGAAGAAGGAGAAGAAGAAGAACATGATGATGAAAAAGAAGGAAAAGTAGAAGGAGAACATGAAGAAGAAGAAGATGGAGAAGAAGTGGAAGGAGATGAAGAAGAAGAAGGAAAAGAAGGAGAAGAAGGAGTAGAAGAAGAAGAACAAGGAGTAGAAGATGTAGGAGAAAAAGAAGGAGAGGAAAAAGATGATGAAGACAAAGAAAAAGAAGATGAAGAAGAAGAAGAAGAAGAAGAAGAAGAAGAACGAGAAGTTGAAGAAGAAGAAGATGAAGAAGAAAAAGGAGAAGAAGAATAAGAAGAAAAAAATGAAGAAGAAGAAGAAAAAGACGAAGAAGTGGACGAAGAGAAAGAAGAAGAAGAAGAAGACAAAGAAGAAGAGGAAGAAGAAGAAGAAGAAGAAGAAGAAGAAGAAGAAAGAAGAAGGAGAAGGACAAGGAGAAGAAGAAGAAGAAGGAGAAGGGGAAGAAGAAGAAGAAGAAGTTGAATAAGAAGAAGAAGAAGAAGAAGGAGAAGAAGAAGGAGAAGAAGAAGAAGAAGAAGAAGAAGAAGAAGGAGAAGAAGAAGAAGAAGAAGAAGAAAAGTGAGAAGGATATGGAGAAAGAGATGGAGAAGTAGAAGAAGATGAAGAAGAAGAAGAAGAAGAAGAAGAAATAGAAGAAGATGAAGAAGAAATAGAAGAAGAAGATGATCAGATAGAAGAGTTAGAAGAAGGAGAGTAAGAATAAGAAGAACAAGAAGTAGAGGAAGAAGATGAAAATGAAGGAGAAGAAGAAGAAGAAGATGAAGTAGAAGAAGTAGAAGAAAAAGAAGAAGAGATAGAATAAGACGAAGAAGAAGAAGAAGTAGTAATAGAAGAAGAAGAAGTAGTAATAAAAGAAGAAGAAGAAGAAGAAGAAGGAGGAGAAGAAGAAGAAGAGGAAGAAGATAAGGAGGAAGAAGAAGAAGAAGAAAAGTAAGAAGAAGAACAAGAAGATGAAGAAGACGAAGAAAAAGAAGAAGAAGGAGGAGGAGGATGTGGAGAAGAAGAAGAAGAACTAGAAGGAGGAAAAGAAGAAGAGGAAGACAAAGAAGAAGAAGGAAAAGAAGAAGAAGAAGAAGAAGAAGTAGAAGAGGAAGAAGAAGTAGAAGAGGAAGAAGAAGAAGAGGAAAGAATTAGAAGCAGAAGAAGTAGACATAGAAAGAGAAGAAGAAGGAGAAGGAGAAGAAGAAGAAGAAGAAGAAGAAGAAGTAGAAGAAGTAGAAGAAAAAAAAGAAGAAGAAGGAGAAGAAGAAGAAGAAGAAGACAAAGAAGAAAAAAAAAGTTAAAGAAGAAGAAGAAGAAAGAGAAGGGGGCTAGAAGATGGAGAAGGAGAAGATGAAGAAGAAGAAGAAGAAGAGCAAGAAGAACAAGAAGAAGAAAACCAAGAAGAAGAAGAATATGAAGAAGAAGAAGAGGAAGAAAAAGTAGTGAAGAAGAAGAAGAAGAAGAAGAACAAAAAGTAAAAGAAGAAGAAGATGTAGAAGATGATGACGAAGAAGAAGAGGAAGAAGAAGAAGAAGAAGATGTAGAAGAAGAAGAAGATGATGAAAAAGAAGAAGAAGAAGAAGTACAAGAAGAAGAAGGAGAAGAAGGAGAGGAAGAAGGAGAAGAAGAGGAAGAAGGAGGAGAAGAAGAAGATGAAGACGAAGAAGAAGAAGACGACGAAAAAGAAGAAGTAGAAGACGAAGAAGAAGAAGAAGAAGCAAAAGAAGGAGAAGACAAAGAAAAAATGACGAAGCAGATGAAGAAGAAGAAGAAGAAGAAGGACAAGAAGTGGAAGAAGAAGAAGAAGAAGAAGATGATGATGAGGAAAAAGAAGAAGAAAAAGAAGAAAAGAACATGAAGAAGAAGAAGAAGATGGAGAAGAAGAAGGAGGAGAAAAAGGAGAAACAAAAGAAGGAGAAGAAGAAAAAGAAGAAGAAGAAGAATAAGGAGTAGAAGAAGCAGAAAAAGATGGAGGAGGAGGAGGAGGAGAAGAAAAAGAAGAAGAAGAAGAGGAAAAAGATGATGAAGATGAAGAAAAAGAAGATGAAGACAATGAAGAAGTAAAAGAAGAACAAGATGTAAAAGACAATGAAGAAGAAGAAGAAAAAGAAGAAGAAGATGAAAAAAAAAGACAAAAAAGTGGAAGAAGAGAAGGAAGAAGAAG
>JAIUJO010000484.1:257500-265000 GCA_023846275.1 Vanilla planifolia | reverse complement strand
AAGAAGAAAAAGATGTAACAGTAGTAGTTGTAGAAGTAGAAGAAGAAGAAGAAGAAGAAAAAGAAGAAAAAGAAGAAGAAGAAGGAAAAGAAGGTGAAGAAGGAGAAGAAGGAGAAGAAGAGAAGGAGATCAAGAAGAAGAAGAAGAAGATATAGATGATGATGATTATGATGACGATGATTAAGAAGTAGAAGTCTAAGAAGAAGAAGAAGAAGAAGAAGAAGAAGAAGAAGGAGAAGAAGATTGAGAAGAGGTAGAAGAAAATGAAGAAGAAGAAGAAGAAGAAGAAGAAAAAGAAGAAGAAAGAGATGATGAACAAGAAGAAGAAGAAGATGAAGAAAACGTAGAAGAACTAGAGGAAGAAAAAGAAGAAGAAAAGGAAGAAGAAGAAGAAGAGAAAGAAGAAGAAGAAGAAGAAGAAGAAGAAGAAGAAGCTGGAGAGGAAGACAAAAAGATAGAAGATAAAGTAAAGAAACTGGAAGGCAAAAAAGGGGAAGACGTAAAAGAAGAAGAAGAAGAAGAAGAAGAAGAAGAAAAAGATGAAAAAGAAGAAGAACAAGAAGACGAAGAAGATGAAGAAGAAGAAGAAGAAAATGAAGAAGAAGAATTAGCTGACGAACAGAAAGAAAAAAGAGAAGAAGAAGAAGAAGAAGGGAAAGAATATAAAGAAGAAGAAGAAGAAGAAGAAGAAGAAGACAAAGTAATAGAAGAAGAAGAAAGAGATAAAGAAGTAAACAAAGAAGAAGATGAAGAAAAAGAAGAAAAGAAGATGAAGAATAAGAAGAAGGATAACAAGAAGAAGAAGAAGAAGAAGACAAAGCGGAAAAGAACAAGAATAACAAAAGAAAGAAGAAGAAGAAGAAGAAGAATATGGATGATGATGATGATGACTTTGAGGAAGAAGAAGAAGAAGAAGAAGATGAAGATGATGATGAAGAAGAAGAAGAAGGAGAAGAAGAAGGATAAGAAGAAGAAGAAGAAGAAGAAGAAGAAGAAGAAGACAAAGAGGAAAAGAAGAATAACAAAAGAAAGAAGAAGAAGAAGAAGAAGAAGAATATGGATGATGATGATGATGACTTTGAGGAAGAAGAAGAAGAAGAAGATGAAGAAGATGAAGAAGAAGAAGAAGAAGGGGAACAAGAATAAGAAGAAGAAGAAGAAGAAGAAGATCACTATGAAGAAGAAGGCAAAGAAGAAGAAGAAGATGATTGAAGAAGAAGAAGAAGATGAAGAAGTAGAAGAAAAATAAGAAGAAGAATAAGAAGAAGAATAAGAAGACAAAGAAGAAGAAGAAGAAGAAGAAGAAGAAGTTGAAGAAGAAGAAGATGAAGAAGAATAAGAAGTAGAAGTAGTAGGTGGAGAAGACAAAGAAGGAGAAGAAGAAGGATAAGAAGAAGAAGAAGAAGAAGAAGAACAAGAAGAACAAGAAGAAGACAGAGGAAAAGAGGAATAACAAAAGAAAGAAGTAGATGAAGAAGAAGAAGAAGAAGAAGATAAAGAAGAGAAAGAAGAAGAAGAGGAAGAAGAAGGACAAAAAAGATGGAGAACTAGAAATATATGGAGAAGAAGAAGAAGAAGTAGAAGAAGAAGAAGAAAAATAAGAAGAAGAAGTTGAAGGCAAAGATGATGAAGAAGAAGAAGTAGAAGAAGAAGGCAAAGAAGAAGTAGAAGAAAAAGAAGAAGAAGAAGAAGACGAAAAGAAGAAGAAGATGGCAAAAGAAAAGAAGAAGAAGAAGAAAAGGAAGAAGAAGAAGAAGTAGAAGAAGAAAACGAAGAAGAAGAAGAAGAAGAGATGAAGAATGAGAAGGAGAAAAATAAGGAGAGGAAGAAGAAGGAGAAAAAAGATGGAGAACAAGAAGTAGGAGAAGAAGAATAAGAAGAAAAACAAGAAGAAGAAAATAAAGGAGAAAATGAAGTTGAAAAAGAAGAAGAAGAAGAAGAAGGTGAAGAAGAAGAAGAAGAAGACGAAGGCAAAGAAGAAGAAGAAAAAAAAAATAAATCAAGGAAGAAAAAGAAGAAATGGAAGAAGAAGTAGAGAAAGAAGAAGAAGAAGAGGAATAAGAAGACGAAGAAGATGAAGAAGATGATGATGATGAAGGAGAAAATGAAGATTAAGACAAAGAAGAAGAAGAAGAAGAAGGAGAAGGTGAAGAAGAAGAAGAAGTTGAAGAAGAAGAAGAAGAGGAAGATCAAGAGGAAAAGAAAGAAGAAGAAGTTGATGAAGAAGAAGAAGAAGAAGAGGAAGATCAAGAAGAAAAGAAAGAAGAAGAAGTTGATGAAGAAGAAGAAGAAGAAGAGGAAGAAGAACAGAAGCAGACCAAGAATGAGAATGAAAAGAAGAAGAAGAAGAAGTAAAAGAAGAAGATGTTGTACTAGTAGTAGAAGTAGAAGTAGGGGAAGAGAAAGAATAAGTATAAGAAGAACAAGAAGAAGAAAAAGAATAAGAATAAGAAGAAGAAGAAGAAGAAAAAGATGAAGAAGAAGAATATAAAAAGAAGAAGAAGAAGACAAAGAAGACGAAGAAGAAGATGGAGAAGAAGAAGAAGAAGAAGAAGAAGAAGAAGAAGAACAAGAAGTAGAAGAAAAAGTAGATGAAGAAGATGAAGAAGATGAACAAGATGAAAAGAAGAAGAAGAAGAAGAAGAAGAAGAAGAAGGCAAAGAAGAAGAAGAAGAAGAAGTAGAGGAGGAGGAAGAAGAAGAATTAGTAGAAAAAAGTGAAGGCAAAGAAAAAGGAGAAGAAGATCGAGAAGAAGAAGATGAAGAAGAAGAAGAGATGAAGAAGAGAAAGTTGACGAAGAGGTGGAAGAAGAAGAGGAAGAAGAAGAAGCAGATGAAGAAGAAGAAAAAGAAGATGATGAAGAAGAAGAAGAAGAGGAAAAAGAAGGAGATGAAGAAGATGAAGAAGAAGAAGAAGGTAAAGATGGAGAAGAACAAGAAGAATATGAAGAAGAAGAAGAAGAGGAAGACAAAAGAATAAGGAAAAGAAGAAGAAAAATGAAGATAAAGTAGAAGTTGAAGAGAAAGATAGAGAAGAAGTAGGAGAAGGAGTAGAAGAAGAAGAAGAAGAAGAAGAAGACGAAGAAGACGAAGAAGAAGAAGAAGAGCAAGATGAAGAAAGAGAAAAAGAGGACAAAGAAAGAGAAGATGAAATAGAAGTAGAAGAAAAAGGAAAAGAAGAAGAGGACGAATAAGAAGAAGAAGAAGAGGAAGAAGAAGGAGAAGAGGTGTAAGAAGAAGAAGAAGACAATAAAGAAGAAGAGGAGGAAGAAGAAGAAGAAGAAGAAGAAGAAGAAGAGGAAGAAGAAGAAGAAGAAGAAGATGACGATGAAGAAGAAGAAGAAGAAGAAGAATAACAACAACAATAAGAAGAAAATGTACAAAAGGAAGAACAACATGAAAAAATAGAAGAAGAAGAAGAAGAAGAAGAAGAAGAAGAAGGAGAAGAAGAAGAAATAAAAGAAGACGATGAAGAAGAAGACGATAAAGAAGAACAAGAAGAAGGAGAAGAAGAATGAGAAGAACATGATGAAAGAAAAGAAGCAGGAGAAGAAGAAGGAGGACAAGAAGAAAAAGAAGAAGATGAAGAAGAAGAAGAAGTCGGAGAAGAAGAAGAAGATGAAGGCGAAGAAAAGGAAGATGATGATGATGAAGAAGAAGAGGAGAAAGAAGTCGTAGCAGAAGCAGAAGAAAGAGAAGATGATGGAGAAGAAGAAAAAGAAAAAGTTGACGAAGAAGAAGAAGAAGAAGAAGATGAGGAACATGAAGAAGATGAAGAAGAAGAAGAAGAAGAGGAAGGAGAAGAAGAAGAAGAAGCACAAGAAGGAGAAGAAAAGAAGAAGAAGAAGAAGAAGAAGAAGAAGGATAAGGATAAGAAGAAGAAGAAGAAGAAGAAGAAGAAGAAGAAGAAAAAGAATAAAAAGACGAAGAAGAAGAAGAAGAAGAAGAAGATGAAGAAGATGATGATAAAGAAGAAGTAAAACAGATGAAGAATATGGAGAAGAAGATTAAGTTGCATAAGAAGAAGATGGAGAAGAAGAAGAAGACGATGAAGAAGTGAAAGAAGGAGGACGAGAGAAGAAGAAGAAGAAGAAGAAGAAGGAGAAGGAGAAAGAGGAAGAGGAGGAAGAGAAGAAGAAGAAGAAGAAGAGGAGGGAGATGAAGAAGAAAAAGAAGATGAAGAAGAAGAAGAAGAAGAAGAAGAATAAGTCAAAGAGGAGGAAGAAGATGAAGAAGAAGAAGACAAAGAAGAAGAAGAAGAAGAACAAGAAGTAGTAGAAGAAGAAGAAGTAGAAGAAGAAGAAGTAGACAAAGAAGAAGAACAAGTGAAGGAAGAAGAAGAAGAAGAAGACGAAGAAGTAAAAGAAGGAGTGGAAGAAGAACAAGAAGAAGTAGAAGAAAAAGAAGAAGGCAAAGAAGAAGGAGGAGAAGGACAAGCAGAAGGAGGAGGAGTAGAAGAAGAAGAAGTAGAAGAAGAAGAAGAGGAAGAAGAAGGAGAAGAAGAAGGAGTAGAAAAAGAAGAAGAAGAAGAAGTAGGAGGAGGAGGAGGAGGAGGAGGAGAGGAGGAGAAGAAGAAGAAAAAGAAGGAGAAGGAGAAAAAGAAGAAAAAGAAGAATAAGAAGAGGAAGAAGAAGAACAAGAAGAAGAACAAGACAAAGAAGAAGACAAAGGTGAAGAAGAAGAGAAAAAAGAATAAGAAGAGGAAGAAGAAGAAGATGCAAAAGAAGAAGAAAACAAAGAAGAAGAAGAAGAAGAAGAAGAAAAAGAAGTAGAAGAAGTAGAAGTAGAAGAAGAAGAAGAAGAAGAATAAGACAAAGAGAAAAAAGAAGTTGAAGAAGAAGAAGAAAAAGATGAAGGAGAAGAAGGGTAAGAAGGAGTAGGAGTAGAACAAGAAGAAGAAGTAGAAGAATAACATGAAGAATAAAGCAAAGAAGAAGAAGAAGATGATAATGATAAAGAAGAAGAAAAAGCAAAAGAAGAAAAAGAAGAAGGAGAAGAAGAAGCAGAATAACAAGGAGGAAAAGAAGAAGGAGAAGAAGATGTCAAAGAAGATGAAGAAGTTGAAGAAGGAGAAGAAGAATAAGAAGAAGATGAAGAAGGCCAAGAAAAAGAACAAGAACAAAAAGAAAGTAATAGAAGAAGAGGAAGAGAAAGAAGAAGAAGAAGAAAAAGAAGAAAAAGAAGTAAAAGAAGTAGCAGAAAAAGGAGAAGAAGGAGAAGAAGAAGGAGGAGAAGAAGAAGAAGAAGAAGAAGAAGAATAAGGCGAGGACGATGAAATGAAGACGAAGAAGAAGAAGAAGAAGAAGAAGAAGACAAAGAAGCAAAAGAAGGAGAAGGAAAAGAACAAGCTGAAGAAGAAGAAGAAAAAGGCAAAGAAGAAAAGGCGAAGAAGAAGAAGAAGAAGACGAAGTAGAAGAAGATGAAGATGAGAAAGAAGAAGAAGAATAATTATAAAAAGAGAAAAAAGAAGAAGAAGAAGAAGAAGAAGAAGGTGATGATGATGAAAAAGAAGAAGGAAAAAAGAAGAAGAAGATGAAGAAGAAGAAGAAGATGGAGAAGAAGAGGAAGAGGAAGCAAAAAAAGAAGAATTAGAGGTTGAAGAAGATGAAGGAGAAGAAGAAGGAGGAGGAGGTGGTAGAGAAGAATAAGAAGAGGAATAAGTTGAAAAGAAGATGAAGACGAAGAAGAAGAAGAAGAACAACGACAACAAGAAGAAGAAAGAAGAAGAAGAAGAAGAAGATGTAAAAGAAAAAGAAGAAAAAGAAGAAGAAGAAGACAAGGAAGCAGTAAAAGAAGAAGAAGAAGAAGAAGAAGAAGACAATCAAGAAGTAGAATAAGATGCAAAAAATGAAGAAGAAAAAAATGAAGTAGAAGAAGTCGAAGAAGGAGAATAAGATTAAGAAGAAGAAAAGGATGAAGAAGAAGAAGAAGAGAAGAAGAACGAGAAGGAGAATGAGAAGAAGAAGAAGAAGAAGAAGAAAAGCATCAGATGTAGTAGTAGTAGTAGTAGAAGAAGAAGAAGATGATGATGATGATGAAAAAGGAGAGGAAGAAAAAGGAGAAAAAAGATGGAGAACAAGAATTTGGAGGAGGAGAAGAAGAAAAAGAAGAGTAAGAAGAAGAAGAAGAAAATGAAGATGAAGACAAAGAAGAAGAAGAAGAAGAAGGCAAAGAAGAAGAAGAAGAAGATGAAGAAAAAGAAGAAGAAGAAGAAGGAGAAGACAAAGAAGAAGAAGTAGAAGAAGACAAAAACAAAGAAGAAGAAGAAGAAGAAAAGGAAGAAGAAGAAGAAGACAATGAAGAAGAAAAAGAAGAAGAAGAAAAGAAGAATGAGAAGGAGAATGAGAAGAAGAAGATGTAGCGGTAGTAGAGGAAGAAGAAGAATAAGAAGAAGAAGAAGAAGAATACGAAGGAGAAGGGGAAGAGGAAGGAGGAAAATAAGATGAATGAGAATATGGGGAAGAAGAAGAAGGAGAAGAAAAGAAGAAGAAGAAGGTGAAGAAGGAGAAAAAAGAGGAGGAGAAGAAGAGGAAGAAGACAAAGAAGAAGAACAAGAAGAAGAAAACGTTTAAGAAGAAGAATAAGAAAGAGAAGAAAACGAAGACAAAGAAGAAGAAGGAGAAGGTGGAGAAGAAGAAGAAGAAGAAGAAGACGACAAACATTGAGAAGAAGAAGAAGAAGAAGAAGAAAAGATGAAGAAGAAAAAGAAGTAGAAGAAGAAGACGAAGTAGAAGAAGATGAAGAAGAAAAAGTAAAAGAAGAAAAAGAAGGAGATCAAAAAGAAGTAGAAGAAGAAGAAGACAAAGAAGATGAAGAAGAACATGAAGAAGAAGAAGAAGAATGCTTGAGGAAGAGGAAGAAGAAGAAAGAGAAGAAGAAGAAGAAGAAGAAGAAGACGAAGTAGAAGAAGAAAAAGAAAGAGTAGAAGAAGAAGAAGAAGAAGAAGAAGAAAAAGTATGTGGAGGAGAAGATGAAGAAGAAAAAGAAGGAGAAGGAGAAAGAGAACGAGAAGTAGAAGAAGAAGAAGAAGAAGAAGATGAATAAGAAGAAGAAGAAGAAGAAGAAGAAGTTGTAGAAAAAAAAACGAAGAAGAAGAAGAAGAAGTATAAGATGAAAAAGACGAAGAAGAAGAACATGCAAAGGAAGAACAAGAAGAAGACGAAGAAGAAGAAGAAGAAGCAGAAGAACAGGAAGAAGAAGAAGAAGAAGAAGAAGAAGAAGAAGGAGAAAAAGAAGAAGATGAAGAAAAAGAAGGCGAAGGATAAGGAGAAGAAGAAGAAGGAGAAGGAGTAGTAGTAGAAGAAGAAGAAGAAGAAAAAAGAGGGGGAGGAGGTGGAGGGGGAGGAGGAGGAGAAGAAGAAAGAGAAGGAGAAGAATAAAAAGAAGATGAAGAAGAGGAAGAAGAAGAAGAAGAAGTAGAACAAGAAGAAAAACAAGACAAAGTGGAAGACAAAGGTGAAGAAGAAGCAAAAGAAGAAGAAGAAGAAGAAGAAGAAGAAGA
>JAIUJO010000484.1:237500-240000 GCA_023846275.1 Vanilla planifolia | reverse complement strand
GAAGAAGATGAAGAAGAAGAAGAACAAGAGGAGGAAAAAGAAGAAGAAGAACACCATGAAGTAATAGAAGAAGAAGATTAAGAAGAAGAAGTAGAAGAAGAAAAAGAAGTAGAAGAAGAAGAAGGAGAAGAAGGAGAAGAAGGAGAAGAAGAAGAAGAGGTAGTACAAGAAGAAGAAGAACAACAAGAACGAGAAGTAGAAGAAAAAGAAGAAGATGACTAAGAGGTAGAAGAAGAAGAAGAAGAAGAAGAAGAAGATGAAGAAGAAGAAGAAGAATAAGAAGAAGAAGAAGAGGAACACAAAGAAGAAGTAAAGGAGAAGGAAGAACAAGAAGAAAGAGAAGAAAAAGTCAAGGAAGAAGAAGAAGAAAAAGAAGAAGAAGATGAGGGAGAATAATAATAATAATAATAATAATAATAAGAAGACGAGGAAAAAGAAAAAGTAGAAGAAGAAGATGAAGAAGAGGAAGAAGAAGAACAAGAAGGATTTGGAGAAGAAGAAGAAGATGATGAAGAAGAAGTAGAAGAAGGAGAAGAAGAAGAAGAAGAAGAAGAAGAAAAGAAGAAAAAGATAAAGAGGAAGAGGTAAAAGAGGAAGAAGCAGGAGAAGAACATGAAGAAGAAGGAGAAGAAGTCAAGGAAGAAGAAGAAGAAGACGAAGATGAAGAGGGGGAAGAATAAGAAGAACAAGAAGAAGAAGAAGAAGACGAGGAAGAAGAAAAAGTAGAAGAAGAAAATGAAGAAGAGGAAGAAGAAGAACAAGAAGGATTTGGAGAAGAAGAAGAAGAAGAAGAAGAAGAAGAAGGAGAAGAAGAAGAAAAAGAAGAAGAAAAAGAAGAAGAAAAAGAAGAAAAAGATGAAGAGGAAGAGGCAGAAGAGGAAGAAGAAGAAGAAGAAGTGTAAGTAGGGGTAGAAGAAAAACAAGAAGAAGAAGAAGAAGGAGAAGAAGGGGAGAAGAAGAAGAAGGAGAATTAGAGGAAGAAGTAGATGAAGAAGAAGAAGAAGAAGACTGTGAAGAAGAAGCAGAGGAAACAGAAGAAGAAGAGAAAGAGGAAGAAGATCATGAAGAAGAAGGCAAAGAAGGCGAAGAAAAATAAGAAGAAGAAGAAGAAGAGAAACTAGAAGAAGAAGAAGAAGAAGAAGATGAGGAGGAAGAAGAAGAAGTAAAAGAAGGAGAAGAAGAAGAAGAAAAAGAAGAGAAAGAAGTTGAAGAAGAAGAAGAAAATGATGAAGACGAAGAAGAAAAAGAAGAAGATGAAGTAGAAGACGAAGAAGATGAAGAATAAGATGATGAAGAAGAAGAAGTAGAATATTATGAAGAAGAAGAAGAAGAAGAAGAAGACGAAGAAGTAGTAGAGGAAGAAGAAGAAGAAGAAGAAGAGGAAGAAGTAGAAAACAATAAAAAAAAGAAGAAGAAGAGGAAGAAGAACATGAAGAAGAAGGCATGGAGAAGGAGGAGGAAGAAGAAGGAGAAGAAGGAGATGTAGAAGGAGAAGACGAACAAGAAAAAGACGAAGAAGAAGGAGAAGAAGGAGAAGAAGAAAAAGTGGAAGAAGAAGATGATTAAGAAGAAGAAGAACAAGAACAAAAGCAAGAAGAAGAAGATGAAGAAGAAGAAGAAGTAATAGAACAGAGAGAAGAAGAACAAGTGGAAGATGGCAAAGAAGTTAAGGAAGAAGAAGAAGAAGATGAAGAGGGAGAAGAATAAGAAGAAGTAGAAGAAGAAGACAAGGAAGAAGAAGAGGTAGAAAAAGAAGATGAAGAAGAGAAAGAAGAAGAAGAAGGATTTGGAGAAGAAGAAGAAGAAGAACAAGAAGAAGAAGTAGGAGAAGAAGAAGAAGAAGAAGAAAAAGAAGAAAAAGTTTATGAGGAAGAGGTAGAAGAGGAAGAAGAAGAAGAAGAAGAAAAAGAAGGGGTAGAACTAGGGGTAGAAGAAGAATAAGAAGAAGAGGACAGAGGAGAAGGCGAAGAAGAAGAAGAAGAAGGAGATTTAGAAGAAGGAGATTTAGAAGAAGAAGAAGAAGAAGAAGAAGAAGAAGAAGGAGAAGAAGATGATGAAGAAGAAGATAGAGATGAAGATGTAGAGGAAGCTGAAGAAGAAAAAGATGAAGAAGAAGGAAAAGAATAAAATTAAGAAGAAGAAGAAGAAGAAGAAGAAGAAAAAGAAGAAGAAGGAGAAGAAGTAGATTAAACAGAAGAAGAACAACAATAAGAAGAAGAGAAAGCAGAAGGAAGAGAAGTCGAAGGAGAAGAAGAAAAAGAAGAAGAAGAAGAAAAAGAAAAAGAGGAAGATCAAGAAGTAGAAGATGAAGAAGAAGAGGAAAAAAGAAAGAAGTAGAAGAAGAAGATGAGGAAGAAGAAGAAGACGAAGAAGAAGGAGAAGAGGAGAAAGAAGTAGAAGAAGAAGAAAATGATGCTGATGATGATAAAGAAGGAGAAGAAGAAGAAGAAGAAGAAGATGTAGAAGTAAAGGAAAAAGAAGAAGAAGAAGAAGAAGAATA
>JAIUJO010000484.1:200000-205000 GCA_023846275.1 Vanilla planifolia | reverse complement strand
AGTAAAAGAAGAAGAAGAAGATGACGAAGAAGAAGATGAAGAAGGAGGTGAAGAGGATGAAGAAGAAGAAGAAGAAGAAGACGAAGAAGAACGAGAAGGAGAAGAAGTAGAAGAGTTAGTAGAAGAAGGAGAAGAATAAGAAGAAGAAGAAGAAGTAGTAGTAGAAGAAGTAGTAGAAGAGAAAGAAGTAGAAGAGGAAGAATAAGAAGAAGAAGAAGAAGAAGAAGAAGGAGAAGAAGAAAAAGAAGAAGAAGAAAAAGAAGATGAAGATGAAGAAGAAGTAGAAGTAAAAGAAGAAGAAGAAGAGGAAGAAGAAGAAGAAGAAGAAGAAGAAGTACAAGAAGGATTAGAAAAATAAGAATAAGGGGAGGAGGAGGGAGATGAATAGAAGAAGAAAAAAAACAGGAAGACAAAGATGTAGATGCAGGGGGAGAAGAAGAAGAAGTAGAAGATTAAGAAGAAGTAATAGTAAAAGAAGAAGAAGACGAAGATGAAGAAGACAATGAAGAAGAAGAAGAGGATGATCAAGAAGTAGAATAAGAAGAAGAAGAGGAAGAACAAGAAGAAGAAGAAGATGAAGCAGAAGAAGAAGAAGAAGAAGAAGAAGAAGAAGAAGAAGAAGAAAAAGAAGATGAAGAAGAAGAAGAAGAAGAAGAAAAAGAGGATGAAGTAGATGAAGAAGAAGACAAAGAAGAACAAGAGAATGAAAAAGAAGAAGAAGAGGAAGCAGAAGACTAAGAAGAAGAAGAAGAAGAAGAGAAGAATAATAAGAAAAAGAAGAAGAGGAAGAAGAAGACAAAGAAGAAGAAGAGGATGATGAAGAAGAAGAAGAAGAGAAGAAGAAGAATAAGAAGATGATGATGATGAAGACTAAGAAGTAGAAGAAGAAGAAGAAGAAGAAGAAGAAGACGATGATGAGGAAGAAGAAGAAGATGATGAAGACTAAGAAGCAGAAGAATAAGATGAAGAAGATGATGATGAAGAGGAAGAAGGAGAAGAAGAAGAAGAACCAGAAGAAGAATTAGTAGAAGAGGGTGAAGAAGAAGAAGAAGAAGAAGAAGAAGTAGAAGAAGAAAAGAAGATGAAGAAGAAGAAGAAAAAGAAGAAGAACAAGAAGAAGGAAGAAGAAGAAGAAGGAAGAAGAAGAAGAAGAAAAGTGAAGTCGAAGAAGAATAAGAAGAAGAAGAAAAAGATGGAGAAGAAGAAGAACAACAGCAACAAAACGAAGAAGGAGAGGTGGAAGGATGAATTAAAACAAGAAGGAGAAGAAGAAGTAGACGAAAAATAATAAGAAGAAGAAGAAGGACAAGAAGAACAAAAAGAAAAAGAAGAAAAACAAGAAGAAGAAGAACTAAAGAAGAAGAAAAAGAAGCAAAACAAGATAAAGATGAATAAAAAGAAGAAGAAGATGAAGAAGAACAAAAGGAAGAGGAAGAAGAAGAAGATGAAGAAGAAGAAAAAGAAGAAGAAGATGATGATGATGAAGAAGAAGAAGGAGAAGAAGGAGAAGAAGGAGAAGAAGAAGAAGAAGAAGAAGGAGAAGAAGAAGAAGAAGAAGAAGAAGAAGAAGAAGAAAAAGAAGAAGAAGAAGACGAAGAAGAAGAAGAAGTAGAAGAGGTAGAAGAAGAAGAAGAAGAAGAGGATGAACAAGAAGAAGAAGGTGACGAAATAGAAGAACGGGAAGAAGAAGAAAAAGAAGAAGAAGAAGAAGTAGAAGAAGGAGAAGAAGAAGAAGAAGAAGAGGAAGGGGAATAAAAATAATAAGAAGAAGAAGAAAAAGAACAAGAAGAACACAAAGAAGTAGGAGAGGAGGAGGAGGAGGAAGAAGAAGAAGAGGAGGATGAAGAAGAAGAAGATGAAAAGAAGAAGAAGAAGAGGGAGAAGAAGAACGAGAACAAGGATAAGAAGAAGAGAAGGAAGAAGACGAAGAAGTAGTAGAAGAAGAAGAAGGGGGAGAAGAATAAGAAGAAGAAGAAGAAGAAGAAGAAGACAAGGAAGAAGAAGAATAAGAAGAAGAATTTTAAGAAGAAGAGGAAGAAGAAGAAGGAGAAGAAAGAGAAGAAGAAGAAGAAGAAGAAGAAGAAGGGGAAGAGAAAGAAGTATAAGGTGAAGAGGAAGAGGAAGAAGAGGAAGAAGAAGAAGAAGAAGAAGGATTAGAAGAAAAAGAAGTAGTGGTAATAGAATTAGAAGAAAGAGAAGTAGAAGAAGAAGAAGAAGAAAAAGAAGAACAAGAAGAAGATGATGATGAAAAGGAAGAGGAAGAAGAAGAAGAAGAAGAAGGAGAAGAAGAGTTAGAAGAGAAGAAAAAAAGGAGAAGAAGAGGAAGAAGAAATAAAAGAAGAAGAAGTAGTAGTTGTAGTAGAAGAAGAAGAAGAAGAAGAAGAAGAAGAAGAGGAAGATGAAGAGGAGGAAGAAGAAGAAGTAAAAGGAGAAGAAGAAGAAGAAGAAGAAGATGAAGAAGGAGAAAAAGAAGAAGAGAAAGATTAAGAAGAAGAAGAAGAAGAGGAAGAGGAAGAAAAAGAAGAAGAAGAGTAAGAAGTAGAAAAAGAGGAAGAAAAAGAGGAAGAAGAAGAAGAAGAAGAAGAAGAAGAAGAAGAAGAAGAAGAAGAAGAAGAAGAAGAACTAGAAGAAGAAGAACAACAAGGAGAAGAAGAAGAAGAAAAAGAAGAAGAAGAAGAAGAAGAAGATGAAGAGGAAGAAGAAGACATTGAAGAAGTTGAAGAAGAAGTGGAAGCAGAGGAAGAGGAAGTAGAAAAATAAAAAGGATTGGAAGAAGAAGAACAAGAAGAAGGAGAAGGAGAAGGAGAAGGAGAAGAAGAAGAAGAAGAAGTAAAACGAGAAACAGAAGAAGGTGAACTTCAAGAAGAAGCACAAGAAGAAGAAGAAGAAGAAGAACATCGAGAGGTAGAAGAAGAAGAAGAAGAAGAAGAAGAAGAAAAAGAAAAGGTAGTGGAAGAAGAAGATGATGATGTTGATGTTGAAGAACAAGAAGAAGTAGTAGAAGAAGCAAAAGAAGTAGAAGATGAAGAAGAAGAGGAGAATGTAATAGAAGAAGAAGAAGAAGAAGAAGAAGGTAAGGTGGAGGAGGAGGAAGAAGAAGTAGAAGAAAAAGAAGATGAAAAAGAAAAGGAGGAGAAAGGAGAAGAAGAACAAGAAGTAGAAGAATAAGAATAAGAAGAAGAAGAAGAAGAAAATAGAAAGAAGAATAATAATAAGAAGAAGATGGTTATGGTGAAGAAGAAGAAGAAGAGTAAGAGGAAGAAGGAGAATAGAAAGACCAAAAAGAAGAGGAAGAAGAAGAAGAAGAGTAGAAAGAAGAAGAAGAGGAAGAAGAAAACGAAGAAGAAGAGATAGAAGAAGAAGAAAAATAAGATGAAGAAGTGGAAGAAGATGATGAAGAAAAAGAAGAGGAAGAAGAAGTACAAGTAGAAGAAGAAGAAGAGGAAGAAGAAGGAGAAGAAGAAGAAGACGAAGAAAAAGAAGAGTAGGAGGTAGAAGAAGAGGAGGAGGTTGAGGAAGAAGAAGAAGAAGAAGAAGACTAAGGGGAAGAAGAAGAAGAAGAAGAAGATGAAGAAAAAGATGGAGATGAAGAAATGGTGAAGAAGAAGGTGAAGAAGACGAAGAAGAAGTAGCAGAAGAAGAAGATGAAGAAGAAGAAGAAGAAGAAGAAGGAAAGAAGATGAAGAATAAGAAAAAGAACAAGAAGAAGAAGAAGAAGGAAAAGAAGTAGAAGAAATAGAAGAAGAAGAAGAAGAAGTAAAAGAAGAAGAAGAAGAAGATGAAGAGCTAGAAGTAGAGGAAGATAAAGAAAAAGAACAAAGGGATGAAGAAGAACAACAAGAAGAGGAAGGGAAGAGCAAGTACAAGAGGAAGACTTAGACGAAGAGGAGGAAGAAGAAGAAGAAGAAAAAGAAGAAGTAGTAGAAGAAGAAAATGAAGAACAAGAAGATGAAGAAGATAAAGAAGAAGAAGAAGAAGCAGATGAAGAAGAAGAAGAAGAAGGAGAAGAAGAAGGAGGAAAAGAAAAAGAAGAAGAAGGGGAAGAAGGAGAAGAAGAAGTGGAAGAAGAAGAAGAAGAAGAAAAAAGGAAGAACAAGAAGAAGAAGTTGAAGAAGAAGAAGAAGATGGAGAAGAAGAAGATGAAGAAGAAGAAGAAGAAGAAGAAAATAACAAAGAAGAAGAAAAGATGATGAAGAACAAGAAGTAGAAGACTAAGAAGAAGAAGAAGAAGAAAAAGAAGAAGAAGAAGAAGAAGACAAAGAAGAAGAAAAAGAAGACAAAGACAAAGTAGAAGAAGAAGAAGGTGAAGAAGAAGATGAAGTAGAAGAATAAGAAGTAGAAGAAGAAGAGGAAGAAGAAGAAGAACAAGAGGAAGAAGGACAGGAAGAAGGAGAGCAAGAAGAACAGGAAGAAGAAGAAGAAGAAGAAGAAGAAGAAGAAGAAGATGAAGAAGTAGAAGAGTGAAGACGAAGAAGAAGAAGAAGAAGAATATGAAGAAAAGGGAGAAGAAGAAGAAGCAAAAGAAGAAGAATAAGAACAAGAAGAAGGAGAAGAAGAGGAAGATGAAGATGTAGAAAACAAGGAAGACGAAGAAGAAATTTAAGAAGACGAAGAAGGAGGAGAGAAGAAAAAGGAAAACAAGAAGAACAATCAGAAGAAGGTGAAAAAGAAGAAGAAGAAGAAGAAGAACAATATGAAGAAGAAGGAGAGAAGGAGGAAGAGGAAGAAGAAGTAGAAGGAGATGTAGAAGGAGAAGAAGAAGGAGAAGAAGAAGAAGAAGAAGAAGAAGATGAGGAAGAAGAAGAAGAAGAAGAAGATGATGATGATGAAGAAGGAAAAGTCGAAGAAGAAATAGAGAAAAATGAAGAACAAGAGGTAGAAGAAGTAGAAGAAGAAGAGGAAGAAGAAGAATAAGTAATAGTAGTAGAAGAAGAAAAAGAGAAAGAAGAAGAAGAAGGAGAAGCATAAGAAGAACAACAACAAAAGGAAGAAGTAGAAGA
>JAIUJO010000484.1:175000-192500 GCA_023846275.1 Vanilla planifolia | reverse complement strand
TCTTCTTCTTCCTCATCTTCTTCTTTTTCTCCTTTTCCTTCTTTTTCATATTATTATTAATATTATTATTATTATTATTATTATTATTATTATTATTATTATTGTTGTTGTTGTTATAATTCTTTTTCTCATTATTATTATTATTGCTAAAATTCTACTTTTTTATTCATCTTCTTCTTCTACCACTTCTTCACTTCTTCTTCCTCTTTGTCTTCTTCTTCTTCTTCTTCTTCTTCTTCTTCTTCTTCTTCTTTGTCTTCTTCTTCTTCCAATTCTTTGTCTTCCTCTTCTTCATCTTCTTCTTCTTTTTCATTTTCATCTTCTTTTTCTTCTTCCACTTCTTCTTCTTCTTCACCTTCTTCTTCTTCTTCTGCTTCTTCGTCTTCTTCGTCTTCTTTCACTTCTTCTACTTCAACTTCTTCTTCTTCTTCTTCTTCTTTTTCTTCTTCTCCTTGTACTTCTTCTTCTCCTCCTTATTCTTCTTCTTCTTGTTTGTCTTATTTCTTTTCTTCTTCTTATTCTTCTTCTTCTTATAATTATTTTTATAGTTAATATTATTATTATTATTCATCTTCTCCTTCTTCTTCTTTTACTTCTCCATCATGTCTTGTTTTTCTTCTTCTTCTTCTACTTCCACTTCTTCTTCTTCGTCTTCTTCTACTTTTTCTTCTTCTCCTTCTTTGTCTTCTTCTTCTTCTTCTTCTTCTTATGGATCTCCTTCTTCTCCATCTTCATTTTATTCTCAGTCTTCTTTTACCTTATCTATTTCATTTTCCTCTTTTTCTGCTTCTTCTTCTTCTTCTTCTGCTTCTTCTTCTCCCTCTTCTTCTTCTTCTCCTTCTTCTTCTTGTTCAACTTCTTCTTTTTCTTGTTCTATGTATTTTTCTTTTTCATCTTCTTCTTCTTCTTCTTCATCTTCATCGTCATCGACTTCTTCTTCTTCCACTTTTTTTCTTCTTCTTTCACTTCTACTTGTTTCACTTCATTTTCATCTTCTTTTTCTTGATCTTCTTCATCTTCTTCTTCTTATGCTTCTTCTTCTTCTTCTTCTTCTACTTCTTCGTCTTCTTCTTCTTCTGCTTCTTCTTTTCCTTCTTCTCCTTCTTCCAATTCTTCTTCTTCTTCTTCTTTTTCTTCTTCTTCTTCTTCTTATTCTACTTCCTTTTCTTGCTCTTATTCTTGTTCATCATCATTTTCTTCCTCTTCTTCTTTTCTTCTTCACCTTCTTCTTGTTCTTTATCTTCTTCTACTTCTTCTTCTTCTTCTTCTTCTTCTTCTTCTTCTTCCTCTTCTTCTTTTTATTCTTCCTCTTATTCTTCTTCTTCTTCTTCTTCTTCTTCTCTTTCTTCTTCTTCTTTTGCTTTTTCTTCATTTTCTTCTTCCTCTTCTTCATCTTCTTCTTCATTGTCTTCTTTTTCTTGTTCTTGTTCTTGTTCTTCTTCTTTTTCTTCTTCTTCTTCTTTGTCTAATTCTTCTTCTTCTTCTTCTCCTTCTTCATCTTCTTCTTCTTCTTCTTCTTATTCTTCTTCTTCTTCTTCTTCTTCTTCATCTTCTTCCTCTTGTCCTTCTTCTTCTACTTCTTCTTCTTCTTCTTCTTCTTCTTCTTCTTCGTCTTCTTCTTCTTTTTTTTCTTCTTCTTCATCTTTGACGTCTTCTTCTTCCACTTCGTTTTCTTCTTCTTCTTCTTTATCTTCTTCATCTTCTTCATCTTCTTCTATTTTTTTTTCTTTTTTTTCTTCTTCTTCTACTTCAACTCATTCTTTTTCTAGTTCTTGTTCTTCTTCTTCTTCTTCTTCTTCAAATACTTCTTCTTATTATTCTTCATATTTTTCTTCTTCATCTGCTTCTTCGTCTTCTTCGTCTTTGTTTTCTTCTTCTTTATTTTCTTCTACTTCTTTTGCCTCTTCTTCTTCTTCTTCATCATCATCTTCTTTTTCTTTTTCTTCTTCTTCTACTTCTACTTCTACTTCTTCTTCTTCTTCTTCTTCTTCTTCTTCTTCTTCTTCTTCTTTTCCTCTTAATTATTTTCCTCCTCATTATTCTTCTTCTTTTCTTTCTTCTTCTGCTTATCCTTCTTGTCTTTCTCCTTCTTCTCCTGCTTCTCCTTGTCCTTCTCCTTTTTCTCCTGCTTCTTCTTCTTCTTCATTTTCTTCTTTTGTTTCTTCTTCCTCTTCTTCTTCTTCCTCATCACCTGCTTAGTCTTCTTCTTCCTATTCTCAAACTTCGTTTTCATCTGTCTCTTCTTCTCGTTTCTCTTCTCCTATGCCTTCTTCTTCTTCTTCTCCTTCTCCTTCTTCTTCTTCATGATCGTCTTCTTCTTCTTCTTCGTTTTATTCTTCTGCTTCTTCATCATCATCATCATCTTCTTCTTCTTCTTCTTCTTCTCCTCTTCCTCCTTCTTCGCCTTCTTCTCCTTTTTCTACTTCTTCTCCTTATCCTTCTTTTCCTTCTTGTTCTTCTTCTCCTTCTTCTCCTTCTTCTTTTTTTTCTTATTCTTCTTCTTCTTCTTCTTCTTCTTCTTCTTCATCTTCTTCTTTTTCTTCTTCTACTTCTTCTTCTTAGCCTTCTTCTTCTCCTTCTTCTTAGTCGTCATCTTCTCCTTCCTCTTCTTCTTCTTCACCTTCGTCCTCCTCCTCTTCCTCTTTAAATGCTTCTTCTTCTTCTATTACTTCTTCTTCTTCTTCTTCTTCTTCTTCTTTTCTTCTCATTCTTCATCTCCTTCTTCTTCTTCTTCTTCCTCTTCTCCTTCTTCTTCTACATCTTCTTCTTCTTTTTATTCGACTTCTTTTTCCTTTTGTTCATCATCATCATCGCCTTCTTCTTCTTCTACTACTTTTTCCTCTTCCTCTACTTCTTCATGTTCATCTTCTTCTTCTTCTTCTTCTTCTTCTTCCTCATCTTCTTCTTTTTCTCCTTTTCCTTCTTTTTCATATTATTATTATTATTATTATTATTATTATTATTATTATTATTATTGGTTTTGTTATTATTCTTTTTCTAATTATTATTATTATTATTGCTAAAATTCTAGTTTTTTATTCTTCTTCTTCTTCTATCACTTCTTCTTCACTTCTTCTTCTTCTTCTTTGTCTTCTTCTTCTTCCAATTCTTTGTCTTCCTCTTCTTCATCTTCTTCTTCTTTTTCATTTTCATCTTCTTCTTCTTCTTCCACTTCTTCTTCTTCTTCTTCACCTTCTTCTTCTTCTTCTGCTTCTTCGTCTTCTTCGTCTTCTTTTGCTTCTTCTACTTCAACTTCTTCTTCTTCATCTTCTTCTTCTTCTTCTTCTTCTCCTTCTACTTCTTCTTCTCCTCCTTATTCTTCTTCTTCTTGTTTATCTTCTTTCTTTTCTTCTTCTTATTCTTCTTCTTCTTATAATTATTTTTATTGTTAACATTATTGTTGTTATTATTATTAATATTATTATTATTCATCTTCCCCTTCTTCTTCTTTTACTTCTCCATCTTGTCTTGTTTTTCTTCTTCTTCTTCTACTTCCACTTCTTCTTCTTCGTCTTCTTCTACTTTTTCTTCTTCTCCTTCTTTGTCTTCTTCTTCTTCTTCTTCTTCTTATCGATCTCCTTCTTCTCCATCTTCATTTTATTGTCAGTCTTCTTTTACCTTATCTATTTCATTTTCCTCTTTTTCTGCTTCTTCTTCTTCTTCTTCTGCTTCTTCTTCTCCCTCTTCTTCTTCTTCTCCTCCTTCTTGTTCAACTTCTTCTTTTTCTTGTTCTATGTATTTTTCTTTTTCTTCTTCTTCTTCTTCATCATCTTCATCATCATCTACTTCTTCTTCTTCCACTTTTTTTCTCCTTCTTTCGCTTCCACTTGTTCCACTTCATTTTCATCTTCTTTTTCTTGATCTTCTTCTTCTTCTTCTTCTTCTTCTACTTCTTCGTCTTCTTCTTCTTCTGCTTCTTCTTTTCCTTCTTCTCCTTCTTCCAATTCTTCTTCTTCTTCTTCTTTTTCTTCTTCTTCTTCTTATTCTACTTCCTTTTCTTGCTCTTCTTCTTGTTCATCATCATTTTCTTCCTCTTCATCTTTTCTTCTTCATCTTCTTGGTTTTTATCTTCTTCTACTTCTTCTTCTTCTTCTTCTTCTTCTTCTTCTTCCTCTTCTTCTTCTTCTTCCACTTCTTCTTCTTCTTCCTCTTGCTCTTCTTCTTCTTCTTCGTCTTCTTCTTCTTCTTCGTCTTCTTCATCATCATCATCTTCTTCTTCTTCTTCTTCTCCTTCTTCTTCTTCTTCTTCCTCTTCTTCTTCCTCCTCTTCTTCTTCCTCTACTTAATCCTCCTCTTGTTCTTCTTCTCCATCTTTGTCCTCTTCTTCTTCTTCTTCTTGTCATT
Source organism: Vanilla planifolia (assembly GCA_023846275.1). Classification (NCBI taxonomy): domain Eukaryota; kingdom Viridiplantae; phylum Streptophyta; class Magnoliopsida; order Asparagales; family Orchidaceae; genus Vanilla; species Vanilla planifolia. The sequence goes on along the minus strand of JAIUJO010000484.1, from coordinate 188,156 downwards.
CTTCTTCTACTTCTCTTTCCCCCTCCAATTCTTCTTTTTCATCCTCATCTTCTTCTTCTTCTTCTTCTCCTCCTCCTTCTATTTCGCCTTCTTCTCTTTGTTCTACTTCTTCTCCCTATCCTTGTTTTCCTTCTTGTTCTTCTTCTCCTTCTTCTCGTTCTTCTTCTTTTTCTTCTACTTCTTCTTCTTCTTTTTTTTTTCTTCTTCTTCTTCTTCTCCTTCTTCTACATCTTCTTTTTCTTCTTCTGCTTCTTCTTCTTAGTCTTCTTCTTCTCCTTCTTCTTAGACGTCATCTTCTTCTTCCTCTACTTCTTCTTCACCTTCGTCCTCCACCTCTTCTTCATGAAAAGCTTCTTCTTCTTCTTCTTCTTCTTCCTTCTCTTATCCTTCTTCTTCTTCTTCTTCTTCTTCTTCTTCTCGTTCATCTTCTTCTTTTTCTTCTTCTTATTCTTCTTTTTCTTATAATTATTTCTACTATTATTAATAATATTATTATTGTTATTATTCATCTTCCTATTCTTCTTCTTCTACTTTTTCTTCTTCTTCTTCATCATCTTCTTCTTCTTCTTTTACTTCTTCTCCTTCTTTGTCGTCTTCTTTTTCTTCTTCTTCTTCTTATGGTTCTCCTTCTTCACCATCTTCGTTTTCTTCTCAGACTTCTTTTATCCTATCTATTTCAATTTCTTCTTCTTTTTTTTTCCTCTTCTTCATCTTCTTTTTCTTCTTCTTCTTGTACTTCTTTTTCCTCTTCTTCTCCCTCTTCTTCTTCTCCTCCTTCATCTTCTTCTTGTTCAACTTCTTCTTCTTCTTCTTCTTCTATGTCTTGTTTTTTTCATCTTCTTCTTCTTCTTCATTGTCATCAACTTCTTCTTCCTCATTTTTTCTTCTTCTTTGACTTCTACTTGTTCTACATGATTTTCATCTTCTTTTTCTTTATCTTCTTCATCTTCTTCTTGTTATGTTTCTTCCTCTTCTTCTTCTTCATCTTCTTCTTCTTCTTCTTCTTCCTCTTCTTCTTTTCCTTCTTCTCCTTCTTCTAATACTTCTTCTTCTTCTTCTTCTACTTCTTATTTATCATCTTCTTCCTCTTCTTCTTTTTCTTATTATTCTTCTTCTTCTACTTCTTCTTCTTCTTCCTCTTCTTCATCTTGTTCTTTGGCTTATTTTTCTTCTCCTTCTTCTTCTTCTACTTCTTCATCTTCATCTTCTTCTTCATCTTCTTCGTCTTCTTTTTCTTTACCATGTTCTTTGTCTCCTTCTTCCTCTTCTTCATCTTCTTCTTTTGCTTCTTCATCATCTTCTTCTTCTTCTTCAACTCCTTCACCTCCCCTTTTTCTTCTTTTTCTTCATCTCTCCTTCTTCTTCTCCTTCTTCTTCTTCTTCTTCCTCTTCTTCTTCCTCCCCTTATTCTTCTTCTACTTTATCTTCTTCTTGTTCTTCTTCTTCATCTTTGTCCTCTTCTCCTTCTTCTTGTCAATCTTCTTCTTCTTCTTCTCTTTCCTCCTTTAATTCTTCTTTTTCTTCCTCATGTTCTTCTTCATCTCGTCATCATCATCTTCTTCTTCTACTATGTCTTATTCTAATTCTTCATCTTCTTCTTCCTCCTTTCGCTCTTCTTCTTCTTCTCCTTCGTCTTCCTCCTCTTTTAATTCTTCTTCTACTTCTTCTTCATCATCATCTTCTTTTTCTTCTAATTCTTCTACTACTTCATTTTCTTCGTTTTCTTCTTCTGCTTTTTCCTCGTCTAGTTTTTCTTCTTCTTCTTCTTCTTCTTCTTCTTCCTCTTCTACTTCTTCTTCTTCGTCTTCTTCTGCTTAGCATCTTCTTATTCTTCTTATTCTTCATGTTCTTCTACTTTTGCTTCTTCTTCTTCTTCCACTTGTTCTTATTCCTCTTCTTCATTTTCTTCTACTTCTTTTTTGCCTTCTTCTTCTTCTTCTTATTCCTCTTCCTCTTCTTCGCCTTCTTTTTCTTCGTGTTATTCATCTTTTTCTTCTTCTTCTTCTTGTTCTTCTTCTTCTACTCTTCTTCTTCTACTTCTACTTCTTCTTCTTGTCATTCTCCTTATTATTTTTCTTCTTCTTCATCATCATCGTCTTCGTCGACTTCTTCTTCTTCTTCTTCCTCTTCTTCCTCTTCTTCTTCTTCTTCTTCTTCTTCTTCTTCTTCTTTCTACTTCGTTTTTTTCTTCTTCTTCTTCACCTTCTTCTTCTTATTATTCTTCTTCTTATTATTCTTCTTCTTTCTCTTCTTCTTTTTTTCTCCTTCATCTACTTGTTTCTATTCTTCTTTTTCTTTTTCTTCTTCTTTTTCTACTTCTTCTTCTTCTTCTTCTTCTTCTTCTTCTTTGTCGTCTAGTCTTTTTCTTCATCGTCTTCTTGTTCTTCTTCTGCTTCTTCGTCTTCTTCTTATTATTCCTCATCTTCTTATTCTTCTTCTTCCTCATCTTCTTCCTTTGCTTCTTCTCCCTCCTTTTGTTATTATTCTTCTTCTTTCTTTTCTTCCTCTTCCTAATCTATTTCTCCTCCTTTTTCTCCTTCTTCTCCCTCTTCTCCTTCTTGTTCTTCTTCTTCTTCTTCTTCTCCTTCTTTAATTTTAACTTATCCTTCTTCCTTTTCTTCCTATAATTCTTCTCCTTCTTTGTTTTCTTCTTCTTTTTCTTCTGTTTCTTCTTCTTCTTCGCCTTCTTCTTCTTCTTCTTCTCCTTCTTTTTCGTCTTCTTCTTCTTCTTCCTCTTCTTCTTCTTCATCTTCTTCTTCTTCCTCTTCTTCTTCTTCTTCTTCTTCTTCCTTTATTTTCTTCCTCTTCTTCTTCGTCTTCTTCTTCCTCTTCTCCTTCTTCCTCTTTTTTGTCTTCTTCTTCTTCTTCTTCTTCTTCTTCTTCTTTCTGCTTCCATTTATTTTTCTTCTTCTTCTTCCTCCTCTTCTTCTTCTACGTCTTCTCTATCTTTGACATCTTCTTCTTCGCCATCTTCTTCTTATTATTATTATTATAATTCTCCATCATCATCATCATCATCATCATCTTCTTATTCTTATTCTTATTCTTCTTCTTCTTTTTCTTCTTCTTCTTCTTCTACTACTACGACTTCTTCTTCTTCTTCTTCTTCTTCGTCATCTTCTCCTTCTTCTTCTTCATCTTCTTCTCTTTTTTCTTCTTCTTTTAATTCTTCTTCTTCATCTTTTTCTTCTTCTCCTTATTCTTCTTCTTCTTCTTCTTCGTCTTCTTCGTCTTCTTCTTCATGTTCTTATTCTTCTTCTTCCTCTTATTATTCTTCCTCTTCTTTGTCTTTTCTTCTTTGTCCTTTCTTCTTTGTCCTCTTCTTCTTCTTCATCTTGTTCTCCTTTTTCGTCATCTTCTTCTTCTTATGCTCCTTCTTCTTCTTCTTCTTGTTCTTCTTCTTCTTCTTCTTCTTCTTCTCATTAATCTTCTTCTTCCTCTTCTTCATTTTGGTCATCTTCTTCTTCTTCAAGGTCCTCTTCTCCTTCTATCTCTTCTTCTTCTTCTTCTCCTTCTTCCGCTTCTTTTTCTTCTTCTTCTTTTTCTTCTTCTTCTTATTCTTCTTGTTCTTCTCCACCTTCTGCTTTTCCTTCTTCTTCTTCTTCTTCATCATCTTCCTCTTCTTCTTCATCATCTTCTTCTTCTTCTTCTTATTCTTCTTCTTCTTCTACTTCTTCCTCTTCTTCTTCTTCTACTTCATCTTCTTCTTCTCCATCTTCTTCTTCTTCTCCTACTTCTGCTTCTTGTTCTTCTTCTTCCTCTTCTTCTTCTTTGTTTTCTTCTACTTCTTCTTCTTTGTCTTCTTCTCCTTCCAATTGTTTGTCTTCCTCTTCTTTGTCTTCTTCTTCTTTTTCATTTTCCTCTTCCTTTTTCTTCTTCCACTTCTTCTTCTTCGCCTTCTTCTTCTTCTTCTTCTTCTTCTTCTTCTTCGTCTTTATTTGCTTCTTCTACTACATCTTCTTCTTTTTCGTCTTTTTATTCTTCTTGTTCTTATAATTATTTCTTTTTTCCTTCTCCTTGTTCTCCGTCTTCCTTTTCTTCTTAGTCTTCGTTTACCCCATCTATTTCATTTTCTTCTTGTTCTTCTTGTTCTTCTTCTTCTTCTTCTTCTTCTTCTGCTCCTCCTCCTCCTCCCTCTCCTTCTTCTTCTTCTTCTTCTTCTTCTACTTCTCTCTCTTCTTCTTGTTTTACTTCTTCTTCTTCTTTGTCTTTTTCTTTTTAGTCTTCTTCTTCTTCTTCTTCTTCCTCCTCTTTTTTTCTTCTTCTTTAACTTTTAAATCTTTCACTTCATTTTCTTCTTCTTCTTCTTCTTCTTTATCTTCTTCATCTTCTTCTTCTTATGCTTCTTCTTCGTCTTCTTGTTCTTCTTTTTCTTCTTCTAATTCTTCTTCATCTTCATCTTGTTCTTCTTCTTCTTCTTCTTCTTTTTCTTCGTCTTCTTCTTCTTCTTCTTCTTCATCTTCTTCTTCCTCTTCTTCTTTTCTTCTTAGTCTTCTTCTTCTTTGTCTTCTTCTTCTTCTTCTACTACTTCTTGCTCTTCCTCTTCTATTTCTTCTTCTTCTTTTTCTTCTTTTTCTTCTTCTTCTCCTTCTTCTTTTTCTTTATAATCTTCTTCCGCTTCTTCTTAATCTTATTATTCTTCTTCTACTACTTCTTCTCCTTCTTCCCCTTCTTCTTCTTCTTGTACTTCTGCTCCTTTTTCTTATCCTTCTTCTTCTTCTTAATTTTCTTCTTCTTCGTCTTCTTATTCTTCTTCATATTTTTCTTTGTCTCCTTCTTCCTGTCCTCCTTCTTCGTCCTCTTCTTCAATTTCTTCTTCTTCTTCTTCTTCTTCATCTTTTGCCCTCTTCTTCTTCTTCCTCTTTTTCAACTTCTTCTTCATCTCCCCATTTTCTTCGTCTTCTTAGTCTCTCATTCTTCTCTTTCTTCTTCTTCTTCTTCTTCCTCCTCCACTTCTTCCTTCTCTACTTCATCTTCTTCTTCTTCATCTTCTTCTTTGCCTGCTTCTAATTCTTCTTCTTCTTGTTCTTGTTCTTCTTCTTCTTCTTCATCTTCTTCCTCTTCGTGTTCTTCTTCTTCGACTTCATCTTTTGTGTCTCCTCATCTTCTTATTTTTCATCGTCATCTTTGTGCCCTTCTTCTTCTTCTTCTTGTTATTCTTCTTCTTCTTCTTCTTCTTCTTTTTCTTCTCTAATGCTTCTTTTTCTTCTTCAACATCTTCTTCTTCATCTTCGTCATCTTCTTCTTCTTCTTCCTTTGGTTCTTCTTCTTCTACTCCTTGTCCTTCTTCTTCTTCGTCCTCTTTTTATTATTCTTCTACTTCTTCTTCATCATCGTCTTCTCCTTCTTCTAATTCTTCTTCTACTACTTTTTCTTCATCTTCTTCTTCTGCTTCTTCTTCGTCTTCTTTTTGTTCTTCTTCTTTTTCTTCTTCTTCTTCCTCTTCTTCTTCTTCTTCTTCTTCTTCTACTTGGCCTCTTCTTATTCTTCTTTTGCTTCTACTTCTTCTTCTTCTTCTTCTTCTTGCTCTTGTTCTTCTTCCTCTCCATCATTTCCTTCATCTTCTTCTTCTTCTTCATCTTCTTCTTTTTCTTCTTCCTCTTCCCCTACTTTGACATCTTCTTCTTCGTTTTCTTCTTTTTCTTCTTCTACTTTTTCTTCTATTCTTCTTCTTTTACATCTACTTCTACTTCTTCTTGTTCTTCTTCTAATTATTTTTCTTCTTCTTCATCTTCTTCTTCTTCTTCTTCTAATTCTTCTTATTATTTTTATTCTTCTTCTTCATGTTCTTCTTCATATTCTTCTTCTTGTTCTTCTTCCACCACTTCTTCTTTTTCTTCTTCATCAACTTGTTTCTCTTGTTCTATTTCTTCTTCTTCTTCTTCTCCTACTTCGTCTTCTTATGCTTCTTCTTCTTATTCTTCTACTTCTTCTTCTTCTAATTCTTCACCTTCTTCTTCTTCTTCTTCTTCTTCCATTGTTTCTTTTTCTCCCTCCTTCTATTGTTCTTCTTCTTCTTCTTCTTCTTCCACCTCTTCTTCTTCTTCTCCCTTTTCTCCTACTTTTTCTCCTTCTTCTTCTTCTTCTTCTCCTCCTCCTCCTCCCTCTTCTTCTACTTCTCCTTCTTCCTTTTCTTCCTCTTCTTCTTCTTCTTCTTCTTCTGTTTCTTTTTCTTCTTCTTCTGTTTCTTTTTCTTCTTTGCCTTGTTGTTCTTTGTCTTCTTCATCAACTTCTTATTCTTCTTCTTCCTCTTCTTTGTCTTTTTCTTCTTTGTCCTCTTCTTCTTCTTTATCTTCTTCTCCTTTTCGTCGTCTTCTTCTTCTTCTTCTTATTCTTATTCTTCTTCTTCTTCTCATTCATCATCATCATCTTCTTCTTCTTCATCCTCTTCTCCTACTTCATCTTCTTCTTTTTCTTCTCCTACTTCTTTAGCGACCTCTTCTTGTTCTTTTTCTTCTTATTCTTCTTGTTCTTCTCCATCTTCTGCTTTGCCTTGTTCTTCTTCTTCTTCTTCTTCTTATTTTTCTTCTTTTTCATCATAATCATCTCCTTCTTCTTCTTCTTCGTCTTCCTCTTCTCGTTATTCTTCTTCTTCTTCATCTTCTTCCTACTCTTCTTCTTCAACTTCATCTTTTTCTTCTCCATCTTCTTCTTCTCCTCCTTTGCCTTCTTTTTCTTCTTCTTCCTCTTCTTCTTCTTCTTCTTCAATTTTTTCTTCTATACCTTCTTCATCTTCCTCTTCTTCTTCTTCTTCTTCTTCCTTTAGCTCCTTCCACATCTTCTTCTTCCCCTTCTCCTACTTCTTCTTCTACTTTATCTTCTTCTTCTTCTTCTTCCTCATCTTCTACATCTTTTTCTTCTCCTTCTTCTTCTTGTTCTTCATCTTCTTCTACTTCTTCTTCTTCTTCTTCTTCTTCTTCTTTTTCTTCTTTGTTTTCTTCTTGTTCTTCTTCTTCTTCTTCTTCTTCCTCTTCTTCTACTACTACTACTACTACTTCTACTTCTTCTTCTTCTTCCTCTTCCTCTTCTTCAACTTCTTCTTCTTCTTCTCCTTCGCCTTCTTCTTCTTCATCTTCTTCTTTTTCTTTTTCTTCTTCATCATCTTCTTCTTCTTCTTCTTTTTCGTCTTCTTCTTCTTCTTTTTCGTCTTCTTCTTCTTCTTCGTCTTCTCATTCTTATTATTATTATTATTATTATTATTATTCTTCTTTTCTTCTACTTTTTTTCTTCTTTTTCTTCTTCTTCTTCTTCTTTATAATAATCTTCTTCTTCTTCTTCTTCTTCTTCTCCTTCCTCTTCTTCTAGTTCCTCTTCCACTCTTCTCCTTCTTCTCCTTCTTCTTCGCCTTCTTCTTCTTTCTTTTTTTTCTCTTCTTCTTTATATTCTCCTTCTTCCCCTTCTTCTTCTTCCTCTTCTACCTATTCTTGTTGTCCTCCTCCTCTTTCTCCTCCTCCTCCTCCTCCTCCTTCTTCCTATTTTTCTACTACAACTACTACTACATTTTCTTCTTCACGTTCTTCTCTTTCTTCTTCGTCGTCTTTTTTTTCTTCTTCTTCTTACTCTTCTTCTTCTTATTCTTCTTCTTCTTCTTTGTCTTCTTCTTCAATGTCATCTTCTTCTTCTTTTCCTTTATCTACTTCTTTTTCTCCTTCTTCTTCTTCTTCTTCTTCCTCTTCTTCTCCTTCCTCTTTATCTAGTTCTTTGTTTTCTTCATCTTCTTTGTCTTCTTCTTATTCTTCTTCTTAAACTTCCATTTCTTCTTTTCCTTCTTCTTATTCTTCTTCTTTTTCTTCTCTTTCTTCCTTTTCTACTTTTTCTTCTTTGTCATCTCTTTCTTCTTCTCATTCTTCTTTTTTTCTTCTTCTACTCCTCTCACATCTTGTTCTTCTTCTTGGTCTTGTACTTCTTCATTTTCTTCCTCATGTTCTTCTTCATCTTCTTCTTCTTCTTCTTCTCTTTTTTTTTCTTCTTCTTCTTTGAATTCTTATTCTTCTTATTCTACTTATTCTTCTTCTTCATTATCATCATCATCATCATCTTCTTCTGCTTCTTCTTCTTCTTCTTCTTCATCTACTTCTTCTTCTTCTTCCTCTTCTTTTTCTTCATCTACTTCTTCTTCTTCTTCTTCTTCTTCTTCTTGTTAGTCTTCTTCTTCGTCTTCTTCTTCTTCTTCTTCTTCTTCTTCTTTTGCTGTTCTTACTTTTTTTCTTCTTCTTTTTCTTCTTCTTTTTCTTCTTCTTCTTCATCTTCTTCTTCCTCTTCTTCTTCCTCTTCTTCTTCTTAATCTTCTAATTCTTCTTCTTCTTTATCTTCTTGTTCTTTTTCTTGTTCTTCTTCCTCTTCATCATCATCATCTTCTTCTTCCTCTTCTTCTTCTTCTTCTTCATCTTCGTCTTCTCGTTCTTGCTGTTTATCTTTTTCTTCTTCTTCTGCTTCTTGTTCCTCCTCTTCTTCTTCTTCTTCCACTCCTTCATCCACTTCTTTGCCTTCTTCTTCTTCGTCTCTTCTTCTTCATCTTCTTCTTCTCCTTCTTCCTCCTCTTCTCTTTTTCTTCTTCTTCTTCTTCTATTTCGTCCTCTTCTTCCACTTGTACAACTTTTACTTCTTCTTCATCATCTTTTGCATCTTCTTCCTCTTCTTCTTCTTCTTCCACTTCTTCATCTTCCTCTTCTTCTTCTTCATTGCTTCTTCTTCTTCTTCTTTTTCTTCTTCTTCCTCTTTTACTTCTTATTCTTCTCTTACTTATTCTTCTTCGTGTTCTTCTTCTTCTTCTTCTTTGTCTTTCTTTTCTTCGTCTTCTTCTTTCTCGCTTTTTTCTTTTTCTTCTTCTTCTTCTCTCCATTTTCTTTTTCTTCTTCTTCTTCTCTTTCTTCTTCTTCTTCTTCAACCACTTCTTCTTCTTCAACTACATCTTTTTCTTCTCATTTTTCTTCATTTTCTTCTTCTTTTTCTATTTCTTTTTCTTCTTCTTTTACTTCTTTTTCCTCTTCTTCTTTTTTTCTTCTTCTTCTTCTTCACCTTCTTCTTCTTCTTCATCTTCTTCTTCTTCTTCCTCTTCTTCTTGTTCTTGCTCTTCTTCTACTTCCTCATCTTCTTCTTCTTCTTCTTCATCAACTTCTTCGACTTCTTCATCCTCTTCTTCCACTTCTTCTTTGCCTTCCTCTTCTTCTTCTTCTTCTTCTTCTTCTTCTTCTTCTTCTTCTTCTTCTGCTTCTTCGTCTTCTTCTACAACAACTTCTTCCTCTTCTTCTTCAAATTCTTCATCTTCTTAGTCTTCTTCTTCTCCCTTAACATCTTCTCCATCTTCTTCATCTTCTTCTTCTTAATTTTCGTCTTCTTTTTCTTCTTCTTCTTCTTCTTCTTCTTCTTTTTCTTCTTCTTTGTCTTCTTTTTCTTCTTCTTCTCCTTCTTCTTCATCATCTTCATCTTTTTCCTGTACTTCTTCTTTCTCCTTTTCATCTTCGTCTTCTTTGTCTTCATCTTCTTCTTCTTCTTCTTCTTCTTCCTCTTCTACTTGTTCTTCATCTTTTTCTTCTTCTCTTTCTTTTTCTACTCTCCTTCTTCATTTTCTTCTACATTTTCTTCTTCTTCTTCTTCTTCTTCTTCTTCTTCTTTTCTTCCTCTTCTCCTTCTTCTTCCTATTCTTCTTTTTCTTCTTCTTCTTCTTCTTCTTCTAATTTTTCTTCTTCGTCGTCTTCTTCTTCTTCACGTTCTTCTTCTTCTTCTTCTTCTTCTTCTTCCTCATCTTCTTCTTCTTCCTTTCATCTTCTTCATATTCTTCTTCTTCTTTTTCTTTTTCTTTTCCTTCTTATTCTTCTTCTTCTTCTTCTCTTTCATCTTTTTCTTCTTCTGCTTCTTTTTTCCACTACTACTTCTTCTTTTTCTTCTTCTTCTTCTTCTTCTTCTTTTTCTTCTTCTTCTTCTCTTTCTACGTCTTCTACATCTTCTTATTCTTATTCTTCTTCTTCTTCTTCTTCTTCTGTTGCTTCCTATTGTTCTTGTTGTTGTTCTTGTTCTTCTATTTCTTCTTCTTCTTCTTTTATTTCTTTTTCATCTTCTTCTTTTTTTCTTCTTCATCTTCTTCACCTTCTTCCTTTACTTTTTCATCTTCTTCTACTTCTTCCACTTCTTCTTTTTCTTGCTCCACTTCTTCTTCCTCATCTTCATCTTCGTCTTCTTCGTCTTCATCTTCTTCTTAATCATGATCATCATCTTCTTCTTCTCCTTCTTCTTCTTCTCCTTCTTCTTCTTCATCTTCTTAAACTTCTTCGACTTATTCATCTTCTTCTTCCTCTTCTTCTTTGCCTTCCTCTTCTTTTTCTTCTTCTTTATCTTTTTTTGCAACTTCTTCCTCTTCTTCTTCGACTTCTTCGTCTTCTTAGTCTTCTTCTTCTTCTTCTTCTTCTTCTTCTTCTTCTTTTCTTCCTCTTCTCCTTCTTCTTCCTCTTCTTCTTTTTCTTCTTCTTCTTCTTCTTATTCTTCTAATTCTTCTTCTTCATTGTCTTCTTCTTCTTAACATTCTTCTTCTTCTTCTTCTTTGTTCTCTTCTTCTTCTTCTTCTTCTTCTTCTTCTTCTTTCTCTTCCTCTTCCTGTTCCTTTTTCTTCCTATTCTTCTTCTTTTTCTTCTTCCTCTTCTTCTTCTTCTTCGTCATCTTCTTCTTATTCTTCTTCTTCTTTTTCTTTTTCTTTTTTCCTTATTCTTCTTCTTCTTCTTCTCTTTCATCTATTTCTTCTTCTGCTTCTTTTTTCCACTGCTACTTCTTTTTTTCCTTCTTCTTCATCTTCTTCTTCTTCTTCTATTTCTACTACTTCTACATCTTCTAATTCTTCTTCTTCTTTTTCCTATTGTTCTTGTTCTTCTTCTTCTATTTCTTCTTCTTCTTCTTTTACTTCTTTTTCATCTTCTTCTTTTTTTCTACTTCTTCTTCACCTTCTTCCTCTACTTTTTCATCATCTTCTTCTCCTTCCACTTCTTCTTTTTCTTGCTCTTCTTCTTCTTCCTCATCTTCAACTTCATCTTCTTCGTCTTCATCTTCTTCTTAATAATGATCATCATCTTCTTCTTCTCCTTCTTCTTCTTCATCTTCTTCAACTTCTTCGACTCCTTCATGTTCTTCTTCCTCTTCTTCTTTGCCTTCCTCTTCTGCTTCTTCTTCTTCTTCTTCTTTTACTACAACTTCTTCCTCTTCTTCTTCGACTTCTTCGTCTTCTTCGTCTTCTTAGTCTTCTTCTTCTTCTTCTTCTTCTTCTTCTGCCCCTCCTTTTCCATCTTCTCCTTCTTCTTCTTCTTCTTCATGTTCATCTTCTTCTTCTTCTTTTTCATCTTTTTCTTCTTCTTCGTCTTCTTCTTTTTCTTCATCCTTTGTCTTCTTGTCTTTCTTTTTCTACTCTCCTTCTTCTTTTCCTTCCTCTTCATCTTCTTCTTCTTCATCTTTTTCTTCTTCTTCGTCTTCTTCTTGTTCTTTATCCTTTTTCTTCTTGTCTTTCTTTTTCTACTCTCCTTCTTCTTTTCCTTCCTCTTCTTCTTCTTCTTCTTCATCTTTTTCTTCCTCTTCTCCTTCTTCTTCCTCTTCTTTTTCTTCTCCTTCTTCCTCTTCTTCTTCTTCTTATTCTTCTTCTTCTTCTTCTTCTTCTTCTTCTTCCTTTAGTTCTTCTTCTTCTTCTTCTTCTTCTTCCTCTTCTTCATCTTCATCATCTTCCTCTTCCCCATCTTCTTGTTCTTCTTTTCATCTTCTTCTCATTCTTCTTCTTCTTCTTCTTCTTCTTTTTCTTTTCCTTCTTATTCTTCTTCTCGTTCTTCTCTTTCTTCTTTTTCTTCTTCTACTTCTTTTTTCTTTTGCTTCTTGTTCTTGTTTTTCTTCTTCTTCTTCTTCTTCTTCCTCTTCTTCTCTTTCAACTTCTTCATCATCTTCTTATTATTCTTCTTCTTCTTCTTTTTCTTCTATATCCTATTCTTCTTCTTCTTCTTCTTCTTCTTCTTCACCCTCTTCTTCTGTTCCCATTTCAAATCTTCTTTGCATTTTTTACCTTCTTCTATTTGTTTTTTATCTTCTTCTATTTCATCATCTTGCTCTTCTTCTTCCTCTTCTCCTTCTTTTCCTTCTTTTTCTTTTCCTTCTTCTTCTTTTTCTTCATTTTCATTTTCTTCTTCTTCTTCTTCCTCTTCTTTTTCTACTTCTTCTTCTTCTTCTACTTATATCTTCGTCTTTTCTTCTTCCACTTCTTCGTCTTCTTCTTCTTCGTCTCTTCTTCTTCTTCCTCTTCTTCTTCTTCTTCCTCTTTTTTTGCCTAGTTTTTCTTCTTCTGTATCTCTTTCTTTGTCATCTTCTTCTTTATCGTACTCTCCTTCTTCATCTTCTTCTTTGTCTTTTGCTTTCTCTTCTTCTTCTTCTTCTTCTTCTTCCCCGTATTATTCTTCTTCCTCTTCTTCTTCTTCTTATTCTTCTTCTTCTTCTTCTTCTTCGTCTTCGTCTTCTTATTCTTCTCCTTCTTCTTTGTCTTCTTCTTCTTCTTCCACTCCTTCTTCTTCTTCTTCTTCATCCTTATCTTCTTCCTCTTCTTCTTCTTCTTCTTTTCCTTCTTGACCTTCTCCTTCTTCTTCTTCTTCTTCTTCTCCTCCTCCACCTTCTTTTCCTTTTTGTTCTTCTTCTTCTTCTTCATCTTCTTCTTCTTCATCATCTTCTTCTTCTTTATCTTCTTCTTATTCTTCTTATTCGTCGTCTTCTTCTTCTTCTTCATCATGTTTTTCCTCTTCTTTTTATTCTTCTCCTTCTTCCTCTCCTTCTCCTTCTTCTTCTTGTTTTTCTTCTTCTTCGTCTTCTTCTTCTTCTTCTTTTTCATCTTCCTCTCCTTCTTCTTCTTCTTCTACTTCATCCCCTTGTTAATTTTGCTCTTCTTTTTCTTCTTCTTCCTCCTCTTCTTATTCTTCCAATTCTTCTTCTTCGTCTCCTCCTTCTTCTTATTCTTATTCTTCTTTTTCTTTCTCTTCTTCTTCTTATTCTTCTTCCTCTTCTCCTTCTTCATCCTTCACCTTTTTCTCCTTCTCCTACTTCTTCTTCTTCTTCTTTTTCTTCTTCTTCTTCTCCTTCTTCTTCTTCTTTTTCTTCTTCTTCTTCTTATTCTTTTTCTTCTTTTTCTTCTTCTTTGTCTTGTTCT